>CM048818.1:93776778-94309737 GCA_026586065.1 Dioscorea zingiberensis | reverse complement strand
ATCATGGGCTTTGCCTGCCTGAGAACTTGGAGGACCCTTATTTTGAGTGGATACATTGGCCCCAGGCATCAATTCCTTTCTCTGAGGACGAGCTTGAGTACATCGCTAACCTTGATCCAGTGAGGGATTCCGAAATGCTTCGGATGGAACTGCCAATGATTCGTGAAGCATGTCTTCGGGTTCTGGTCCTCTGTACCATTCTCCTTAAGGAAGCTGCAGCTTTTGGACTTTGCCTAGCGGAGATTGGGGAAATGATGAGTAGAGAGTTCAGGGGAATGGAAGAAGAGCCAAGTGAGTTGGAGCTTGTGTGCATTGAAGCAAGGAGGCTGGTGGCTGAAAGAGAGATATTTCCTTCAGAAGCTGAGCCTGGACCTGAAGATGACTTTCAGTTTAATATCGAATTTGAAAACTCGTATCCAATGACGCACAAAGTACTGCCCCCCTACCATTTTGGAGTCACAGGTGGAGCATCCATACACACACTTTCAAAGTTAGAGGAGGGTTTGGAGGAAGAAGATGAAGATGACAACCATGAAACAAGCAATGTACAAAAAGGTACTTGCTTCTCAAATGTTCCCAGACTGCTTCCTAGCCTATCAAAGCTATCAGAGTCACTGAAGGGTATTGGTCTTAATGAAAAAAGTCAGAGGGTTACAGCTGGTGTTCGTAAAGGAAATGGTGCCATCACTAGCAAAGACAACAGCAGCTGCAGCATAGGTTTTCAGGTTGGGATAAGCAGTGCCTGCGATGAACTTGTATGAAGTTCAAACTTTGTAAAGCTTTCTGACATGGGGAGGAGCAGTGGGTGGCATTCCTTGAGAAGTTCCAGGAGCTGCTGTTTGGTGCATTCTGTCACCGCAAATCCATTACTACTGGTCAGAGGCAGAGGCTTGGAACTTCTTGCAAGTTTTGATTAGGAGATGAGGATGACTACTTTTGTTTGCTAGTGGTTTGTTGTTCGTATGCCCTCTCTGGTAGGTGTAAAGCACGGATGAAGGGGGATTAGAATAAAACGCCGCTAGAATGTTTAATAGGAGGTGAAGTGTGGTGTGAGCGATGCAAGATGACATTATAGTTGGTGCTGCTTCTGTATATAGCTCTTTAGTCCAAGTGAAACATCATGTTGAAAGCAGGCTGTTGTTTCCAGCCTGCCTGCCCATATTGTTGTGTGCTATTCCTAGAACTGTTTAGAATAAAACTGATATAAAGCTTTGTAATTTTACAGATTTTGCTTCATCTTCTCCTGGACTGTAATCAGTTCCTTGTATCGAAAATGTGCTAAATGTGCTATTCAAAGTTTGTTTGTTTGTTTTTATTTTAATCTCTGGTTGTTTTCAGTGTTGAATTAAGGAGTTTTAACATCGTTTTATTTGTTACTAATTCACCTTTGTGTTTTTGGACTTTGAGGGCTCATGATTTCCAAGATTTTGGAACTAGTCTTTAAGCCCCCCTTCATTTTCTGCATTTCACTAATAAGGTTTGTGTCTTCAACGTCATACTAGTTTTGTTGAAAAAGACAACTTATAGTTTGGAATTGTGTATTTTCAGGAACGTATTGTGTTCTGTTTGTTTCTTGTACACTTTGCCACAAGAATGTGTAGTTTATGTATTTCAATTTGTTGCACGGTTATAGAATTGCTCCTCTTTCTCAAGTGTGTTTCGAATTTATGTGCATATGAAAACCTGCTTCTCTTGACCTGCCATTGCTGTTCTGGTTTACAAGCATCTTTTTTTCCACTGTAACAGAGGGTGAAAATTTTCTTTTTCATTATTTTTGTTTAGGGATATTTTTCTGCTTTAATATGCAAACTCGTGGAATTATTTATTTATTATTTATATATTATTATTTTTTATTTTTTATTTTTTATTTTTTATATAATTATATTTATTATTATTATTATTATTTATTATTATTATTTAAATACTGGTACCAAAAATCCATATGTACCACCCCATCCAGATTTGGTAGATTAAAACTTAGTTGTTGTTGTTGACAAAAGGCGAAAAAAAGGGGAAAAAAACTAAGAAAACCCAAGGCATTTCAAGTGCCTGTCATTTAAAATCATTTCCGGGCCAAACCCAACTCTAATCTTAAGAACACTTCAATCCACTTCAATCAATGACGCAAACTCATCAACTGGAACAAATTATAAAGAGAAACATCCATATATCCAAAACCAGTAAAACTTTGTATCTGCTGGCAGTTCAAGGTTACAGATGCAGAGAACATGTCTCATATGTGAGTAACAAACAGTTTGAATTAAACACTAAGCATTTGCATGGATAAGCAATTCAGCAGGTCACTTACAAATCTCAATCAATGGACCTGAATGTTACAAAGACTCCCACATGGTCTCTGCTGTTCTTCACCATTGGGAATACATCTGAAGTTTGACTAGTGCCTACTGTATTTGGGGATGAAATGAAGTTACAGTGGTCGAAAAGATTGACTACTCTTATTGATATGCTAGCAAGATTGGATTCATTGTAAGATAACAAATCAGAGCATTGTTGTTCCTCCTCTTTGCTTCCCATTGTGACAGATAAATGGAATGTGAGTTTGGGAATGAGTCCGCACCCTTGTACTTCAAGTAAGCAGCCGGAGTTTGTATTCCTGGTGATCAACAGTCCAGATTTTTCCAGTATCATAGCACTTGGGAAGCATAGAGTGAAGGAGCATATTAGCTCAGGAAGGAACCCCTTCCTCCACATCTGTGCAACATCTTCACCAAAGCACAACTTAAAATAGATTGATTTGCCGAGTCATGTTTTGGAATGGCCACCTGCTTCTATTCTCCACATGTATGCCCGCTGCCAATTTTCTTACCATAAGCCCATCAAGTAACATTTTCAGTAGATGGAAGTATCAAATCTTGGCTCATAAAAGCAAACCTGACTATTACACAACTGGAGTGCGCAGCCGGCGATCCAAGACCAAACTTTTTTATCAACATCATACAGCAGACCTTTTCCTTGGTTCCATGATGTAAAACAGATCAAATTATCTTGCCCAAAACATTCAAATCTTTCAGCTGACAATCTCAAGAGCGCCCTGAAGTACTTCGGCGGCATCCTACTAATTTCCACCCATACTGTCTTTGCGTGATCCAACTCCCAAATCCTCATGCTCTGAAGTGTGCTGTAAAGCCCAATCCTTCCAACCAGAAACAAGCGTTTATGTGCACCGGCAACCAGATAACCATCCAACAACGACCTTGGAAACTTAGCCGGGATGTGCTCCCACTGCCCCGTATCCACCCTGTACATCATCAAACCAAGAGGTGAGAGAGTCTCTAAATACAGTCTTGAGTCACAAAATGCCATCTTTGATGAACATAGATTTACTGCAGGCATTATCTGATGAAGGGACCAACTATCGAGTTTCGAATCATAGACTTCAGTAGGCAATGTTTTGTCCCCATATATATCACTTGCTGCAATCACTTTAAATGATCGGTCCGTCCTATTAACAACCATAACCAGTTGCCTTTGCTGATTATAGTGCATGCTCGGTAACACTCTCCACGATTGAGTTAGGGGATTGCATACCAAGGTTTTAAAGCTAAGCCCATCAAATCCAGAGAAACAAACAAGACCTCCAGATGATCCGACCAACCAAAATGCCCAGTCAGGGAGAAACCCAAAAGGAATCTTATACCATGTCTTCAATGGTAAGCTGAACACTGAACACTGATGGGTTTGTGTATTCTTCCAAAAAGTGAGAAGGCAAGGCCCGTGGGACGAAACTTGAGAGTGAAACTTAAGAAAGCTAGAGTCGTAGAGAATGGAATTCCACCTCTTACAAACTGACCTCAGCCTAAAGAGCAAGAAAGGAGGAACCCGAGCAAGAACCTCATTCAACAAATCCTCCGGCAGCAGAGCCCATATATTATCCTCCATTTGGACATCAGGATGAATTATTTTGCTAAATGTCGCAACTGTCTCCTCATCAAAACCTCGAGGTTTGGTCCTTATCACCTTCTGTCGAGATGGGCTTGTATTTCGAACCCCATTTCTCGCCATGACTATTGTAGCCTTCAGACATTCCTCATCATTTGAACTGCTATCCTTCGCCAGCAATGACCCTATGTCTCTAATCCCAACCATGATGCGGCAAAACCTTACAGTTTCACATACAAATCATCATATCACATGATCCAAGCCATAATCCTGCCTTTTCACTCACACATTCAACAACCAACTCAACAAGGAGCAAGATTTCTCCAAGATCCAAAGTTTTCAAATTCAAGCACTAAATCTCATCTCCAAAACCTAAATTCAAGGTCACATGAGCAATCCGAAAGCGATAAAAAATAATAAGCATTTCTCGACTTCCAACAAGCCCTAAACTCAAAATCCTGCAAAGCAAATCCAGAAGAACGAGATCAAAACCTTACCAACTATAGGGATAAAACTTAAGCATCTAATAATCACAAACGTCATCAATACCATAAGATTCAATCCAAAAAACTATAGATTTAACACCAATTAAAAAGACAGATGATGAAAAACCTCAAAACCCTAAAATGGGGAGTTCTAGCACAAACCTGATCGGATTTGAGGAATAGAAGAGAGATTGAAGGATTGTTTCACGCGGGCATCTCGAAAAAGGAATCTTTAGGTGAGAGGAGATCATTTTGGAGGCGAATTTAGGGCAAATATGAGATCGAGAAATTGGGAAGAAGGGTTTCCGGCAATACGCCGCTACTCACGTCTGATGAGCTTTCATTTTGTCGCCCAGGGATGGCTCTCAATTTAATAGTGGGAAACGTGAAATTAAATATTGGGGAAACGAGGGAAGACAACATAATTCACAAATAAATATAAATTAATTATTATTTACATTTTTTATTATCCAAATTTAATATTTTAAATGAGGTTAGTACATGGGTATGAGTTAAAAATAAAAAATAAAAAATAAAAAAACAATCCGTAGTCCAATATATATACTATTATGGGGATAAATATATGAGGACACGATAATCACAAAGACGTAAGACGAAAAGATCAAATCATATTCAATGATGGAGAATCTAATTCTATAAAAGTCACTGAAAGTTGTAATCTAATTGTCTCCCGAACCTACCAATGGTCTTCAAGTTGTAAGTGATGGTTTGGGCTATATAAAGAGGTCCTTAGCTTGCAAAAAAGATGACCAATATATTAATCACTAGCTTAAATATCACTCATTTTTGAAATCCTCTCTCTCCCACTCTCATTCTCACTCTCCTGTCTCTCCTCTCTATCTGAAGTCCCTGATTTGAGAGTCGGAGGCTCCGCAAAACATGAGCGCTTGCACTCTCTTTTGTGTAGTTCCTTCTTATGGCAAGGCGTGATCCTTGAAAGCTAGTCTTTGAAGGAAGTGTTGATCATGCAAGCACGAAGGAGTTTGTCCGAGAAGTCATCTATCAACTAAAACAATGAAACCTTCACTGACTTCTCTTACCCGTTGATCTAGATTTGTTCTGATCCCTAGGAGCAATCTCAACATCAATATATACCATTTCATGATTTATTAAATATTTTTTCCTTTCTAAAGTTCTCTCTCTCTCTCTCTCTATATATATATATATATATATGAGGAGTGTTAGGATCAAACCGGCTACAAGTGCGGCCTCCTGATCCTAACATTACTTTTATATATAAAAAATACATAAAATATATATATTATATATCTTACAATCTATATCTATATATAGATAATATATAGATATGTATATATAATTTTTAAATTATCTTATCATTGAATATATATATATATATATATATATATATATATATATATATATATATATATTATTCGAAAGTAATATTAAATCCCAAAAAAGATGGAGAAAGGCCAATAAAGAAATGGAAAATCTTTAAGTGTTTATTCCCTCCTCATTCTTGTGTTTTGTAATGTTAAAGATGTCATCTTGATATACGTGGGTTATTATTTGCTCCTTTGTTTGTCTAATGTGCAAAAGTAAGGTGTTTCTTTTTTCTTTTCTTTTTTTGGGGTAACTGTGTTGAATGCTGCTGTTTTATTGTTTCATTTGTTTATGTTTTGGTTATCTTGGTTTGGGTTTAAATTTACGTTATTCTTTCTGATTAAAGTAGGTAAATCATGTTTTATTGAAATAAAAGACAGTTGTTCGATACCAATGGCCATAATGGGCCATTGTGCAATGGCGCTTCCTCTAAGATATGGCCTCGATTTTTATTGGATGGGTTTGCAGGATTAAGCCTCTCACGCATGCGAGTGTAAGTAGTTGCGTTGAATGAGTTCGCGACTACGCTTTGCGACTTCCCCTTTGAGTATCGTCCTTTGTCAAAAAAAAAAGAAAAAAAAAAAGAGAGGGAGTTGTTAGATGGTAGTTATGTAATTATAGACAAAAAATAGCAGGCGCAGTGAAAATATATGAGTTGAAGTTCTTGTCAAATTTATCATCTTTTATGTGTTTGGATCAATAGATTTCAATTTTTTTTTTATCCATTTTCCCCTCATGTTCTCACATCATTCTGCATCTCTTTTTTGGGTTCTATTTCTGTCTATGAGAGTTCACATTGTTATTCTTCTGATTTTTCTAAAATTTATTTTTGTTGATTTCAGGCAGAGAAATTTCCCTTGAAACATTGAAAATCCATAATAGATCTAATTGTTCATTTTATTTATTTTCCTGCACTTCTTTATCGAATCACATAAATTTGGATAATACGTGTGCAGGAAATTCCTGCAATTGTTGAGATTCATCATCAATTCTTATTTGATGTTTTCATTTTGCAGGAATTTTTAATGCATGGTCTTAAACATATACTAATGAGACCTTTCTCAGTAAAGCTAGTGATGTATTGATGTCGAAGTTGATAGTTGATCGAATATTTACTATTAACTACAATACTGTGATTCAATTGTTTCTGTCTTTTTTTTTTTTCTGAAAACCCTAGAACCAATTCATTTGTAACTTTCTGCAGTGCAGTGCAAATTATTCAATTAGAAAATCAATTTGCCTGGCATAATGAATGCAATCAATGTCACTATAAACATTCTTGATGTCTTGAGAGTGGTTGAGAATGGTTGTCACATCTCCATCTGTGAAGTTTACAGGCACTCACAACCTGCATGTTATGTCAGATTGTTTGTTTGCTTCAAGTGGCCCATGGAGTGCTATCAATCATGCTCAACTTTCAGACAAAGTTTGGCATGGATTCATCCTATAAATCTGCAGCTGCCTTCTCTCTCCCATGCTTGAAAAGCTGGGCATTTTATTGTCTCTTGGCCAGGGTGTGTCTCTTGACATCCTCCAAGGGAGAGCTTGATTGATTGAAGCATATGGAATTCCATAGAATTTACAAATACCCGGCCGAATTTGAAAATCCTGTAACTTCAAATCCCTCCAATCAAATACACACCGAGTTTCGTCTGTCTTTTTTTTTAAACGATGATACTTTTTGTTTGAATTGAAAGAATAATTGAAGGACATTAAGGATGGGAACTCATGTTGGAAACATGTATGCATAAAAACAATGCACAATTTAATTATTTGACACAAAAGGTTCACAGTACATTGGACTCAACTTATATATTGAGTCTCTTAGCAACAATTCCACAATAGGGTGTTAATTAAAAACAGGAACATCGAACAGTTTTAGCATTCAAGCTATGCACATTGGAAATTGATTGTTGAATTCAAGACCAAGGTGAAGGTTTGCTCTTCTGGAAGAGGGCGAAGATGTCGCTGCATATGGCTATCGAGTTTGAGAGAACAGCAAGAGCGATCATAAAAACAGATATGATCTTATCCCATTTTGTTGCAATGCTGTGAGGATCCCTGAAAAAAGTGAAATGATACTGGTGAAAATTCTATAAAAGAATATTGATGTTCTTTAGTGTGAGAGAACACATCTAGTTTCGCATTCACCTGAGAGCAATGGCAGCAGGGAAGATGAAGCCAATGAAAACTGTGGCAGTAGCACCGGTAAATTGGAAGGCATCCCAAATACTCGGTATGAAATTTGCTGCCAAGAAGATAACTGAGAGAAGTATTATTGTCATGGTTCCGAACCTCCTGTTATCAGATGACAAAGGCCTTGATGACGGGAAGAGGAGACCATCCAAATTGAGCCGAAGTGCAAAGAAGATTATGGGGAATACAAGCATTATGTGGAGGGCATAGCTCACACGGACGACATCGTTGAGAAGACCACTGTATGGAATGCCAAGATTGGAATCAAAGTTGGCAAGCACATCATCAAGAGTGGAATCACCAAAGAGGAGGAAGCCGAATAAGCTTGTGGTTACATAAATTGTAGAGCAGAGTGCTAGTGAAGTCTGCACAATTGGTTGTATCTGAGATGCATCCTCAAGCTCATTCTCGATGGTATGAACTGCAGAGAGCAATAAATTTTGAGATCCTTCAACTCGATGTCTATAAGCAGATAAATCAAATAATCATTCTTGTTGAGACTAACACCCTTGAGCTCATCGATGCCGGGATGACTTCTTTTCCTATTCCTTCTAACATTAATTTTATTTTGAAGTTTAATTTGAGTCAGATCTATCACAGAAGCATGGAAATGGATCCAATTGATCAAAATCATTTGCAGAAATTAAACCATTATATAAGTTCGAGTTATTCATGCATGCATAGCTTACTTCTGAAGCTTCAATTTTCCTGTAAGTTCAATGAAGAATGCTTACCGTTGTAGTGGCAAATATATGATGTAACTAGAACTGGGACAACGGTGAAAATGTTCGAGATAGATGCCAGATCAGTCAGACTTGGGAATAATTTTGGCATCGGTATACTTCCATTCAGCAATTTGACTATAGCAATTCCAGCAGTAATAACAACAAAAACGACTGCAAGACCAACTGATAGGGCAGAGGTGTATTTCAAAGAGTCTGCAAGCAACATAATTCGAATTATTCATGTTGGCAATGTGCCAAGTAAACAACTACTCAAATATCATGAAGGCATCGCACGGGGAAATATTTCGAATAGTCTTACCTACGCGCTTAAAGCAAGTCAAGGGAGCAAAGATGCAAAGAGTTGTAACCAGAAGAACAACTGCACGACCATTCCACCATTGTTCGCCAAACCATCCTTCCAGGACACCAGAATGATGAACACCACTCGCAGATGTTCCTGAGAGTACATCACCTTCACACAAAAGAATATACATCAACTTAATGTTCCAATAAAACCAGATCTATGAAAATCAACCACAAACCATGCTCTGCAAAAGATAAAATATGTCAAAACTACTATTCATAACTCAGCTAATTTTCAGTAATACTTGAATTTAAGAGCAAGGTCATGCACATCAATGAAACCAAGTACAATAACCAAAATATAAGCGATGAAATAAAAGATATAGGATATTCATTCATACCGATGATTATCATGTACACAATCATCACTCCCAAATTATTGACAACCACACAAATCTGAAGCAACATCCTCCCAATCTTCCCAAAGGTGTCCCCCATGACTGCTGCATATGAGTTTGTCTTGCCTGCTCTACTATACCTGATTAACATCTCAATAGAAGCTTCAGTTAGGAATGCCACAAAGATTATCATCAGAATCCCTGGAACCAAGCCCAAGAGCTTCATGGTTGCAGGCAGGGACATAATCCCAGCTCCAACAATGGTTGTGGATAAGTTGAACACTGCCCCAGCAAAAGAAGCTCCATTAAACTCACTAAAACCACCATCTTCTTCTCTTTTGGTTGGTAACAGGGGAGCCTTCTCATCCTCATGATGAAGACGTCTACTCTTCCTGCTGCTCTTATTCTCAACAGGCGAAATGTTTCTAATCGTCATGCTAAAGACTGAATTCTCGGTTATCTAAACACCAAATAACTGATTTTCAAATCTAAAAAAAAAACGATTTTTAAGGCCAGAATCACTTTTCAGCAACTAAAAAAACTGAAAAAAAATCTATGAATCGATCCACTCTGAATCTTTTTTCAAAATTATACTTGTTTTAACGAGAATCAATACAAAAACCAACACTTCAGCATCAAAATCCAACCTTTTTTTTTTCAAGCACGAGAACCTTTAAAAAGAAAAATAAACAACAAAGCTTCCTAATTCACCTTGAAAACTTCAAATCTCAACCTTAACAACACTTCCTAATACACTTTCAACACCTTGACGAAAACCAATAAACAACTGAAGAAACCAAGGAAAACACTCCTAATATTCCTCCCTGCCAACCAATATAAAGACCGCACAGAGGGTTTCCGTCCCCCTCACGTCTCCCTCGGTCCTTATCTCGGGCCGCAGTGACAAAAAGCCGATCGACGCGACTCCAATCCCTTTCACAGGTAAAAAGACGAGATTTTTACCACGTTCACGATCAAAATCACGGTAAAAACCCTCAAATAAACACCGTTCTGACGGTCTTTGGGATCTCTAGGGTCGTGAGAGAACGGAGATTTTGGATCTTCAATCGAAATCGGCAAAAATCCTAGATTTGAGAAAGAGAACCGCGATCAAGCTTCGCTCGAGCGAGGGTATGAATGGTGAGAAAAGGTCTTCGCCGTGGTTTAAATTTTTATAGAGATTCATATACATCTCACACTCAGTACAAGCGTCTAATTATTTCCTTTTAAATCCTTATCTTTTTTTATTAAATAAGGAAATCACTATTCAAGGAATGGAATCTATCCAAAATTATTTTTCGCCCTTTGGACCAATATGATAAATTATAATTCACTAAATTTATAAGATAATACATTTAGAAGAAATATATAGGTCCGACTTCATATATAAATTAATAGTCTTTTTATACATGACTTGATTATGAGGTATTTGTAAAATATGACTCCAATGTTACTTGTTTTTTTCTTGAAATTGATGTTTTCTTGGATCTCATCTTTAACTTTTCTTAAAGAAGAATTTTTGGTGTAGTTTTTTTTTTTAGTATTGTAAAAGAAAACTATTCAACGTGAGTGCTTTGAGTGTATTTTTGCAAGAAACAGGCTAGGCTCCAGTGGAAACTATCATTTTTTTTTTTTAAAAAAAAATGGATAAATCACGTTCATTTATTGAGATAATTAAAAGTTTAAAACAGTAGTCCCTTTATCTTTTATTGGAAACTATCATCTTCAATTTCATCTTTTTTATCATTTCTCATGACATTTTCAATAATTTGCTCATCACTCAAGCTCTGTAGTTCAAAAGGTATTCAACATTCATTGTATCACTATAGTTCAACTCTTTTGATTAGAACATGCAATTGTTGAACAACATTAATATTTGAGTGTTGATCTAAATTCTCTGAAGCCATGTTATCCATAGACCTAATTTTACAAAGTCGAAAATAATTTGCTACTGTACTTGTTTCAACATCTATTATTCAAGCAAAGATTGCAAGATTCATTGCATCTAAAACATGTTATCTTCTTTGGATTTGGGATCCCAATTTCATAACCCTCCAAAATATGTTGATAAAACTGATGACGATAATACATTTTTAAAGCTAGCTCATATGATCCCTGCATCACAAGTCTGAATCTTTGATGTTGTGTTGGGCGGCAAGAAAAATAATTCAATGCTTTTCAAACCGTCAATAGTTTTTGGATGAGCAGGACAATTATCAACAAGCAAGAGTACTTTTCTATCTTCCATTTTTCTATCAAATTGTTGAACATATTTTTGGAATAAAATCTCAATCATCCAAGCTCGTTTGTTGGCATTAAGGAATTTTCTCAGAACCATCCTCATTACAACAATTAACAATTATAAGTCTTTCCTTGTTATGCTTCTTACCTTCAAGTTGCTTTGTTATGTTGCTAGAGAATGATCAGGTTGTAGCTTATAAAACAATCCCGTTTCATCCATGTTGAAAACATCTTTCATAGGAAATTAATCTAGCTTCTCTCTTATGGACTGCAAATTGCTCTCGATATGCTCTAAATCAACTGATATATTTTCTCCAAAACGACAATATATCTTAATTCCATGTCTAGATTTGAAGCGCTTGAGCCAACTTTGAGAAAAATGGAATTTTGACGTATCTACATGATACATCTTGTTTAGAAACTCTTTTGCTTTCTCTATGATTAGTTCTCCGGTCATATTCACACGTTCTTGGAAATTAAACAAAGCACTCATAAAGAACCTTCTCCAACTCTAGAATTTTTGCAGTTTTTTGTTATTTGACATCACCTTTTACAATATTTGCATCATTGCCTTTGTAAAAAAAAAAAAGGTGAAATAGTTTCCATCGTTGGCTTGGGATGACAAAATCCAAACCCTCCAAAACCTAATTAAAAGAAAATGGAGAGGGGGAAAGAACCTGTTGCTATCTATGTGAAACAGAGGACAAAACGACGGTTCACTTGCTTTTTAAGTGTACATACACAACAATATCTGGAGACACTTCTACAACCTGTTTGGTTTACAAGGGCAACCAGAGAACACAGAGGATGTTTGGGGCAAAGCGTCCCTTTCCAAACAAGTGGAAAGGAAGCGTAGGTTGAGGTGGAGCCTAGTGGTGATGACAATAATCTGGAGCGTAAATAGAAGAAAAACATCTTATATTCAAGAAATTCATCCGTAACATTGGTTTTCTCATACTTTTTTGGTTTGATTTAGTTCTCGCGTCCAAGCGACCAAAACTATTAACGATGGAGTCACTAGCTAAACGAAAGTTTGGAATTCACAAAAGAGGAGAAACCTCAACGTTTGAAGAATGTAGACTTCGAGTCTTCGAGGATGATGAGACCCCAATATGAGCATGCCCAGTGGCGGACCCAGGAATTTAGTCCAGACCGAGCTTAAAAAGTCAATGTTTGAGAAGAGTTGTTGAATTTTGAGGAAAAAAAACTAACGAAAGTGACTGTTCACAAAAGACGGCAAGGAAAAGGGTTGGTCAACAATAAAAAGGGTTGCTTAGATATGGGCCCTCCACTAATTCAAAAATAGATAGAGCCTGACCCAATTTTTTCAATTAAATAAAATAATATATATTGAGCCTTAAGTAACCGATGCGTGAAATAGAATAGTTGGACATGTGGGTATTGGGTCCACCGCTTCTTTGTCCTCAAATTCTAGCCTTACATGTCAATTAAATTTTAAACCACATCAAACTCAATTTTTTTCAAAATTTTCCGACTAGTCAGCCTGGGCTTCAGCACGGGCTGCCAATCATGTGGGTCCGCCCCTGAGCATGCCCGTAGGAGCGGTTGGCCAATAAAGGTGCTTCCAAGCAACAACTCCATTAATAATTAAGCCATGAGTATACTATGTTCGCAACATGGGTTTTCATTAAACTAAGAATAGCTATGTATGCTGCAATATGTAGGAACTGGCAGGCAAATTATGTTTTCATTAAACTAAGAATAGATATGTCTGATGCAATATGTAATCTTTACCAAAAATATTAATGAAAGTGATTTATTCATATTATAAAAAAACAAAACAAAAGTGAAGTTGGGAAATTTGAGGTGATAATAATGCCACGTGGGAAGAGTGACATGTCGAATAATAAAGCTAGTCAGACCGACAAGAATTTGCCGACCAGATACAATATTGGAACACAATTGTCAAATTGAAGTCGACTGATTTGGTTTCAACTTTCACATAAATTCTTAAATTAATTAAAAAAAACTGATTTATTACATGATCAAACAATGGAACATATGATATGAGTTGAAGGAATCTACATCATTAGTTTTTTGTTTTTTTGTTTGTTTGTTTTTTTTTTAAATTTTTTGTCAACAACCATATAATGCTAATAGCTTTTTTTTTCCAAACAAATATTAATTGGATTGTTGGTTTTAAAATTAAAAATATGATAATATGAACTCCACTCAAAAGTAACATCCATTGCGTAGAAATAAAAAATCAAGGAAAGCAAGTTAATTTTCTCCACTTCCATGCTATGTTTTGCAAAAAAATAAAATAAAATAAAATAAAATAAAATAAAATAAAATAAAATAATAATAATAATAATAATAATAATAATAATAATTGGTGAGTTGATGCAACTTTCCTATGTTATAATTTACTCTATTTTTTTATATATATTTTGACATGAGTTCTACATGTTGAAGTGACAATCTTATCTTAAAAAAATATTTAAATTATTTCTTTAATAAGAACTAATTATATTATTATTATTATTATTATTATTATTATTATTGATTAGTGTTAATTTTTAATTGAATGAATACTTCATTAACTTGAATTATAGTTGAGCAACAAACACTAAAATAATTACACAAACTTTATTTCAGATATAAAACAAAAAATACTAATTATTCATATTTAAAATAAAATATAGAAAATCTTAACTAGAGGGCTCTCTTGAAATATAATTTGGTATTTTAGTATATTAGGACAGTATATTTTTAATAATATGATGAGGGTAAAAACCGAGAAGCCTGATACCTGACACGTGGATGGATCCTATCCTTCGATCCGTGGCGGTGACCCCCTCGGGTCCCCACTCGACTCCTTTAAGGCATTCCTCCTCGGGAAATTGACTTGCCTCTTCGGTTTTCAAAGCCGGCTTATCGAATCTCAAGGAAACACCACGAACCAGAGCTCAAGTTGCTACCACGAACCGGCTGACTAGACACCCTTCTAGAAAGAATTACAGTTGAGGCCGTTGGGATCTAACTGAATGACACCCTGACAATCTGGAAACATCTAGAAGAAAAGGCCGTTAAGATCTAACTGAATGACAGCCTGGCAATCTAGAAGCATCTAGAAAAACGATGAGTTGTCAGCCTAACTAACTCCAAGTCATCGGCGAAGCCCTGCTTCTCCAGAAACTCAAATTCCATTGATTTGATAGTGATTTCATCTCCGATCTTAGAGATCTTCCGTGGTTTTCTCCCCGATTCGGGGTTTCCACGTAAATCTTGTGTTTATCTTTCTCTTTTGAGTTTTTCTCTCTCGATCCTTCTCAATCTCGTCTAAATCTATCCCTAATCAAATTACAAATTCAATTGTTGTTCTGAATCGCAGATTGCATCAACATAATACAATTTAGTTGAAAGAAGTAAATGATATACATAATATATAATAAAATAGAGAAAAAATAAAAAAGGAAATAATAAAATTTAAGTCTAAAATTCATAATCCAGGAGTAACTGCAATCTCCAACTGTCTCTCTTCCCGCGTTTCCATTTATAAATTTATAATAAAAATAGAGAAAAATGGGAATGATGTTTGTTTGCTTGTGTTTGCTTGATTGAGGAATTCAGATTGAAAAACTAGTCATTTGATAGATTATCAAATTGAGTTTTTCCTGGCTCCATATGGACTGTTGAAGAACCATTTGGTTTCGTTTCTTATCAGAGTAGAGTGTTTATTTAAGGAGGCACAAATTTTTGGAAGAATTTTACTGTCTTTTGTTCATTCATGCTAATTTTTAATGTTTGCTTGTAGTTTATGTTTGTCATCAAAGTTCCCTTGTTTTAATTTTTATTTTTTTTAAAGCAATTCATATTAGTCTTGACTGTTTCTTTGTTTGAATTGTTCAGCAAATTATCTTCTTCTCACAAAACAAGAAAACGTTGTTATTGTTTATGCTGCCGAATACTGGATGCCATCAGATGAATCTCTTCTTTTTGTTATATGTATATATATCCTTCATGAAGACCTGCAACTTTCTGCCTTTGAGGTGTTTGAAAGATGGCCTCTTTCGCAATGGAGGACTTTTTGGGAGACGGGATACTCAATGGCCTCATTCCAAAGCTTCTGGCAGGGGGATGGGATGATGTTCCGACAATCAAAATGATGAATGCTGAAGACATGGATCATATGAAACTAACGCAACAACAGAAGGTCGGACTTCTTTTTTGTTTTCAATTATATGCTTTCTTTCATGTCATTGAATTTGAATACCTTGATGTTTGTCTATTTAATTTAAAACTAGCTTTTCATGTGTAGGATGCATTGGAGCTAAGATCATACCTGCATGATCGTGCCTTAATGGAATACGCTGATAGGCTGGAAGCCTCCGGCAAATCTCTGGTTGAGCTTCTAAATTCAAGCACAGTTGTTCTTTCTTCACAATTTGGCATGAAGAGAGGCCATGTTGCACGTTTTGTAGATCGGGCCAGCGCTTGCAGGATTTCTATGCCTCCCAACTATACTCTTCCTGCAAGGCAGAAGAGTGCTTCTCTTGTCAGTAAAAGTGAAGCGTATGACCGTTCTATAACCCCAAGGAGAATGCAAATGGCTAGATCACCATTAAGAGGGAGTTCAAAGTATGAAATGTCAATTGAGCAATCTGTTTTGGATTATAAGATCAAAGAAGGGTATGTCTTCAAGGGAGTTGTTGCTGCAGAACCAGTTGAGACTCGGCTATGTGGCTGCATCCAGCCTCCTCCTATTGTGGATGATGTTGCTCCATATGCATCAATAGAGAACATTTCTGTGCAGAAGATCACACCAGAATATAAAGTTGGCATGGAGAGATTACTGACGGTGAAGGCACCACCGATGAAAGCTTCGGATCTATGGCGGAATAAACCCGCTATTCTACTGTGTGTCAGACGCCCAGGGTACTAATGATCCCTGCCCAATTTATCTGCATTTGTTCTTGTTTGTGATTGATGTCTTGCATCCTCTGATGACTGTAAGTGCAGGTGTATAATGTGCAGAGCTGAAGCTCATCAACTATATGCGAGGAAGCCTATATTTGATGCTCTGGGTGTTCAATTAATTGCTGTTCTGCATGAACAGATAGAATCTGAGGTGATGTTTGGATGTTCAAGTTACTTCTCTTGTATCATTGCTGTTTTCCTCGGACCGGTGAAATAAAGATGTGCTTCTGTTCTTATAGGTTAAAGATTTTTGGCCACGGTACTGGGGTGGGATTGTTGTTCTTGACCGAAACTTGGATTTCTTCAAAGCTCTTGAGGGGGGGAGAATTGCTTAAAGATAAGTTTGTATCTGGTTTTCTACTTAATCGTCGTGCTATTGCAAATTATCAGCGTGCGAGAGCTACTGGACTACAGCAGAATTTCATAGGGGAAGGTGAAATCAAGGGAGGGCTTTTTATAGTTGCAAGTGGAAGAAACGGCATTGCATACCAGTTCATTGAAAGGAATTTCGGGGATTGGGCACCCATTTCTGAAGTCGTAGAAATTTGCAGCAAGATACAGGTATTTCTTGTTTTAGCTCTCATAAACTGTACATATAAACTGAAATCTTATACAAGTCTGTATTATGACCATTTAGAGTTATATGTGGTGACTTAGGAAGTTCCATCAATACATAAACTGTTGTTTTTTACTGGATTATGTGCCAGAAAAAGAGGGGGGAATTTGGTAATTTGTATGCATTGACAGTAAATAGCATTTTCTTTATCTGCAGAATCTGTTCCCGAATCAAGAGGAATCATTCACCACAAGCTTTAGCATGGCGTGATTAAGATTGAAGCGCCTAAATGTGCGTCTCTCTGAAATTCCAGTTGATAGTACTAACTATTTTATCAATCAATATTCATGTATGCCTTATTCTTGTTCTTTCGTTAACTGGCTTTTCCTGAGAGATGATAATTTTATGTGTACAAACAATGAAGGTGATGTTCTTCTTGACAATTGAAGATCATCTAATTTTGCAAGGAAATCTGTTTCTGTTTTGCTGCAGAAAAAGAATTGCTTTTCTCCTAAACTCAACAAATGAATCCTTCATGCTGAGAGGAGCCAATTCTGGAATGCTTCATGTGAAATTACAATCTAGAGGTCTTAATGTTTATTGCATCAAGTTTTTTTCCTTCAATTTTTTTGTTAAGATTGGTTACTTTCTTTTTTTCTGAAGCAATATGCATAGCTATTCTTTATTTTGAGAAAGAATTTGTAGAATTATGGTTTGTAATTTGTGATTGTGAATGTGTTTTGGTGGATGGAATCCACGAAGAAGGTGCCATATTGAATTCTCCCATCCATTGAGGAAAATAGTTGGGTAAATGTTGCATAGAATCAATATATTGGTGGAGGTGCAATGGCAAACAATTCCTGCCGCCAAGTGGAATAAAACAGGGCAGTACCTACACAAACATACTATAGAAAACTATTCATCACATTGACGCATCAACAACTCCTAAAATTTTCCTGACTTTATCTTATGCAAGTACATCGACAAAATTTGCATTGATTGAATCTCAGATAGTCAGAAAACCATGGACATGTTTGATGTCACTACTCTCTCTCTCTCTCTCTCTCAGTTTCTGACTATAATACTATCTACACAATTTGCAATAGTATTGTTTTGGATACATAAAGCAATCACCTTCTGCAATTTCCTGGAAAATGATTGATCTTAAACGCTGGCTTTGTAAAAGAAAAATCTGTGGAGAAACATGCGATGAACTCAGAATAGACCCGGTCTTCAAATTCCTCAGAGGAGGCTTCAAAATTTATACTTATTGATACCTTGCCTTTCAGAAAATGGTACAGTCACAGAAATCAACAATTGCATCACTAATATGGCGATTATTGTTTGCAAAGATCTCAGAATGATTAATGCAACCGAATGGAGTCTCACAAGTCTCCTCCCTTTCAAATTTCTATTCATTGATCACTTGCCTTTCAGATATGGTATTCACGGGAAGAAATCAACAATCACCATCACCTATCCCAATTAGTGTTTGTAAAGATCTTTGAATTAATGCATCACCAAAAACCTCCACAAGGAAAAACTCCATCACTGAATTTATGGAACTGAAATGGCATCCCTCTTTCATCAATCACTCGCCTTTCAGAAATGGTGTTATCTGCATAAAGCAACAATTGCATCACCGAAATCGTGATTAGTGTTTGTACAGATCCTTGAATGAGTGCATCACCAAAAATCTCCACAGGGAAAAACTCCATCACTGAATTTATGGAGCTGAATGGCATCCCTCTTTCATCAATCACTTGCCTTTAAGAAATGGTGTTATCGGCAGAAATCAACAATTGCATCACTGAAATCCCGATTAGTGTTTGTACAGATCCTTGAATGAGTGCATCACCAAAAATCTCCACAAGAACAAACTCCATCACTGAATTTATGGAACCGAACGGCATCCCTCACAAGAATCTCCCTTCCAACTATCTTTGAAATGAATTTGGTTGCATTGTGGCAATCACCACAAACCCGGAGATTCTTAACAACTCTTATCGGCAAACCTTGAGGTATGACAAGCAACCCGAAAGCAATAGCAAGCTTCTCGCTATGGTGGCTAAGCATGTCCATCTTATCAGCCTCGGTTACATCATGCAGAACCGAAGTCATATCCGGCTTGTATCCTTCTTGATCATCTTCGAATTGAGCCTTTCTAGCTCGGCATAAATCTTTTCTGAATATGGGTGAGACTGATCATCAGCAGAGAAAATATGAACCTTGTTATCGTACTTGATCCAACTACAACCAGGCTCCTTCTTCACTCTCTTATCTCTCATTCCCCTCCTCAGCTTTGCTACCTCATTCCACTCTCCTCGTGCAGCATGCATACTCGACAGTAATACATAGCTAGCAGGGTTCTGAGGGTCCAGTTTCAATAAAGATTCAGCTGCCCATTTTCCGATTTCCATGTTTTTATGAACTCTGCATGAGCTTAACAGTGTTGCCCATCCGATCGCATCAGGGCTACAAGGCATCTCCTTTATGAAATTTTCAGCATCCTTCAACCTTCCTGATCTGCTGAATAGATCAATCATACAGGTGAAATGATCGGCTATTGGGACAATACCATGATCTTCCACCATGGACCTGAAGTAGCTGCGTCCTTTCTCCACTAGTCCTGCTCTACTACAAGCTGAAAGAACACCGATGAATGTGACTCCATCTGGCTTCACTCCATGAGATAACATCCTCTCAAACAATTCAATTGTTTCTTTTGCTTTCCCAAACTGGGCATAGCCTGACACTAGAGCCGTCCAGGAAACCTGATCCCTGATTTGCATCTCATCAAATAACTGATGTGACTCTTCTATGCTTCCACATTTACCATAAAGAGTAACAATGGCATTCGATACAGTAACAAACAAAATCAACCCTGAAACTATTGCTTGGCAGTGAAATTGAGCACCTTCTTCCAAGCTTGCAAGGTTCGCGCAAGAGCTGATCACACTTCCAAGTGTAAAATCATCAGGATCTATGCCATTCCTCTGCATTTCACAGAAAATTCTCACAGCTTCCTCACTATATCCGTTCTGACCATAACCCACAAGCATCGCTGTCCATGAAACAATGTTTTTGTGCACCATTCGCCTGAAAACCGCTTCCGCAGAACTTATGCTCCTGCACTTTGAATACATATCAACAAGAGCACTGCCCACAAAGACATTGTCATTGTAGCAAGTCCTGATGATAAAAGCATGGATCTGCTTCCCTTGTTCCAGTGCCAACAGACTGCCACACGCGGTCAACGCACTTCCAAATGTATACTGATCAATGCCGACACCTTCGAATCTCATCTCTCTAAACACACCGATTGCTTCCTCCTCCAATCCATTTTGTGCAAGCCCCGTCACCATTGTCGTCCACGAAATTGAATCCCTCTCTAGCATTTGTTGAAACAATCGTTTCGAATCCTCGACCATACCACACCTAAGAAATCCCGTGATCATGGTATTGTACATGACCACATTCTTCTCCTTTAATTCATCAAAAACCCGTTTAGCTTCATGTAAAATTCCAATCTTGGAGTACATATCCACCAAAGGACTGCCAACAAAAACATAAGAATTAAATCCATACTTCACAATTTGGCAATGGATTTGCCTTCCCAAACCAATCAAAGACCATGATGATGACAATATAAGCAGAGTTGAGATTGTGATCCTGTTAGGAGCCACTTGGGCTTGTCTCAACATAAGACGGTAAGCTTCGACAGCATCATCGAAAGAGCCATGACAGGCATAACCTGAGACAACCAAGTTCCACGAAACACCATCCTTTACGGGCATACTTTTAAACATAGCAAGCATATTGGAGAGGCCTCCGGACTTGGAGTAGACTGAGAGGATGGCATTATAGGAAAAGAGGTTTGGTTGAGGAATTTGATCGAACACTCTACGGGCGTAGATACAGTGACCGGATTTTGAATAGGCAGTGATGAGGTTGTTGGAGAGGAAGGTGTCCTTGGATTGGAGGGCTTTGATGATGAGACAATGGAGTTTCTTGAGATGGGTTTGGTTCTTGGTTTCAGAGCAGAGCTTCAGGAGTTTGGAGTAGTGATTTGAGAGAGTGGCCATGGCGGGAAGGAGAGAGAGAGAGAGAGAGCGGGGAACCGAAGTAGTCAAAAGTTAGTTTGAAGTAAAATTATCTTTTTACCCCCTCATTTTCCCAGAATTAGCAAAAGTTCTCTTATTTGGAAATAGAAATTTAAAATTATATGTATATATATCCTAGTATCTTGTTTGACAACCTGAGTTCCCACATGTGCAAGAGGGATCCGGAGTTCTTCTCGGAAGAGTGGAACCTCTTAGCAAAACAACCCAGTACCAATACGCCCTTTATGCTGTTGATTTTACAGTGGTTTTGCAATTTCATGAATTTTAGGGTCAAATTTTTTCTTTTTGCATTTCATTCCTTGGTATATATACATTACATGCATTAGAGATTGAAATACATTGAATATTACAATACCTAAATCTTCAATTTGGATTTAATAGATAGATCTCAAGCTACATATAATTTGTCATCTTGAGAACTCATCCTGATCATATTGAGGTTTAGAGTTTGACTCAAATGGCTTCTGGAACATACTGTGATGATACTCTTCATTCCATGCACTTTGTATCTGCAGAAAAAAGTTTACAGACAAAATCAAATTCTGCAGTTTTCTAATGCAGATTGTACAATAGTTCGGAGAAATTTATTTGGTTGATTATAGAGACCTGAGATATTGGTTCTTTGAATCCATTAATGGCAGCAAATCGAGTGTTTACTAACTGAGGATGAATCATAGCGGGCGAGAAGCTGATTGAAGATGAAGAATGGTCCTGCGACAAGAGGAACTATCACCGGAAAAGTAAACAGAAAAACAATTTCAAATTTTTTGGTTGCATCTATGAATCTTTGCAAACAAAGGAGAAATGTGATGCATACATCTCTTGCAAGCATTCCGTCGATGTTGAATTCAGGTTGAGGATTTACTGTTGCAAGCTTCATAGATAAAAACTAGCACAAAATAGCGATAATATTCAAGTTGGATCAATCACAATCAGAAGACTTCAATAACTAATCGAAGCAGACAAACCTCGACTTGCCGTTGTAGTGATTGAACATAATTGATAATCTCATCAAGCATGACTGCTTTTCCTGTAATCTATGAAACAATTCAGAGCATAAGAACAAAGAAGTCGATAATGTATTGAATCGAATTCATGCCATTAGATGAACTGTTTTTTTTTTACTTTGCTGCAGCCAGGCACAAGTTCTTGCAGAAACTTCATCCGCGCGCTTATCTTTTCCCTCCTTGCCTACAGTGCATAGTACTCAAGATTAAACTCAAGAACATTGAAATGAATCCAAATGTTTAGGATTAGGTACTCACTCTTTCTGCAAGACTGTGGCTGTTTGTTGCTTGGCCACGCCGAGCTCTAACATGTATATAATTTTCTTTAGGTGGATCAGAAACAGTTTCATCCTTTGCATTTTCTGATTGATCCAATTCCATATCCTGCACATAAATTGAATAAAATTCATAAAAGAATAAAAAACAAAGAAAGATAGGATTATTTATATATATATATACTTGATTGCTCCTTTTCCTCTTCTTGGCACTAGAGTTCTTGGATGAAGCCTCCTCATCTTGACTGCTTCTCAAACTGTCACCATTACTGAAGAATGAAAACCTCGAAACAGACTGTTCAATGGAGTTAATATCAGGATGAATAGCTGAAAGTGAGAACTCGGGAGTAGAGTGAAGATTGTTGTGGTGGCTCCAAAGATCAGGAGTGAAGGATTCAACCATGAATTGCCAGTTATTAGGAATACTAGACTCATCCTTGTCACTGAAATCCATCCTCTTATCTTCCTAAATTCTCACACCAGTGAACCAAGCAAGACAGAGAGTACAGAATCAAAACTCACAGAAAGCTTGAATTATGAAGCTCTCAAGAAGAAATGAAGAAGATGGAGTTAGGGAGATAGAGAGGGAGAGAGGGTCATTGGGCAAGTTTGAAGTATTTATACAAGAGTGTATGAATATTAATTTACCATTTTCTGAAGTTGTTGAAGAAAATTAAGGAAATTAAACATGTTCAATAGATTAAGTAGGTGAAGAGGCTACTCTTTCCATTTTGTCTGTCTATATGTTCATTATTAGTTAGCATTGGAACTTGAGCTCACCAAGACTTAATCTTTAGATTAATGAAGACTTCCTCATGCATGCTCAACTTTATTAAGTCCTAATCTTCATATTAAAATGGAAAGGGAGAAGGAAAGATGATTTTCCTTGATTGGTTGTTTTACTGAACCACATTCCTAATCATTCTTGAAAAATTCAAATGTAGGGAGAGGGAGGTTTCGTCGGCAAATCATTTTTTTATAGACAGAAAGAAAGAAAGAGACCACTCTATTAGTAAAACATCGGATTCCATTAGAACTTTGAAATTAAGTGTGTGATACTAAAACATTGGATTCTATCAAAACATTGAAATTAGTTCTGTTATCTTGTGTTGAAATTTATGTTAGTTCTCAAATTAGATCAAATGAGAGTTAAAACATTAGATTCCATAGAAATTTTAAAACTAATGAACTTCTAGAAGTTAGAGAAGAAGAGAAAAAGCACGATAAACTTAATCAATTATAATAAATTTGTAAAAGCATGATTAAAGGGAGCTTGGAATATGTAACCTTATATGTAGGACCTATGTATCTAATTTTGATTCTAAGGGACCATTGGCATTAAATCAATGCTGATGTGTTGTTGTAAATGATTAGAGTTCAATGGCTCAATTAAGTTGTTCTTTGAATGTGAACACATGAACAGTTCACTCACTAAACTTATTATATTATGCTAAACATTGTTAATTGTGAACCATATCACTAAAGCTAATGGTTATGGATTTAGTCTTGACCATTAATGGTGTTCTCATAAAGAAGTCCAAGCCACTATCTTTTGGAACTTTGAAAATTTCTCTCCATAGTACTTGGGGAATGATTTTTTTTACCTTGATGCTGATGAATCCCTCAACCAAATGATTTGCAATGAGAGAGAGAGAGAGAGAGAGAGAGAGAGAGAGAGATTGAAACTTTGAATATGATTGCCCTCCATGTTCTTGTACTTTTCCTTGAAAAGTTTTTTCCCACAATTTAATCTCTCATTTGATATAAATTTATTAGATGTTGATCCATATCTTATCTTTGACAGAGCTACATGCAGACAGAGAATTCATATAGTTGACCGCATCTAGTATGGGATTAAGGGGTAGTTATTGTTGTCTTTGTCACTTGATGTATTCCTCTAAGTTTAGTTTAGTTTTTTGTTTTTGTTTTTGTTTTTTATTTATTTATTTATCAACATAGGCCATAAGGACCTCCCCAGAGGGCATGTCAAGAGGCGTGGCGTTAGGTGACGAGCACCCTTGATCCCTCATCGTGTATGTACAGATGTGATGACTTAAATTTGAGAGCTTTGTGCTTACCAAGTGAATTACCTAAACTGTTCCTCTCATTTATGGGGGTAGGGACTCAAACATGAGAGCATGCTCAATCAAACGAATTACCCAACGCACGGGATCCGAAATACCACTAGACCAATGGTCCTTTGGTTCCTCTAAGCTTTCAAATGTCTATAATTCAAATTTCTTTATACCCAATTTTCTCATAAAAGAGAGGATTTTTGGCAAATCCTTTTTTTGGACGTAAGAGTCAACTGGCTAGGCCAGCAGCTAATAAGAACCAAAGGGACAGGCATGACCCAGGATCGAATCCGCGCAGCAACCAACTGGAAGCATTGCTCACCACGTGCGCGCAGGAAACGCCACAGGAAAGCCTCACCGAAACCTCGAACCCGGGACCTGGTGGGAGGCACGGGAACCCGTTACCATCGGACCAAGTGGAACCCGTTACCATTGGCAAATCCTTTTCAACAATAAAAATAGAAAGCAAACAAACAAAGTAGAGATAATGCATTCTTTTACAACCAAAAACAGTCACTATGGAATGGATGGATGATCCATTAACATCAAGGATTGATGATAGTGAAGAGATGCATCAATGTTTCTTCTCCTACAAAGAAAGCAAATTCATCTAGAAAGCCTTGCAAACATTCTGCATAAAGTCAGCACTCTTTGCACCTTTTGCTACTGAAATGACTGGTCCTGCCACAAGAAGGAAAGAAAGCACTTTCTCCAATGCCCACATTTTTCACACCATCATTGAGTTCTTTTCTTGCTTGCTTTGATCAATGGCATCTTCTCTTGTTTGCTTGAGGTTGATAGATCCAAAGCATAGTTGCATGGTGAATGCCATGTAGATACAGACCACACCATTGTTGCATACTATTAAACTCATAAATAAAACGTGATTTATCCATCTTTTCCCAAAAAAAAAAAGAAAGAAAGAAAATGGTTTGGTGGATAATTTGAAGCCATTTGTCATGCTCTTAGTCCTCGCAATATCATTGGATTCTATCTCATACTTCAAAACCTGTCAAACTTGAAAATGGAAGCATTCATGTGTATAGGAATAAAACATTTGCTGTTACAACAGAAAAATTAGAATCAAGAGAACATTTTGATTGGACTATGTGCATTATGTAAATAGATCTAATTTAAATAGAACCATCCTTCTTGCCAAAATAAAGTGACCCTGCAGCAGAATCTTGTGAATCAGAAGATGATTCAAACTGGGTATCAGAATATAAATTGACATTCAAAAGCAGGACTTGTCTTTCCACTTAACTGGTCTTCAGTAAAATCAACACAAGAAAACACCGATGACCTGAGCAATTCGATGGCATAAAGTTACAAATTTTGATCTCCCAAATTCGTTGTCCATCATTTGTACTTCAACAAGATTGGGCCCATATAATAGTATTCAAACAGAGGATTGGTGATAAAAGATTATTCTAGTGGGAGATTTCATCTAGATTAATAGGTGCTGGAGAGCAAAACAGCTTTGGGATAAGATTGGTGCTCATTGAGTGAGCAACTTGGAATCACAAGCAACAATCTTCACTCTCCCAACGTTTTCCTGGCATTCCTCGCTCTTGAAAGTTGCATCCTGCAATATAAAGGTCCAAACATTGTCGCAGAACCTGTAGGTGTGCAGGTGTCCCTGAAGAAGTGGATAAAAAAAATCAGAGCAATAATATTTCAGAACATCTGTGAGGAAGCATGAACCAGACTAAAAATAGAAGGTATATGCATCAACACCAAGAAGGAACTCCTTATCAAGATCAAGAACTATAAACCAACATACGGCCTTGGGGCCTTTTAGATCCACTCCTTATTGATGGGAAGACAAGACTTGCCAAAGTTGCAAAGAAAATTCAAATGCCACCATTAAACAAGACTTGCCAAACAAACAAAGCTTATAGTGACCAGAAAAAGAGAAAGGGCAGCCCGGTGCTACAAAGTACCCGCTATGCGCGGGTCCGGGGAACGGTCAAGACCACTTGGGTCTATTGTATGCAACCTTACCCTACTTTTTTTCTTGCAAGAGTTTGTTTCCACATGACTAGAAAAAGAGAGAAAAAAAATCATCAATCAGATGACATTTAGAAATACAATTTCAGCTTTGTAAGTGGTTTAAGTGAAATGCCAGTTCAACTGTCTGATGAGCACCAAAGTAGTAGAGGTTTTCATTGAAATTGACAACACTAAATGAAAAAAATTTCTGTTGTTCCCACTAAAAAAACAATAATACAGGGTACAAAATTGTTCATAAGCATAAAAAAATAATAATAAAATGATGAGTGGTGGAATGCAATAAATTCAAGAGATAATCTTCAGCAAGAAATATGATATACACAAATGCTTACCTTGATAGAAACCTTACTCTTCACTTGGGACTCCAAAGCTTCTGTCATAGACTGGACAATAAATTTTAAGAAAGCTCAGTGATCAATTAAGAATTTCAAACATATCCGATGGTTGTAAAATATAATTATTTGAAATTTGAATATATTCTAACCTTATCAAATTGCACAAGGACTTGGATAGCAAGCTCTGGACTAAGGGTTCCATTTGAGACCATCTCATCCAAGGTTTCCGTCAAGCACATGCCAATTGTGGATCTCCGGTAAAGCTCAAATGTAGCCATCACTAAATTCATGGATTGATCATAAATCATCAGATATCAAAACTTGCAAGTTAAAAAGACAAAAGGAAAAGAACAAAATGATTGAAAAGAAAAAATAATGGAAAAAACTTCTGCTAAGAATTAAATTGGTTTCAGTTTTGAATTGTGGGGCAGTGGGGTGTTGGGGCTTTTAGGTTTCCTGCCCTGTTACTATTGGTTCATATTCTCATTTTTGTTTTGCACAAGTGTACCATAATCTAACAAGCCACTAAAGAAACTATATTTGTATTCCAGTAAATACTTATGTTCAACAGAATCAATATCTATTCTCTTTCTAACATATTTCAGGAAGCAAAGTATATGGGAATAGTTTCTGCAGAAATTATGTGCATAAATATAATTTAGGCATTCCCTGTTACAAAAAGAAAAGGGTAGACAACATTTAGATGATTAGATCATCATGTGCTTCCAATAAAAAATCAAAATAAAAAAAATTAAACTGAAAGTACATTACAAATTTGAAAGCAAGGTATCACACATGAAATACTATTCCTTTTTTCCTATCTAGGAAATGGTCACTTAGGTTTTGCAGAAAAGTTCCTCTTTCATGAGAATATATGCACATTAAAAGTGAGGAACACATCTAAATATAGTGATGATAATATATATTCACATATTAGAACTGTGATAGTTGATCCATCTTTTTCAAGAAATGTTTTAATAATGATTGAGCGTCATAACAAATAAAGGACAATCAAAAGGATTTACTCTGGATGACACATTGAAGGTAAATAAAATAAAGTCGAGTCAACAAACTCTGAACTGTGAGACATATATGAAGATCAATGGATTGGATTGAAGGTAAGCGAACCATAAATTAAATCAAAAGCCACTTATCTCAAAGCAATATGGAGACAGCTATACTGAAATAACTAAAAGAACATAACTTTGAAGAGTTGAAAATTAGACCAAATTAGGAAAAATACATGTGGGGGGGGGGGGGGTTAAATTTAGGTGCTTCTTTCAAAGCTATGGTAGCCATGGTTGGACGATAGTGATCCCTTTCTTCGATAACAATCCAAATTTCATGTTGTGCGCACATATAAGAACATTCTTAATTTCCTTATATTTACTGATCATTTTTTTGTTCTAGCTACAGCATCACCATGCCACCTGGTAGTATTTTTTTTTATAAATGTGGATAAGCCACTAGAAACATGCAACTCGCGTGATTTGAACCCTCAACCTCCCCTTGTTAGAGGGAATGAGCTAGCCAACTTTCCTTGTGAAAGTTGGTGCCACCATGTGGTTTTTAAAAAATGTAAAACTGAGAAAAATATGACACTTGATTTGATCACGATGAAAGAAATAACATAAGGTCATCAAGAAACCTCTATTTCATGGAAAATGCAATGATTCATAAAAAAAGGCCATAGAAACTTTAACTATGTGAGATGAATAATTCAGAGGCTCCTAAACCCCCTTTTTCTTCACAAAGAAAAAGGCACATAGTTTTTCATTAGCAGGAATCAGGGATGATCTTCATACATATATGAACAAAAGAACGATCTTTCCCTATCATAAACAAGTATATATAGCCAATTCAATGTAGAACACCACCAGCAAGACACATACACCACCTTGGTTTTACACTAACGCAAATCTTCAAAAGGAAACGGAAAAAAAAATTAAAAATTTTCACCATCATCTTGAATTTCAACAATAAAAAGATCACAATTGAACATCAATGATCATCGGAATCAATAATTGAATCGGCTAGCAAAGAAAACATGACAGAAAAGGAAAATTAGGGTTTCCATGATTCCATCGATCAAAGGAGGGTAGAGAGAGGATAACCTGAGAGAAATTGGCGAACGGAAGAGCTCACGGAGCACGAGAGCGGGAGCGAGAGCTCCGCAGGAGTGAGAGAATGGAAGATGGAATTGCTTATATAGGATTTGGGGGTTCGGACGGAGATACTTCGCATTTACAAAGGGGCTCTTTATACGCGGACAAACATATCCATAGTGATTAATGACAATAATACCCTTTTGCTTTTCAACTACTTGGTACATGTTATATTTATTGGTCTTTGGGCTTTTCTGTCAAATTAATGTTTTTACATGATTTCTGAAAAATCAATATTCAAACTTCAAGGAAGTTAATTTAATATAGAACGAAAAAAAATGGAAATTTTATTTATTGGAGATTTGTTTGTTGTCATTATGAAATACTTTTTTAATTATTATTTTCCTTCATCAATTTATTATTATTATTTTTATTTTCTTTTCATGTATTTTCCTTCAAATACTCCTTTAATTTTATTTAATGAATTTTAAAAATTAATAATTTTCTTCATAGTAGTTCAATCTTATGCTTTGTGGACCACTCCATTTGCTAGCTCAAATCAGAGTGGAAACTCTAATAAAAAATAATTGCTTTAATTTGAGGAGTAAAATTTCAATTTTTGATAAAGGTGGATAAACAATATTAACCAAAAGCTTAAAAATTAATAATGGAATTATAAAAATGTTCCGAAACACACAAGGAAGATTGGCTAACTCATTCTCTCTCATAAAGAGATTAAGGGTTCGAACCTCGTTTGTGACGTGCTTCTAGTGGCTAAGAAAAACCTATTCAGAGAGGCCCTCTTCCTCTCCGTGTTGGTTAGAAGCACCTCTCGACTGAAAGCTACACTTTATTTTACCTTCGTTCTATCGGTGATTCTAATTATACCAACTTCGGTTATACAAACATATGTATTGTATCAAACCAAGAGAGAAAAAGAAATTAATGTCAAAAATCAATTTCATATAAAAACATCTTTTATTTCACTCGATCCATAGACTTCATAGGATTGCCAATGCAACCAAGTCCCCGCCCTTCGTGGCTTGTCCATGAGGTCTAAGCTAGGGATGCCCCACGGGTTATTTAGTACCTAGGATTTCCCTATTGACAGAGCACCAAAAGGTAAAAGGACAGCCCAGTACTACAAAACTCCCGCTATGTACAAGATCCATAGAAGAATTGGACCATTTGGGTCTATTGTACATTTGTACTATTGTATGCAACATTAAAAGCTAAGGAAACAAAAACGCGGGAGAGAGAGATGCAATTTCATGAATTTTATTGATCAGTGTTTAATTCCCATATCATAAACGTAAGTAGTTTGGATAATCAGAGCTGATCACAAGGCAAAACTAGTGATGATTACAATAAAAAGAAATGAGTGAATTATGAAAAACAAAGTTGTTCCTGAAGTCACAAAAACACATTAATATGGGACTATATCATATCACAATTTGATGCAATTCCTGGAATAATATAGTTCAGATTAGTCAATAAAAATAAATTTATAATAAAATCTGATTGATGTGTAATGCCTAATCACATTAACAAGATTCAGCGATAAACAAAGAAGGTGATAGTAATGGCATCACAATCTCAAATCTTAAATAGGGAGTTTGACGTAAACCAATAACACCAACTACTCCAAATGTGGTTATAAATGCAGGAAATTAGGAACTAAGATAGGGAAATGAATTCATTCCAATGACTTGAGAAGCCCTCTTTAAGTTCATACTCCAAAGAAAGGAAAGAAATAATGGAGTTTCAACTTTTACAAATGATTCAAAATGAGTGTTATCAAAGCAACAACCTTTCAACTCATTGCATCCATTCACTTGTCAATCAAAGTTCCAGCTAAACTTTCCAGCACATAGATATGAATCATATGATAGAAAATGGGAAGAATAAAGTATTGGAAAACCAGCATTGACAAAAGATACCTGCATTTTTTTTTGCCTTTTCTTTTTTGAACTTGCAAAGCAGAGATGGTGCTGACCAGCATCACTTCTCATGAAAAGGAAAAGACAGAGTCCAGACTCAAAAGAATGACTCTGATAACATGAAGTATGCTTGATAAAAGTTTAAGCAAAGTTTCCTTTAAAGTAGATGAAGGAACCACTCTTTAATCAGCTTTGAAATAAAGCAACATGGACATGTTTGCTTGGATAACAAAAACCCAGTAATCATATGAAGGAAACTCTGCAGAATCAAGGAACAGAGGCATTTTGTAGAATTCACATAGATTAACAATTACTGAATTACCAAAACATGTGAAGTTATCTACTGAAATTACATCTTGGGATCCAAAATGTGTTTCCAAAATATCAAATCTAAAAACCTGTTCAGAGAAGGCAGAAATATGTCTCTTTGTTGTAGAAATGCAAAACTTAATGATCAAATCATGCAACATGTTCCTTATGTTCTCTTAGCTCATGTTTCCTGCATTTCAATGGCACAAAACTACATCTTCCCAGAAACACTGATTTAGAATTGGTACATGTAAGGGAATGTCCTGCTAGAATAGGATTGGAAATTGACAGTCTTTCAAGGAATTGCCTTACTGTCCCTTCCCGCTCCAACTTGGAACTCTATTTCATTGCTCTAAATTAAAATCAGAACGTATTGCTACTTTCCATTGCGTGTACACATGCCTTATTTAACCAAAGGCAAGCCTTAGTGTATTTAGTTATTCCTATTTAATCTTTTATATAATTAATGCATAAAAACAAATCTAGAGAAACACATGTAAATTGGACAGAAATTGGAAGATGCAAACACCTTTAGTTTCGTCATGGCAGTGGAAAGGAAATTTCACGCAGAAACAATTTAATTGCCCAGCAAGATATTCACAATTATATTTTAGAGTCTGCTGGGTTGTGAATTTGAAATTCTCATGCTGGAGTACTATTGTAAGTTTAGATAAGACTATGCATTGTTATATAGCATGGTGTGATTTATTAAAATAACATGGTCATTAAGTCACAAGAAGACCATGGAGAATCTTCCTTGCTATATAAAAAAGACCAAAAAAAACAATGCCTAAGAGACAAGGTACAACACACCATTTGCGTGATAGCTATTGTCTCCTAATGAATTGATGTTTCTACGGGTAAATTGGTGATTAATGATTATCTGTAGAACTACTCAAGAAAACAAATGACAAATAAGTACTTGCCACTACAAGCTTCAATTAAATATCCACACAACCTTATACCACCCTCAGTTACCTGTTTTGGAACAATGGCCCCTAGTATGTAACCAGGAATTTGACTTGGCAAGTGACAACATGTCCTTTTGGAAAGGGATCAACTGTTAGTAATTGAGCAATTAGTATGAGACTAAAATACCCTAATTTCATGAAAACAAAATCCAAAAGAATCCAAGACCAAACTTAGCATACTAAACAATAATAATGGAGGATCCAAGATTTGGCTGTCTCACTTGAGACACATGTTTTCTCTTGTTGTCATCCAAGGGATGGAGATAACAGCTGAAAGTATTAAGTAACTTTAAGATGTACAAAAACCCGAGGGTATAGAAGCCATATATTAACTGCCATCGAAAAATAAATGCATCTCTCCTTAAAACTTATGATAAAGTAATAGCACCGATAAAGTTTCTGTTGAGGGCAATGAAAAAGCTAAAATTTTTTCGTTCAAAAAGAGACCATTCACTCAACAGAATCTGATCACAACACTTCTAGGACTCCAGGACAACTCAAGTAAGCTAAAAACTGTCAGCAAACCAGTAGAAAGGAACAGTTATGCAGGTTAACTTCAGATCTAACTACACTCTCTTCCACTAATTCATTTTTTCCAAAATTTTTTTCTTTCTTAACATTTCCAAGTATCATTACCTAGAGTAATATGTAAGATGGCCATAACATTGCACTAACAACAGTGGAATCCACATTGCATGCACCCACACACTACATATGTGTGCACGCGTGCACACAAACTAAAAACTAAAAAATTGAACATTAAATACAGTGAGTTTCAAGTATCAAAAAACACATTTTAAAAAAGACTTTAAAATACCAGAAATGACATATACAAAAAATGTTAATCAAATTGCTAGAATAACCAAATAAAATATAGGAAAAAATGCACACAAATACAAAATACAAGAGCAGGCATTCCTACAAATTACTTGAAAATGAATAAAAACTGATATCAACATTCAAGAACCACATAATTCCATCTGAACAATTTCCTGCAATAGCTAAAAGCAACAGATGGATGGAAAAAGCAGCCACATTTGCTATCGGTTCCACACACTATCTCGAAGCAACATCAGATGGATGGAAAAAGAAATGACATTTTCTCCATAAAGATAATAATAAAAGGATTAACCTACAAGAACCACATCAATTCCATCCTAACAGTCTCCCTCATTAGCTTGAACCAAACAACAAAATGGATGAAAAAACAAAAAAGAGAAATTTACATTTGTTCATTGGTATATGGGTATGAAGACCAGTTAACAATCCCAAATAACCTCAATTGGTAATATCTCTCACCAAGCATCGGTCACCACTAACAATTACCCACTTGAACAACAAGAGAGCAATCACAATTATCACAACAACAAATAAACCATCATCTTCATCAAGAAAAGCATTTTCCTAAGCATAAGGGAACATCTCAAAATCATACCTGCCACTCACCTCCTCGCTGCTTCCATCGCTGCGCGCACTCTAACCATCGCACTCCTCGGCATCAGTTGGCAGCTCGCGCCTACAAACGGGGCACGTATTCCTCACCTGCAACCACGGGAGAATGCACTCCCTGTGATAGCAATGCGAGCACGGCAACTTCTTCACCTCGGCCGCATCCAACGTGAACTCCTCCTTGCAAACCGCGCAGGCCGTGTCCTCCGAGGGCACGACCGAAGGCAGCGTCTCGATCACCAACCTGGCCGTCGGTTTCTCGGTTCTGGAGAAGCTATCGTGCTGCCCAGAGAGAACCTCGTACTCGGACGCATAGACAAGCTCGTCGTTCACGGCCAAGAGAACCTCCCAGTCGACGTTCTCGACTAGCTCGCGATCGGGATCTTGGTCATGGCCTACCATCATCGAGAGGACGTCGAGGCGGCTGGTGACTTCCTCCCACTCGAATTCCTCATCTCGGTGATCGTCATCGCCGCCATAGCTCTCGCCGTGGAAAGCAGGGACTGGGACGTTGTACCCATCGTCTTCAGCATCGGAATCGAAGCCGAAGGCGAGACCGAGGTGGAGAGGCTCCGGCGAGGAGGGGAACGTGACGGGGGAGAAGAGGTCGTGATCGAAGGGAAGAAAGGAATCGAGGGCAGATGGGTGTGAGTTCTCGTACGAGTATTCGTCGTCGGAGAGGGAGGAGAAGAGGAGGAGGTCCACAACTTCCGCCATTGACGATCCAAAGAGAGAAAAGAGAGATGGATGGCGGGCCGATGACAGAGAAGAGAGGAGATGCTTAATGCTTTTATGGCTTTTTTCACATCAACCCTTGAAACTATCATATTTACTTTTCTACATAAACATCTCGCTTGATATTTTGGGAAAATATATAATAAAAGATTTGTTTCGGTTAATTGGAAAATATGATTTTATTTATAAGAAAATATAAGTAATTATTACGAGTGTTAAAACTTAAAAGTTAAAACTCAAAAGGGCCGATTCGTTGAATAATTATTATTAATAGCAAGGGTTTACATGCAAATGTCACTGAATGGAAGAAGAACGAAAGAGAGAACGAGTTTCAAACTCGAGCGTCAATGGCTCCCTGAACATCAATGGCGTTCACGCCTCTCGTCCTTCACAGTCTCACCAAGTTCCCCTTCATCTCTCCGAACCTTCGCCATGGACGCCCATTCTCAAGCAGTCTTCCAAACAGGAAGACTTTCTCTTACATATTCCAAGAATGCTCCAAGACCCAGCGATCAAACGCCGGTAAACGAGCTCACGCTCAAATGATCACCTCCGGCTTTTCGCCGACCATCTTTGTATTCAATTGTTTGATCCATATGTACGTACGTTGCTCTCATCTCGACTTTGCTCGCAAAGTGTTTGATGCAATGCCTCACAGAGATACCATCTCTTGGAACGCAGTGATTTCTGGGTACACGCAACATGGGTTGATCAAGGTTGCACGCTCACTGTTCGATTCTATGCCTGAACGAGACGTTATCTCGTGGAACACCATTATTGCTGGGTACTCACAGAATGGATGCCCTTGTGATTCTATCAGCTTCTTCTTGGAAATGAGGCGCAATGGCATTGAACCAGATCGAACGACCTTTGCGGTTGTCCTCAAAGCATGTTCTTTGTTGGAGAGAGATGAAATGGGAGTTCAGATTCATTGCTTGGTTGTTAAAATGGGATTGTATTTGGATGTCGTGACGGGCAGCGCCATCGTTGATATGTACGCCAAGTGCAAGTGCTTGAGTGATTCGCTTTGCTTCTTCAATGAAATGCCAGAAAAGAACTGGGTCTCTTGGAGTGCGGCCATTGCAGGTTGTGTTCAGAATGATGAGCATGTAGAAGGATTGCAGATGTTTGTTGATATGCAGCGTGAGGGGTTAGCAGTCAGCCAGTCAGCTTATGCTAGTGTTTTGAGATCTTGTGCGGCACAGGTTTCAGCAAGAGTTGGTAGCCAGATCCATGGGCATGCTATGAAGAATTGTTTTGGCTTTGATGTTGTGGTAGGGACTGCTATTCTGGATATGTATGCAAAGAGTGGTTGCTTGGATGATGCCAGGAGAGTGTTTCAAGCTCTTCCAACTCGAACTTTGCAGTCTTGGAATGCTATTATTGTCGGCTGTGTGCGGAATAACCAGGGTCTCAAGGCTCTGGAATTGTTTTGGCTGATGAATAGGTCAGGTGTTGGTGTCGACGAGATTAGCTTATCAGGTGTTTTCAGTGCTTGTGCTGAGACTAGAGGGTGCTCGCAAGGTTCACAGATACATTGCTTAGCAATCAAAACTCGTTTGTGTTCGGATATCTGTGTGAGCAATGCTATTTTGGATATGTATGGAAAATGTGGAGCTTTAACTGAAGCTCGCGTGATATTTGAGGAGATGAACAGAAGAGACGCTGTCTCTTGGAATGCTATCATCGCAGCGCTTGAGCAGAATGAGCGGTATGAGGAGACATTGTTGTGTTTTGCTGAGATGTTGCGATGTGGTATGGAGCCTGATGAATTCACTTATGGTAGTGTTCTCAAAGCTTGTGCAAGTTTGGAGTCTCTGGATTTTGGTGTCAAAGTCCATGATAAGATCATCAAGTGTGGGCTTGGTTTTGATTCATTCATTGGAAGCGCTCTTGTTGACATGTATTGCAAGTGCAGCGCCATGGAAGAAGCCATGAAACTCCATAACAGAATGGAAATGCAGACAATGATTTCATGGAACACTATAACATCAGGATTTTCGCTTCAGAATCAAAATGAGGAAGCTCAGAAATTCTTCTTCAAGATGATAAATCTCGGTCTGAAACCTGATAACTTCACATTCGCTACAATTCTCGATGCTTGTGCGAATTTAGCAACAATTGAACTCGGGAGGCAAATCCATGCTCAGATCATCAAAGAGAAGTTACAGAAGGATGTCTTCATATTGAGCAGCCTTGTTGACATGTATGCAAAGTGTGGTAACATGCAGGATTCTCTACTGATGTTCAACAAGATGGCATTAAGAGACCATGTGTCATGGAATGCCTTGATTTGTGGGTACTCCCTACACGGTTTCGGAGCAGAAGCACTTTGTATGTTTGAGAGAATGCAACTAGAGAATGTGAGACCAAACCATGCAACATTTTTGGCAGTACTTCGGGCATGTGGGCATGTAGGTCTGGTTGATGTGGGTGAGCAGTACTTCAATACAATGACTGATCATTATAAGTTACAACCACAGCTTGAGCATTATTCATGCATGGTGGATTTAATTGGGCGAACAAGGGGTGTTCATGAAGCTCTAGAGTTTATCAGTAAGATGCCACTTGAAGCTGATGATGTTATTTGGAGAACTCTTCTCAGTACCTGCAAGATTCAAGGTGATGTTGAAGTGGCAGAAATAGCAACGAGGAATATACTGAGTTTAGATCCTGAAGACTCGTCTGCATATATCCTTCTATCAAACATATATGCAGAGGTGGGGAGATGGACTGATGTCTCAAAGTTGAGGAAGATGATGAGGCAGAGCGGGTTGAAGAAGGAGCCTGGTTGCAGCTGGATTGAAGTGAAGAATGAGATGCATGCTTTCCTTGTGGGAGATAAAGCTCATCCAAGAAGTGAAGAGATATATGCGAGGTTGGATGAACTGATTGGAGAGATGAAATGGATTGAATATCAACCTGATGTAGATTTCCTCCCTCTTGATTTTGTGGAGCAGGAACCAATTTGGATCAGCAATGGCTGAGAGCGAAGCTGCAAATTTTTTTCTGCTAAATTTCGGCCATGAATCAGTATCAGAATGATCCTAATCAGAATGCCATTGCAGAGAGAATGAATTTGGATCAGCGACAGCTGATCCAAGAAGCGGCAAATTTTCAGCATAACTACATCAACCATGAATCAGTACCGGAATGATCCTTGTTAATTCACAACTGGGCGAAATCAGAATGTCACTGCAGAGATAACCAATTTGGATCAGTAATGGCTGAGCACGGAAGCTGAAAAACCTTTTCTGCAAATTTCCGCATGACAAAATCAATCATGAATCAGTATCAGAATGATCCTTGTTAATTCACAACAGGGTGAAATCAGAATGTCGTTGCAGAGAGACCCAATTTGGATCAGTAATGGCTGAGAGCTTAAACTGCAAAAAATATTTCTGCTAAATTTTGGTTGACGAACTCAGCCATGTATCAGTATCTGAATGATCCTTGCTTCTCAATTTGCAACAGGGGCAAAGTTAGTCTAGGGATGATTGAATTGTATTTAACCTTGATTCAGGCTATTTCTGTAACTTTTTCATCCAAAATGACAACTAAATAAAAAGAAAATTGGAAAAAAGGCATAGATTATATTAACTGCTTGTGAAAAAGATTGGCACATTGTACAGGTACTACAAAAAGGATCAGCATGAGTGATCTTGGATTAGTGCTAACATGATTCTGACACGGAGAACCTCAACTACTGGTGTTTTCTGGTTGAATTAAATAAACAGTGATAACTGCAATGATGATGATCACAACGCCAAGGAAAAGGTGCTTCAAACTAAGTTGTGTTGGTCCTATGTTTCTTACAGTCTCATGTTTCGATGTTTCAGCTGAGATATTGTCTGCAGAGACAGTCTTTTGCATGGTTTTATTACCAGCAAACACTTCTGCAGCTGATTCATCCACCTGATAACAAAATCAAATGTCAAAGTTATAACATTGAATGGTTATGAAAATGCAGTAAAGGATACACTAAAAATGGTTTTTGAAAGATGACACAGAAAGAGCTTAAACCTTACCCTCATATGTTTGTTAAAGAATGTCTCACAAATCATCAAAATCCTGTTTGTTACTAAAAAAGAGGTTAATTGTACATCATCATTAGGGAAGATTTTTCAAAAGTTATTGTGCCATATGACATTCTTATAGCATTTTTCTTATCTACTTTAGCTCAAGCCATACAAAGAGTGCATAATATTTGTGCAAATTTACCTCCACTTTTTACTATTTTCTCAAAACCTGGATCAGTTTCATCTACCTTTTCATCACAATTTGTATTAGTATTTCATACGTTCAATACTTAATGCAACATAATGCAAATTTATTAGACAAAATTAACAATTCTCATTCCCTGGTGGTTAATTTGATAAAATGTTGCATATAATACAAGAAAAGTTTCAGTGTGCTCATACTCATAGTGCTCAATACCTAATTTACTTCAACAGAAGACAAAAAAATGACTCACTCACCTGATATTCAATAGTTGAAGGTTCGGCTAAGACTTCTTCCGATGCCCTGAAAACATTGCGCTCTTTTTCAGTGTAATTTCCCTTCTCACTCATATGAAAAGGATCCTTAAACTTCCTTTTCAAGTATTTGTTCACCAGGAATCTATTAGTTTTTGTTAATGCAGATATCTGCATAAAAAAGAAAAGTTTTCAGAAAAGAACGGCTTTAAAAAGATGTGCTTCCGTTCAATGAAGGCCAAATTAACATATGCATCAGATGATTCTTGTGACCAACTTTGGTATTCAATTTCGTGGAACAAAGAAAGTGCTTAAACTTAAGGTAGCTGCAGTCTTTCTACATGCAAGAGGGATCACAATGTTTTTTTCATGATCAAACTGATGAAGATAGGGCAACACATTACCTGTGACTGGAGCCGCTCCCTTTCGAAGGTAAGTTTCTTGACTAGGTCAGCAATAGCTTTAGTCCTCATACTGATGTCTTTCTTAGTGGCTATTTTTGCCTCATCAGCTTGATGCAGGGCCATCTCCAGACAATCCAGTCGGCCTCTTAAGAAACTCAATTCATCGTTAAGCTCCACATTGGTTTCGGACAATAAACTACACTTCGATTCAGCACTATCAGCCCTATTTTCAGCTTTCAGAATCTTTACCTTGAGATCCTCAATCAAATTTTCCATGTCAATGCGGGTAGCATTGTACATATTCTGATGCTCTTCATTTGCTTGGATGGAGGCCTTTGCATGCTCTAACTTTATTTCTGATTCCTTAAGCTTCCTCTCCAACAGGTTTGACTTTTCCTCGTTGTTATTTCTAAGAAGATTCAAATCTTCAATCATTTCTCTGTTGGCTTTCATTAGTAGCTCACAATTGGTTTCTGCTGTTAGAGCTCTGGTCTCCACTTGTAAAACATTTTCTTTAAGATCCTTTATTATATTCTCCATCTCACTGAGTTGAGAATGCAGCACATTCTTTTGTTGCTGACTCTCGTATTCTGAAGCATTCTGCTGATGCAACTGCATATCAGATTCTCTTAACTGCTGTTCAAGTGAACTCACCTTTTCTCTCAGCACTAATACTTCAGAAGCTGAAATGATGGGTTCATCCTCAGCTTCTTCAAGGTTGGGTTTTAGACCATTAGTGTCCGAAGCAGGAACACTATCATCTTCCCCACTGCCAGGTTTTTGAATTCCCGAAGTTTTTCCTTCCTGCAACTTGGATCTCAACTCATACTCTCGTTGCTGTGAATCAACGAGATTCAATTGGTCAATATGAAAATTTTCAGATAGTTCTTTAAATACTCCAAGGAGTATCTCAGAGGCATTTTCAGCCTGAAGCATTCTCTCCATAATTATCTCTATTGATTCTTCTATGTGGAATATTTCAAGTTCCGCATACCTGAGTTTCAGTTTAAGATCGTCTGCACTATTTCTTGAATCTGTTAACTTCTTCTCAAGATCTAATTCCTTCGCCAATGATTTCTCATACAGTTGCAGAATGTGTCTTTGATGTTCTACATTCTGCAATTTCCACCTATCACAAGTAGATGTGTTGTCCCCATTTTCAGCATCCTCATCGGTACCAGTCCCTATTCAAGAAGCATGACATAGACATTTAATCCACCTTCATTATTCACAAACAATACATGATAAAAGAAAATATGTATAGGCATTACAAGTTCCGTTCCTACCAAAAGCTAGAAGCCTCTCAAATTTGGCAGTTCGCAATTTCACATCAGCAACTTGAGTGTGTGACTGCTTCAAATGTTCTTCAGCATCATGCAATTTGTCTTGCAATTCAGTTAAAGACTCTTCAATGTGGCCACTGGGAGACAATCTATTGCAGGCATCTTTAATTTCAGTTTGGAGGAAAGTCATAAAGCTATCTAATTCTTTGACCTCTGAATTCAATATTCCTGAGAGGATATCCAATGCAAAGGCCATCTCAAGAGACTCAGCTGGAATGTCTTCATTCTCCAACCTTATACCTACATAATCACTTGCTCTTGTTTCCACTTGCATCAAAAGTATCTCCAAGTTCAATAACTTCTCAGAGATATAGGCAGAATCAAGTTCTACTTTTGTTAGGACCTCCCAGGAAGTTTCCCCTCCACTCATTCTCTCCCCATTATGTGATGCATCTTCGCAGAGATAATTATCATCTTGATCATCATCACTTACCATGCTTTAATTTGTATTGCCTGAACACAATAAAAGAATATTTCCAATAATCCGAAAGACTTGCGCTAGTGGTCAGCTTAATCAAACTTCATAGAGAACAGGAAGTAAAAGCGGCAAGAATTGCAAGCCAGAAAAATACATCGGCTGGCTATTTAAAGCTAAAGTTCTAGTAAACCTACCAAACTACAAAGAATGAAGAACAAATTCCAAATGTCAAGAATTCATGTGAAAAATACAAAGAAATCATATTAAATTCACACAAGTGATACACATAAATCCTGAAGCAAACAATTAATTATGGGCAGCAATTTACATTATACAACCTTTGTTAACTATAAACTTGTTCATAAACAGTACGCCAATTAACCAGGCAAGCAATCAGGCATATGCAGCAATAAGAGGATCAGAAATTTTATAATATAAATAAAAGAAAGAAGTGGGCACTTTTGACTACCTTAAGTGATTGGAAAATGGCAAAACCCATAAATTTGTACACTCATACACAAGATTTTACACCAGAATCAATTAGATGGAATATTCTTCTATTACGAGAATTCTAATTGGGGGCAAAAAACCTTTTCTGCTATTTACTAGAATTCTAACTGGGGTAAAAAAAAAAAAATCCTTTTCTGGGATTATGAGAGGCTTGTTAGATGCCAAATGAAAATGAAGAGCAGCCAACAGAATCAAGACAGTATCTTTTGTGGTCATATTCATGTTCAACAAGAGCAAAAATAACATAAAAAGGGATCCCAATTACAAGCTGATACAATAATAAATTACATCTGTTTGTTTTGCAGTATTAATTGGACTAGTTAAAAATCATGCTTTTAAATGAAAAAAAAAATCATTCATGTAAATTGATGCAAAACTAGAAAGCTTCAAGAACTAATGATGCCTGACAATGTGAGCAACAGGTAATGAAAAGATGGTAGATACCAAAAGATATAACCATCAAACCCCAAGGCAGAGTTGCCTAAAGGTAAGAGCTTGCATTTCCTCAAAGATTTGATCCCACTTTCAGGAAATGAAAACCATTTCCATAATAAATTCAAGAAATCATACAAGAACTACAACAGTCTGGAATTCTTCCAACAAACGGATTCATACAAGAAGAACAAGATTATGCGCAGGACGAAATCCAATTCCCAAATGAATCAAAACAATAACCTAGCGGAAATTCAGAGATTTAAAGGAGCAAAATTGGATGGAAATCACCTAGGGTTTGGCCACCTGAGAGAGAGAGAGTTACCGAACAGAGGAGAAGCGGCTGGCCTCCGATGTCGAGAAAGAGAAAAAGGATCAAAGACAAAGGCCCATCATCGGGTTTCGGGTTTACTCATGAATCCGCATCCGCAAAAATAGGATTTTTTACCAAATGCCCCTGAAGATTCCCGTAATTACATCTTGACATTGATGTGAATAACCCATAAACTTCTTATATTTGCATATTTAATGGATTTTTAACTATTATAACCTCCAAAACATTTATAATATATAATATCATACCATTGAATACTCTTGAATTAGAAACATTATATAATAGATCAAAAACACTACAAAAGAAAAGAAAAATTAAGAAGAAGAATGGTGACAGGGAGGGACTGAATTAAAATTCCAGTCTTGTCATGGTCCTACATAGAAAATTAACGTTTCAAAACTGAGCATGGTTGCATGGTGGGTCTTCAAGCAGGGTTCTTATCAGAAGACTAGTGCTACTGCTCTTCTTCTCCTCCTCCAAGCCATTGAGCTGCAACCGGAGAAGAGATAGTTCCTCCTTGAGATAAGCATTCTCGGCGATGACCCGATCTCGGCCGTGGACGACGAGGTTGAGCTGGTCGAAGAGCTGCCGGTTTAAACCACGAAGATGAGCTACCTGAGACTGCATCTCATGGAGCTGTCTCTGTTTTCTCATGCGTGAACGGCGAGCGGATTCTCGGTTCGATATGATTCTTCTTATCTTTTTGTCTTCCATGGTGGAGTCATGGGAGGTGGAGGTTTGATGATCAAAGAGGAGTAGTTCATGGATTGAAGGATTAATGGAGGTTGGTGTTGAAGGTGTGAAAGATGGAGGAGGAGGAGGTTGTGTGAATCTTGAAGTAGTAGTAGTAGTAGTAGTAGTGTTGGAGTAGTGGAAGGATGGCCATGGGATGGTTGAGGAGGAGATGTCAACGCAGGGATGCATGTTTAGGTAGGTTGGTATTGTTTGAGTGTTTGAAGAGTAGGAGGTGGAGAAAGATGAAGGATGGGTTATATATATATATAGAGTGAGAGCTTTGAGGGTATAATTGTGAGGCTGGTGACACAACACAACACAACACAACACAACCAGAAAGAGAAAGACTTCAATATGATCTTAATAATTAAAGAAGAGAGGAAAGAAAAGACATTGCTTTCTGTTTAGTTTTTTTTTCTGAAAAGAGGGATAAATTAATTAATCACATTTTATTGATGATAATAGTTAATTAGGTGTTACAACCATAGACAACGTTACAAATGGTCCTTTGATTACAACTTCAATTTAAAACAGTATGATCCAAATGTTGCTATCGCTCATGCATCCCCTATCTTCTTTCCAAGGCCTCGTCGTCTCCAGGTCCCTAGGGGTAGTAACGGTTTAGTCCCACATTGGTTATCAGTAGAGTAGTGGTGTGTATATAAGCGTTGGGTAAACCTACCCTTCAGTCCTGGTTTGGGGTAGTTAGGCGCGACATTTATGTAAGGGTTGGGCCTGGTGGCCCGATCTGTCACAGGGGTGTCCAATGCAAACTGTAGGCTCCTTTTAGATAGAAGAAGAAAGTGTCACGAGTAATTTGTTAGAAAACACGTTGTTTATCTTGGAAGCATCGTGAATTCCTTTCTCTTTCTATTTAGTTAACTTAATAAATTGAAATTAAAGTTTGAAGAAAGAGAGAAGACATGATAGTACTTAAAAGGCTTAATTAGGGAATATTCAATCTGACTTGATAGACTTTCTGGTTTTTCATTTTTGGAAGGAAAACTCCAGTCAATCATCTCTTGTTTTAGTGCCATATTTTCCACTCCCATTAAATGGTTTTGTAGAAAAAAACTAATTCAAAAATGAAGAATTTTGACTAAGAAATTTATGAGGATACCATAAAAAAAAACATGAAAGAAAAGACATGCATGAGAAGATAGACTAATCCAAATGCTTTGATCTATTTATTTAACTTAATAAAATAAGATATAAATTGGGAGTTTAGATCATGAGAACTTTACATCAGAAAACTATAAGGATGATTGATTAAAGTTTGGTGTGAGCATTAAAGAAGGTGGTGATTGGATGGCAATGGACATGCATGAAGAGCACTGTGACAAGTAAGTTCCAATAGTTTGAGTGCATGAATATAAATATAGATAAACAAGTTTAGGTGGGTTGAGATGCAATAACATTTAGAATAGATGGAATTCTATATAGAGAGAACTACTCATAAGTAAACATTATAGTATATATTTTAAGGTATATATGCTATCTTTAAAGGAGTATGGAAAAGCAATAAGGAGATGAAGATGTGGCAAATGGATTGAAAGGTTGTGTTGTCTTTCTTTCTTCCTTTCTTTCTTTGAATTAAGACAGTTTGAGGACTCTAAAGTCTTATCTAACTAGAGTTTTATAAGTACTTATAAACTTCATGTCAAGATGGGGGATGATGCAATGAAAGCAAGAAGTTGCTCTCATGGAAAAGTAGATCAAGTAAAATAATATTGCAATTTCTTTTTATTCAATTGGATAACCCATAAAATGCATTAAAAATCACATTATAAAGTTTAAAGGAATTTAAAAAAAAATAGAGTATATGGTGACACTATAAATATATATAAATGGAGAGATACAAAAGTTTTGCATCCACCGCCTTCTCAGAAGTGTTATTTCCCATTGGAAAACTTGTCATATTTACTTGTGAAATTCATCCTTTATGGTAGTCCTTTTACGTCTAACTTCGACTAGATGTCTATGTTTTTTTTGTCAACAAAGTTGCTCATAACTCATTAGTTTTGTTTTGTTTTGTTTACCATGTACTTGTTCTCCGGAGTTAAGTGTTTTCTTTTTTAACCAAAAGAGCATCAGTCTAGTGGTATTTCGGGTCCCCTGTGTTAGATAATTTATTTGGTGAGCAAAGCTCTCAGGTTTGAGTCCCCATATCTTTAGCGGAGAGAGCAGTTGGGTAATTCCTTTGGTGAGCATAAAACTCTCATGTTCGAGTCCATTCTCAGACACATGCGATGATGGATCAAGCGCACGCCACCCAAGCACTACGCTCTTAACGTGCCTCTGTGAGGGGTTTATCCCCTATGTCAAAAAAAAATTAAGTTTTTTTTTTCTTTGTAATAAATCGATCCAATCATATTTTTATTATTTAAAAATCTCTTAAAAGAAATTATTATTTTTTTGGTTTGTAATTAAAATATTTTTTACAAGGACGACAAGTGCCCCCACGAGGGAAATGAAGGATGGGGCCAGACGTAGAGCACGTTGGATGCGCCTAAGTTCCCACTTTTGCAAAAGGGAGCAGTTGGATAATTCACTGATGAAGCATAAAGTTCTCCTGCGTTTGAGTCCCTATATATTTTGTACATGCAAGGTGAGGGATTAAGGGTGCTCGTCACCTAAGGCCACGCCCCTTCATGTCTTTCTGTGAAGGGTTTATCCCCATATGTCACAAAAAAATAGTAAAGTGTTTTTTTTCTTTGTAATAAATAGATCCAATCATATTTTTATTATTTAAAAATCTCTTAAAATAAATTATTATTTTTTGATTTGTAATTAAACTTTTTTTTTTTAACAAAGGCCTCGATGCACCTGAGTTCCCACTATTATAAGAGGTGGGGCTCTAAATTCTTCTCGGAAGAGTAGAACATCTTAGTAAAATAACTTGGTATCAATAGACGACTTATGCCGTTGGTTTTTTAATTAAATTTTTAAAAATTACACATTACAAACATGCAAAATGGTTAAGAGATCTTGAGGATCCATAGATGCAAAAATATTATTTTTATCTATGTAAAATATTACTTTGTATATTACGATTTTCTGCATCCCAATAAAATCAAGTGATTATTAAAATATTAAAATATTAAAACACATCAACATAATATATTTAATAATGTAGAGATATAAATATCATTCCATTTTAATAGTAAAATAAATTGGTTATAGAAAGAAATTTTGAGATTTTTATAATTATGATATTTTAAAGATCAAAATATAAGTAGCATTAGTTACATGGATACAGATAATAAAAACTCAAAATAAAAACCCTAGCATAAAATATACACATTTTTTATTTTGACATGGGCAACAAGCACCCCCAATGGACCAATCAAATAGGACGTGCACAGAGACTCGATTCATCTCAGGTTTCACACAGTGAAGCTTATTTTATCATCTGAAGGATTTACACAATATGTATTTATTTTACCGCCCCCAGTCTACTACAAATTAACACGGAGAAGACTCACGTGCTTGCATGGGCTACTCCCATTGGGTGATCTACACCTTGTGCTCTCATCTTACTCTAATGGGGATTTAACCTTGGGATTTTCATGGGTCGAATCCTTTATACTAAAAAACCTATGCTGCTAGACTAAGAGCTCTTTGGCAAAAAAAACCTATATATACACACTTGACTGAGTTCATATTCAACAATGAACAATCTTGGTCCTATCAAACTTATTCATATATATTAAAAAATAATAATTAATATCAGCTAGGGTATCCACTATCTCCAACCAAACAAAATATAACACTCGTCCAAATAAATACCAAATAAAACAAGTAACTTCACCCCTGCTTACATGCAATGAATTATAACGCTCATCCAAACACTAGATTTTCACTTACAACATATATTATTTACATCATACTAAATAAACTATAATGCAAGTGTCAATACATATATCATAATAACTTACATTGAAGTGCACTAACTATTACACTGTAATTTTTTACATGATTCATACCAAACATACTCTTATTGAATTAAAATGAGAGAGAAAGTTAGGGTTTTTATTTTAACCATCCTCTCATTCAACATGAATGAGAAATGAATTTGGAATGACTTGCACTGTTTTCATGAAGAGATATGAGAGAAGATGTCGCTATGTATGTATATCAAGTCATGGATAGAGAAGAATTCATCTTGAAAGAGACAGCGAAAGAGAGTAGAAATAAACATTCATTTATTCCATCCACTAACAAATAAATGAGATATTAGAGAAAACTAAAAACTTATGCCATGTCAAAAACTAGCTACCTCTGTGAGGATGAAGAGGAAACTACCTAGCATCCGCGTGTATACTCATAATAATTATTGGATCATTTTTATAGCCATCAAAAACTTCACCGGCCAAATACCAGATCTATGAGAATACAATACAATCGTCAAACTACCAGTAAGTGAAGCTAGCAAAGGATGGAAATTTAATGTTAATGACAATAATCTGGATTGTATGGATGGAACCGAACAATAGATGCTTTCAAGTTAAACAAATGTGTTTATACAAAACTAATCCGTCATATTGATTTTTTTTATACTCTCTTGGTTTAATGCAGCTCATGGAACAAAGAAAGCAAAATTCTTGGCAATATGATCCTTGTCGAAAGGAGCCTGGATACAGATTTTGAAGATGAGATGTTAATAGAGTAGGGCCAAAAGAAAAGAGCAAAAGAGACTGTCTCTCACTCCATACCCTCAACATACTTTATATGTAAAATATACTCATAAAAAAAATTTATCCTGATGAATGTGGTTTATCCACTTTTATTTTAAAAAAAAATTGAATTCCATAATTTTCAAAATTACAAAATTCATGGCATGCAAGTTGGGGGTGAAGTTTCCTATTTTATTTGGTATTTAAAAACAAACAGTTATTATTTTTAATATTTAAAAATTTAAATAGATATCCATATAAACTCATATATCTGTGCATATGTCCCAATAAAATTTCAACACATCACAATAACTGACATGATATTTTTATATGGATCATACCAATTAACATGCTCTAATTATTATTATTTGAATAAGTGAATAAATCATATTATTTATTGATAAGAGGTAATTATCAGATAGTCACTGGCACTATGCTGCACTGTTTCAGCTTTACACCCACCCCACCCAAAACCCTATTTACATTAAGCCCATAAACACCCCTACCTAGAGACTATATGGCAAATACTTCACTATTCAAGGGATGAATAGTGAATTGCCTATATTGATGATTTGATAAAATATGGAAATTCATTATAAATAATCTCAATCAAGATTTGAAAAAAATGAACATATAATTAACATGCTCTTATGGAATTAAAATAATCGAGAGAAGCATGGAGGATTTTAGGATTTAAAATTTAAGCATCCTCTCATTCAACCAATCAACATGAATGAGAAATGTTTAATTTAAAAAAAAAACATGAATGAGAAATGAATTTAGAATGACTTGCACTGTTTTCCTGAAGAGATAGCAGGGTAGATGTCACTATGTATATAAGTCATGAATATAGAGGAATTATCTTGAAAAAAAAAAGAGAAAGAGAGAGAGGAAGAGAGTAGAAATTAAACAACTATTTTATTCCACTGATAAATAAATGAGATATTAGAGAAAACTAAAAATACATGCCATATTAAAAACTAGCTTTACTTAGTCTGTTGACATTAAAAAAAGGTTCTAATTATCAATTATTTATTTTTGAGAAAATTTATAAATTTGAATTCTATAATTTTTTAGAATTGTTCTTATGCTTAAATAAAAATATAAATGATAATATATAATTTAAATCATAAATAAAATAAAATAATATATTTTTTTATAAAAATTAAAATAAAATATTGAAAAAAATACATGAAAGCAGAATTAGTATAAAAAGTAGATGAGTAAAAACTTAGCAGAGAGAGGGGAAATCAGACATAAAAATAGAATAAAAAATCACATAAAAAATTAAATCAAAGCTGATTGAACCGCTGTAAAGTTAAAGAAACTTTCTTTCTTTCTTTTTAAAATAAAAATAAAAATTAGAGATATAATACAAAGGTTACTTTCAAAAACTTCAATTTATCTTTCAATTTTATTGATTTAGAATTGAGTTTGAGTTAAAGTCTACCATATTAACTTAATCACTAAATTTATTTTATTATTTTCTTTTTTAGTTGCAATCAGAATTATTGGAAACTTTGTTAAACTAAATTTAGAAAATTTCCCTCATAATTATATAATTATATAAATCTAATTACTTTTAAAAATAAAAACTTCCTTTATCCTAATACTACCAAACATACAAACTTTTCTTAAATTCTCTATATTTAAAAAAAATCAAGTTATATTTTATTTTAAAATTTGAATAATGAGTATTATTTGTTTTATATATCTGAAAAATAAAAGTTTTCCAATTATTTTAGTATTACCAGCTCAACATTTATTCAAGTTAATAAAGTTATGAGAAGCAATAATACTAATTAAAAAAATATTTTGTATTCATTCAGTTAAAAATTAATACTGATTAATAATTAGTATTTTCAATATTAATATTAAATATAATTAATTTTTTTTAATTAAAAAATCATATTCCGTTCTCTCTACAGGATTGTCTTCCACTGCTGCCTAGGCTGTGTTTAATTTTACTTCTTGTAGCATCACTTTTTGCTGGTACAACCAATCCATCTTATGGAGGGAAGTTTGGATAAAAAATTTAAAAGAGAACTTACAAGATCACTCCAACAAGATGAGGCTTCTTTCTCCAAAGAAAATATAAAAGGAGGTTTTTCTCTTGGAATATATCTTATGAAAATATTTAAAATTTTAGTTGTTCTTAATCTTGGTGTCCGAAGGTTTTTATCATTAATTTTTATCATTAATTTTAGTTGTTCTTAATGTTGGTTCCCGAAGATATTATGGCTGCAATGTATATACTTGTTGCATAGACAAAGGATCAATTGAAACCCGGGAAGCTATATACTTTCTTGGATTTTGATAAATCAAGCACTTTTTTTTTTCAATTCTATTTTAAAGGTTTTTGATACAGTGCTACCATGTCCATCATAGTGTGGAGATTGTTGCCTAAATTTTGGTATCATTATGAGGAATTGTTGGTACCGAGCTCAATCAAGCAAATAACTTGTAGAAACTGAATCAAGTTGAATGATGATTTGACAATTTTTTTGGTAATTCAAAGAGTTTTATATCAAACTAATCCACATAAGGTTCCAAGTTACATTCTGTAAGTGCTAAAATTGATATCTCCTAGAGATTAACCCCGATCTAGACTAACGGTTAAGATTTATATTTAGGGGGACGTCAGATTTAAGTGGAAAACCCCGTGAATCTGGGGAAAAAACCACGGGCCTCGCCGAGGAGGCAATCCACTATATAGCAGTTGATTACAAGAATCTCCCTCTCAAGGTGTACAACATGTGCATCTTGGAGACCATGGAGGGAACTCAGTATGAAAGTGTTCGATTTGGCTCTGCCTTGGAGATGGTCGGCCTTGCCTTGAATTCAGTAGGTTTTGGTTTGGAGTCAGTCGGTTTTAGCCTTGGAGATGGTGGAAGAGAACTCTGTATGAGTTTAATGAAAAACTACCTTGGAGCTTTAGAGAAGACTTGAATGTCTTGGGGAAATCTTGAAGGCCTTGGAGAGAGTTGGCCATAGAACTTTAACTTGGAGCTCATATGAGAGAAAGGCCAAGAAGAGCTTGCTTGGACCCTTATCTTCTTCATACTTGGAACTCACTTGGAGTTATTTGGGGATGAACATGTAGTTGGTCATAGATGACACCATGAAAAGAGGCCTTGAAGCCCTCATGAAGATAGAGAAGCTCTCATGGAGTTGGAGAGTCATCCCTCCCCCCCCTCCTTTTGCTTGACCTCTCCTTTTATAATGTGTTGGCCTCATAATTAAGAGCCCCCCGGGCTCCACCACTGTCAGAACATTCCCCCTTCCTCTGTCTTCCTTATCTCCTCGGGTCCCATGCCCCTCTTATTTCCTTATCTCCTCGGGTTCTGTTCCCCTCTTATCTTCTTATCTCCTTGGATTCTGTTTCCTTCTTATCTTCTTATCTCCTTGGATTCTGTCCTCCCCTTTGGAAGGAGCTCGGCTCGGATTCTTATCTCCTTGGATTCTGTCCTCCCCTTTGGAAGGAGCTCGGCTCGGATCTCTGCAAGAGGTTCTCCATAGTGTCGGCTCGGTCTTGGAGCTCGCCATGGGGTCAGGTCGGCCTTGGAGCACACTATTGGGTCGGATTGGCCTACCATTGGGTCGGATTGGCCAACCATTGGGTCAGATTTGGAGCACACCATTCCGTCGGCTCGGATTTGGAGCATACCATTCGGTCGGCTTGGATTTGGAGCACACCATTCGGTCAGGTCGGATTTGGATGTGCCACGTGTCAAGCATTAGAGTGGTTGTCCATTTTTACCCATATTACATTCAATTCCTGCAAACATTCTCTGACATTGCATGAAAGTCCCTATTGGACTCCCATCTGTCAGTCATCCTAGTCAAATTAGCCAACTTGTTGCAGCAGCTCCATTCTCTTCTCTGGGGTAAATGACATAGATGGTCACTAAACTATGTATGGGTTTCTATTTTGGTCACTCAATTAAAAAAATTCCAATTAACTCTCTTAACATATTATTCTCTTCCAATTAAGTCACTATGTCCTATGGCGTTAATGGCAAGGCTGACGTGACAAGTCACGTCATTAAATAAACAACATAAATGGTCACTAAACTATGTGCGAGTTCTTATTTTGGTCATTCAACTAAAAAAATTTCATGTGGTTCATTCCTGGAAAATACTCATTGTTCTGTAAAAGTTAATAATGGATGCAAATTAACAATTAAAGCACTTATGAGCTTGGAGATGAATGAAGGCAGGGTGGTGATCTTTTTGAGAGGACTTGTGCTCTTTCAACTAGACAAGTTGAATAATTAAGATGTTTTCACTATAAGTTTAAAATAGAGTGCATCCTGATTAGGATTGGAATTAGAACCTTTGTTTACCTCACACTTAATCCATATTTTCAATGAAAGTAAATATAAATACATACATAAATACTATATAGGCCATGGGATTTGGAATTCTATCTTCAACTCCACAAGGAAAGTATCTAACACAAATAAAAGATAAAAAAAGGGAGAAGAATTTGCAAAGGAACTTCAACAAATTCTTGTCTCATTCATCTTTTCAGGAACAAGTTTTAAAGCTTAATGGTTACAAAATAATATGCTCCTTTTTTTAAAATCTTTCTTTTGGTTGCAGAGACATATATAGAAAAAAAAGTTTCTTATAGGCCAAAGTTGTTATCCTTTTCTTTTGATTTGTTTGTCATTTGTTGAAACACAAGAAGCATCATGCGTCATTAAGAAGTTTCCAAAGGTGGGCAGCTCTTTTGTACAATTGATCCTCTTTGTGAATCACAATAATGTTTAAATTCACAGTTAAAAGGACTCACCCTCACCTGTGATGAACAAGGAAACTGGATTAATTGTTGCAGCACGAAAATAAGAAGGTAAGTCAATTGACAGTCAGAAGTTTGATAGTTACATAAGTTGCTACTAACCATGACATCAAAAAGCAGCAAGACAAAAATCATGGAACAAGGACCACAAATAAAACTTATTAACTTTTACAAAACAATGAGCATTTTACAGGAATGAACCCCAAGAATTTTTTTTAGTTGAGTGACCAAAATAGAAACTCTCACATAGTTTAGTGACCATCTATGTCGTTTACCCAATGACGTGGCTTGCCACGTCAGCTTGCTGTTAACGTCGACCATAGTGACCTAATTGGAAGAGAATAATAAATTAAGGGAGTCAATTGAATTTTTTTTAGTTGAGTGATCAAAATAGGAACTCGAACATAGTTTAGTGACCATCTGTGTCGTTTACCCCTTTTCTCTGTGCACATGTTGTATCTCTCATTCTGTTATGTGTGAAAGCAAAGTTCTGCATCTTTCCCTCATATCCATGGTTTGCCAACACTGATCTGGAGCTCCTTATTTGATCATCCTGGCCAGTTGTAAATTGTCTGTGCATCTTTCCCTCATATCTCTATGACAACAAAAAGGAAACCACGTAGCAACTGCTCCTATAGTGTCCATACTCACAATAAATTTGGGATCATTTTTGTAGTCTCTTTGTAATCGGAAACCTCTCCGCCCAAATATAAGATCTATGGGGATGCAAAAAAATCACCAAACTACTGGAAAACAAAAGATGGAGCTTGGTGGTATCAAGCTAAACAATATGTTTACACGAAACTAATATGTATTATCGATTTTTTTATATTATTTTGATTTGATGCATGTGCTAAAAAACCAAAGTTGCTTGCAATGAAACCTCTTGTTAAGTGGAGCCTAGAGTTTACCCAAGACGAGGACCAATAATAACCACACAACCCCAATGCAAATTTTTAAGATGAGATGTTTGTAAAATCCAGGATTTTTGGGGGATTATTATTATTACTATTATTATTATTATTTTCTCTATGGAATTGATTAATAAATGATAGTCACAAGGTTGGATTAAAATGAAAACTTTAGTTGGAGTTAGTTGAAACTTTAAGTGGAATAAAATTATTCTAATTATTTCTTTAAATAATGAGTTATTTAGAGAGGTCATAAATACTTGGGTGCAAATATTGGGAAAGATAGGGGTTCTTTACTAAAAGAATTTGCATGAGAGGCCATAGCCACTTTGTTGGTAATTTGGAAGTTTTCCAAGGGCTGTTTACTAAAATTCACCAAAAGATAGATGAGAATTCACCAAAGTTCAACGTGCATGAATTTCACTTCGAATTCAAAAGGGTAAAATGTAGGATATGGCTTGATGGATATTGTTAAGATATGATTGAGAGTGTTACATTTCATAATCAAACATTAAAAGATGATAAGATATGATTTTATAATATATAATAGGATAATGAATTGTGGTGTTTTAAAATCCTAACAACCACGTGAAGACCATCAAATAAGAGAAACGCGTGGGAAAAGGATAAGGAAATGGGCTTCCATTTTTTTTCGTGACCATGCATCTCCGCACGCTGCCACGCCTCCGCGATCGTTGGAACGGCTCGTGATCGTGGGACTCGAGCGATTGACCGGTTAAGCCTGAAAGGATAAGAACAAGGCTAGGGAACCCCAGCCATACTCGTTGTCATCCACGTAGTAGCACGGTCTCGCTCAGCGCCGCCAGAGAGAGAGGGAGATAAGAAGGGCTTGAAGCCACCATCGCCAGAGAACTCACCCGAAATTTCTAGACCCGGTAAGTTTCCTAGTTTCACATTCGTATTGCATGTAGTATGATGAATCGATAAGAGCATGTGTAACAGTGTAAGTAACAAAAGGCTTTGGAGTTGTTTAGCACTCCTGAAATATGATTCATTGGATGAGCACATGGGTGTATAGAGTGGAGAGGTCTATCTTCTGATTTGTTGAAGGTCTGTGAATGGCTGTGAGGGTTCAGCAAGGAGCTTGAGATTTTAAAGGCTTAGTTGGTGCAGTGAGTGCTTGAGTGGATATTGAATGAGGGATTTGTTTAGTATAACTTTTATAAAAGGCTATGAATGGATTTTAGCTTAGCTGGAGATGTTTTTATGACTTTATAATAGTCAGGCTTAGCTAATTGTTTGATGGCAGTGACAGTGAGGTAATGGAGAAGGTTGTGAACCTTGGTTTGAAGGTTTTAGTTGAGATACCTTGTAATTTTATGTGGATATATTGAGTGTCTTCAGTGAGGTGTGAATAGGTTCCTGATCTTATATATGGTGGTGTGTTGGGAAGGAGGGTGGAGTTTTTCCTTCTTTGATGTTGACCGGGTTGGTTGATGCATATAGGTAGTAGTACGGTCTTGAAAGAAGATAGTGGATTGATTGATGTTGTTAGAGGATAATGGTTGCTGGATTCTTATGAGAGATAAGAACAAGTGTGATGGAGAGAAGTGGTGAAATTATGAGGCAATTGAGTGTACTTTTAGAGAGAGATTGATGGCTGCAGGTTTCACCAAGGCTTGTGAAATATGTTGGCTTGGTATAACTATGAAATTATGGTTTTGTAGAGATTAATAAATATGAGAATGGCTGTATTTTTGTTTTATCATTGGGATAGAAGAAATAATTGGATTGGGCCTTGGGCCGAAATAGTGGACTCGATTAAATTATTTGTCTAATTAAAGAGGTTAGGCTAGGTTCATATATTGGGTCGAGCTCATTGATCGTATGTGTGTTATAGATGATGGTACTATTTAGAGTGCTTGTACGTGTGTTGAGCTTGGATCCGTGTATTACAGATATTGTCGAAGAGCGTTGGGCTTCGACGGGACAGGTTCGGAACGATCAGTTGGATTGCGTTTAGAGGTAAGTGCCTTTGCCTCGTTTCTACCCTTTGTATGGGTTTCTTTGGCATTCTTATACCTGGTTTGGTATATCCTTTGCTGGTATCGTGATTGTGCCTGTGATTATGATTTGGATATCTGTTGTTGATTCCCGGTATATATGTTTTGTTTGATGCTTCCATATCGGTTGATTGGTTGTGGTATGAGCTTGCTTTTGGATGCTCACTGAGCATGCCACCGTGGACCGGGACATTACTGTGCGACTCATGGTGCTTGTGTTTAGGTGGGGTTGGTATGTCTCAAAGATCGGGTATGCGTACTCAGGAGCATAGCCACCGTCGTCCCAAGACTTGACCATTGAGGCACACCTGCACTTGTGGCCGACCGTGGAGGTGTGATTGGTCGGGCTTAGGGGGCCCCGTATGATTGACTCGTTGTGTTGACTGATTGTCATGATTTGTCTATCTTGACTATTTGGACTGTGCTTATCGTGATTCTTCTGCAGGGTACTTACTGAGCTTTCCTTTCGAAAGCTCACTTCACTTTTTTTTTCTCTTACAGGTTAAGAGGAACAGATGACTCAGGGTTGGAGCTGCGCATGGGACTGGGATAGATTGGAGAGGTCCGAGGACCTCAAGTTGTGTGAGAGTTTCACTTGTAGGACCCTTATAGGGCCTGATTTTGTATAGAGCTTTGTAGGGTACTTGGAACCCTTCATGATTTTTATTTCCGTTGTATAACTCTGATATTGTTCCTTATTATTAATGGACATTTGATCATTATTGTTATCTGCTTATCATTTTTAGGCCTTGTATTCGAGTGGGGCTCGTCTCCACTTGGATACGGCCGATCTGTGGACGTTCCCGAGGTCCCTAGAACCGGGTCGGGGCGTTACAATGTTGATAGAGTACACCAAAGGAGAAGGTCCAAATTAATATACGATGAATTATAACACTTATCCAAACATTAGATTTCCACTTGCAACATATTACTTACATCATACTAAATAAACTATAATGCAAGTATCAATACATCATAATAACTTACATTGAAGTGCACTAATTACACTTTACTTTTACATGGTTCATACCAAACATACTCTTATAATTGAATTAAAATGAGAGAGAAAGCAGGGAGGATTTTAGGATTTTTATTTTAAGCATCTCCTCATTCAACATGAACGAGAAATGAATTTGGAATGACTTGCACTGTTTTCATGAAAAGATAAGAAAGAAGATGTCACTATGTATACCAAGTCATGAATATGAACAGAAAAAGATTTCATCTTGAACAGAAGAAATAGAGAGAGAGAGGAAGAGAGTAGAAATAAACATCCATTTATTCTATTGAAAAATAAATAAGATATTAGAGAGAACTAAAAACATATGCTATTTCAAAAAACTAGCTTAATTTAGTGTGTTGACATCAAGGTTCTAATTATCAATTATTTATTTTAGAGGAAATTTAAAAGTTTGAATTCCATAATTTTCAAGAATTTGTCTTATGCTTCAATAAAAATATAAATGATAATATATAATTTAAATCATAAATTAATTAATTAATAGAATTTTTTATAAAAATTAAAATAAAATATTGAAAATAATACCTGAAAGCAAAATTAACATAATAAGTAGATGAGTAAAAACTTAGGAGAGAGGGGAAATCAAACATAAAAGGAGAATAAAAAATCATATAAAAAATTAAATCAAAGTTGATTTTACAGCAAAGAAACTTTCTTTCTTTCCTTTTTTTAATAAAAATTAGAGGTATATTACAAAGGTTACTTTCAAAAACTTAAATTTATTATTCAATTTTATTGATGTAGAATTGAGTTTGAGTAAAGTCTGTCATATTAACCTAATCATTAAAATTATTTGATTATTTTCTTTTTTTCAGTTCCAATCAGAATTATTGAAAATTTTGTTAAACTAAATTTAAAAAATTTCCTTCATAATTATATAAATATAATTACTTTTAAAAATAAAAAAAAACTTCCTTTATCCTAACATACAAACTATTCTTAAATTCTCTATATTTTACAAATATCAAATTATATTTTATTTTATAATTTGAATAATGAACATTATTTGTTTATATATCTGAAATAAAAATTTCTTAATTATTTTAGTATTACCAGCTCATTTATTAAGTTAATAAAGTTATGAGAGTGGATAATATTAATTAAAAAAATATTTTCAATTCAAAATGTATTCATTCAGTTAAAATTAATACTAATTAATAATTAGTATTTTAAATATTAATATTAAATATATTTATTTATAATTAAAAATCATATTCAATTTACTGTAAGATAATCCTCTATCTTCTTTACAGGATGTCTTCCAGGACAGGTGCAACAATCTCCATTTATGGAGGAAATCTATACGTCGCTGAAGCCACTGTGGCTTTTAAACCACGGTAGCATACCGTTGGGTGGCCACTAGGATGCGTGTAGGGTTTTGGTTTATAGGTTTTTGGGTGCAAAGTTAGCCCTTGGGGTCAAGCCGCTGATGAATGGCCTCTCTTCGTGTTATTCTTGGCTTCAACCCAATCATTTACTTGTATACCCTTATATATCAATTATTTTTGTAATTCTTTAATGAATGTTTTTGTTTAAACTATAGTTAATGATATATAAGCAAAAATATATATATATTTTTTTGGAGAGATATGCAAGAAAATAGTATTTTACAGGGTATTTAAGCAAATATGAACTTTTCGAGGGTATGGAAATAATTTTCTCTTTTTTTTAATTAATTGGGCGGGACATATAGAAAAGTTTTAAAAAAAAATCAAACCCTAAATAGGAGAACTTGGGAAGCAAGAGGGTTTGGCTTTACGAGAAGGGGTCAGGCGGTGTGCGCGATCAGAGAAGCCGAAGAACTCGAAAAATATTTTCAGAAGTGAGGAATTTTTTTACTTTTCGATTCAATTCCCAGGTGCTTATCCTTCATTTTTTCTTCAATCAAAAATTTCCTCAGTTGAATTTCTCTGTAATTTTGAATCCAGGTGCTTATCCTTCCTCTTTTTTCAATCAAAAATTTCCTCAGTTGAATTTCTCTATAATTTCTTATTTCTTTGATTTTTTGTTGTGTTTCGATCACATTCATAAATTATATCTATCTTAAATTAATCACTTGAATATCTCTTTTTTGCCCTCTAATTTGTTTTAATATTTTGCTAGTGGTCATTCTTTTGTTGAACTTTAGTAAATTAAAAATATTATCTAATTTACCTTGTCTAGTTTGGTTGTAAGGAATGATATTAGATAATATTTAGATTATATTTTATTCAGTTGAAAAATAAAATTTAGTAACTTGAAGACATGAACAAAATAAAAATCCATGGAATAGACTAGAAAACACAATGTTTGAATTCTAAATAATTTCATTGAAAACAGAACCAAAAAATAAAAAATAATAATAGAGACATCACATTAGAGAAGCAATTAAAAAAATAAAGATATATACGGGTGGAATGAGGTTACTTTAGTTTTATGGATTCTAAATAAAGCCATTTTATGAGTTTTTTTTTCTTCTAAAAGTATGTACTCAAATTATAGTTATTTTAATCAAAAGTTATATATCAAGGTAGCATAAAAGGCACCCCATTGGATCCTTGTGAAAGAGGCTACGGCTTGCTGCTTCCCCTCATCCATTTATCCTTGCTCACTTGATCCATGGCGTTTTAGGGCAGGTTTACTATATATATATATATCTTATAAAAAGATTTAAAATTTTAGTTGTTTTTAATGTTTGTAACGCCCGACCGGATTAGGGACCTCGAAAGCATCGCCATCAGCAGACCCGGGCCAGTATTAAAGAAGAGATAAACTCAACTCTAATACAAGGCCCGATAATGTGATAAGCAGATAACAATCCATAAATAAACACAAACTCAAGTTCATAAGAACATAGAGTCAATAGGGTCCATAGGCCCTATAGAAGTCTGGTCCCTATACGGGTCCTACAAATAACAAAGTACATAGAAACAAAGATAACTGAGACTCCTATAAACCTTGGTCTCCTGGAGTCCTTCTCCTCAGGCTTCTCCCCTTTCTAAACCTCGGAATCTGTAAAAGGAGGAAAAGAGAGAAAACACGTGAGCTTTCGAAGGGAAAGCTCAGTAAGTACCCCTGCAGGTCACAGTGTCATCAAGATAAAAAAAATGACAGACAACAGGATCATAAAATCAACCACAAAATCCTAGGAGTCTACCACAAACAAGTCAAAGGTACGACTCCTGCTACAAAAGCCCTCGGGCTCTGTAGTGAGTTCTAAGAGAACTCAGAGTTTACTCCCGGCCAGTATGTCCAGCTTTTGGATATAATTACGACCTAGATGGTCGTTTGACTCTCCAGTCAAAAGATCGGTAGAACTACCTCTTCTTCGTGTTAACACGGTCAGTGTACCATGCCCACTGACAGGTGAGACCTCCAGAGATTTGTTTCTCCGGTAGGGCTGTCAGGAAAGTCAGGGGGTCCTATCCCTGAACGTTCCCAAAATTGGAGCTTCCCTAGCTCCACTGAGTCCGGGCAGTAGAACATAGCAAACAGGGACACCAACGTCCCGTAAACAAACATACATGCATAACAGGATTCAAAAACAGATATGAACGGCATGTATGGCAACAACAGTGCATGTATTAAGAATGCATAGCAAGTCCAAGAAATCCCGTTACCGGGTGGAAACTAGGCAAGTGAACTTACCTCTAAAGAGACTAACTGGCCTTCCCCGATCTCCTTAGAAATGCCTTACGTCTCCCACGAGAGTATCCGCATATAGTGGTTCGTTAGAGTTATTGTCCAATAATTTCCGTCTCTATATGACCATGCATGCCTATCGTCCCTGTTGGGCTTAGGCCCACTAACGGGTCCTAGGGACCATCCCTCGGGTTACCAGTCCTTATCCCTGGTTCAGTGGCCCTTAGTTGACTTGTAGATTCATTTGGGCCTTACCGGGTCAACTCTAGTTAAATTGGTTCCATTTCGAGCCCATTGCACCATTTATGTTGACCTTAGTCCCTTAAAGGGCTTTTTGGTCATTTAGTTTCTTTACTAAATATTTTCCATCACCCACCGATTTATCCGAATTTAAGAAATTAGTTAATTTCTAATTATCCCATTTCATATTTCATAATAATAATTATTCAATTATCATGTCACGTAGTTATAGTTCCATATAGTTACCGAAAACTATATAACTATTTGATTAACAATGTTAGTACTATTAATAAAAATATTACTAAGGTTTTAATCTTTTATTAAAACCTTATATTTCCAAACTTAATAATAACCTTCAATCTTAGACACCTTTAATCGGTTAATTGAACATATGTCACAACCTTGGTATTTACCTTTAATCAATTTCATTGATTAATTAACCTTTCAACTATAGTTTTCAAATTATTAATCATGTTAATAATTTGTCACACTCTATGGTTTCAAAATCATTTGAGACTATATCCATAGTTAATAGTTATGGATGTGTCACACTATTTTATAACTAATTTATCACTTAATAAATTAATTATATGTCACATACCATAGTCTTCAAATAATTATTTCATTTATCTAATTATCACTTGTCACTCTAAGTTAATTTTCATTAACTTTAATCTATGGTCACAAGTCCATAGTTTCTCATTTTATTACCTTATCTAGCTAACTATTTCTTATAATAATTAACTAAGGTTTTTTTTTTTTAATTAAAAATGAGAGGAAAATAATTATTAACAAAATTATTGTCACACTCCTAAGTGTATATAGGTTTAATTAAAACATTACCATTGTTTAATATTATTATTATTTTTATTCAATTGTCACACCACTATGGTTATAAAAATAAAAATAAAAATAATAATAATATTAATTACTTCTTCTTCAACCTATGATCCCTCTCTCTCTCTTCTCTCGCGACCGAGTTCACGGCTTCTGAGGCCCTTCTCCTGGCCACCATGCCCTCACCGCCTCGCCTGGTCAAAGCTCGTCAGCCGACAAATTTTACACTACCTACGGGCCGACCACTCTCTTGGCGCCACCGGCCTTCATTCTCAGCGACCTAACAACGAAGCTTTCTACGGAAAATTATTTTCTCCGACGAGCTCTACTATCGACCAAATGTATGCTAGAACTATTCTACGAGTTCGACGGAGTTTAGTCGACACTTACCGCGAGTTTGTTGTCGTCGAAAGTGTTGGAGACGCCGGAAAATCTTCTCTGTTTTCTTTTCCGACGAGCTCGGCCGTGTGGGTGGCTTCGTCGATTCAACTCCGCCACTGCAACTTCCTCCTCGCCAGAAGATTCTCCGGACGCCGACGAGCTCAACGAACGAGCACTCCCTGGCTGGGCACCCTCTTTCCCTCTGTTACTACCTCGCCGGAGCTGGAAGCTCTGCTGATTCGAGTGCCGAGACAGGGAGGTGAACCCCCCCCCTTTATAGGCTCTTCCATGGCCAGACGAACGGGCGGGCGCTCGTGAATGCCACGCCGACCAACGGTCGGTTTCCCCGCTTGTAACGGCCGGGGGTGGGCGGAGCTCGCGCGACCGTTTCCGGCGACTGGGAGAGACAAGCGTCGCCTTGTGATCTGATCTCGCAGATGGACGGTGAGGATCATCGGTTCCTATCCAACGGTCTGATTCTCTCCCGCGTGCCTCGGATCCAACAACGCCAGGATCACCGGTTGGGATCAAAAAGGGGTTGACGGATGGATCCTCCCCACATTCCTCGGATCAAACTCTAGCCTTGATTAACGGCCTAGGTTAATTGCGGCTTCGACGGCCAGATCTTATCTCTCGGCCTCGCATCAAAACGCAAATTAGATGGACGCTTCGTGTTGCGCCACGTGGCTCAAGAGAACTCTCAGTACTGCCTCGCGATAACTACGAGTTTGATGGATTTAATCCTCGTCCGACACGTGGCTCATTATGAACCGTTATAATGTTTCGAGATCTGCTACGATCTGAGATCTTTTAATCTCAGCCGTTAAACCATCTCATTATACGAAAATTTTCCGAAAGTCCCTGAACCTATTAATTTTACAAATAGGTCATTGTTCTGTGAGAGGGAGAATTTCCTTAAGATCCCTCTATCTTCAAGAAATTACCATTAGGTCCCTGCAGACCCCATTTTTGTTTTAATTTCCATTTAATTTAAATAAATTTTTTAATCCCACTTTAACACTCATCGGGGGTAATAAATAACTTAAATATTTTTCTCAAGGAAATAACTAAATATTTTTTTTTTTCCAGAAATTCATGGATTTTACATGGCGTTTTATCCTTGCTCACTTGATCCATGGCGTTTTAGGGCAGGTTTACTATATATATATATCTTATAAAAAGATTTAAAATTTTAGTTGTTTTTAATGTTGGTGCCAAAATGTTTTTATCTTGATGCCAAGTGCGAGTGAGTGTTCTATTGAATTTTTATGGTGTAGAGGTAAAATTATGAATTTTCATTTACATTTGTCATATTCTTTGAAAAATTCCAATTATATTTGATGCAATGTAAAAAGCTTTGGATTACAATGCATCTGATAAAAGTTCTTTACTTGGATTGGATCATGGTTCTTGTTATCACAAAAACTGGTTCTTCCTTGAGATGGAACATGTTCTTTTATCAATGGTTGAAATTTGTTTTGTTGTGAGGGACATTAACAGTTGCCAGAGAAGACAGTAATAAGCTCTCTCGATTCGTCGAGAAGGCCTGCATAGGGAAAAAAAAATAAACGGGCACATTTGGTGCCCCGATGTAGCTCCAAAGCTCAAGTCTGTTGAAGAGAACTTGGAGGTGGTTGAGAGAGTTTAGTCCACCAAAAGTTGCATACCTTGTCCCCCCAGGTCTCCTTTCTCTTATCTCTCTTTGTTGAGGTCGGCGCATGTCTCCTCTATGTTAGAGACTTTACTTATACCGAGTTGTTGTCGGGCTTAGGTTGGCTAGGAAAGCTAAGCATTAGGTTGGTTGGGTGGGTTGCAGTCTTGGGATAGGTTGGTGAGATGGTGGATCCAAGGTAAGGTGTGTGCGTCAGCCTTGGCCGAGCCAGGGTGGGAAATCCAAGGTCCATGCCGAGTTAGAGTGTTAGAGGCTTGAGTCGTGGCCGAGCGTCCAAGGTTTGAGTCGAGGTAGCACATTGGGAGCCTGGGCCGTATCTGAGCATCTAGGGTCTGAGCTAGGACATTGTGTCGGAAGTTTGGGCCATAGTCGAGCAAGAGGTCTAAGGTAAGCATTTGTCTCAAACCCTGTGCTTTATCTATTGCTAGGCGCACTTCTGCTGCTAGTCATGCTTCCCGAAACGCTTCATCAAAACTCAAAAGAACCTAGATGTAGATTTTGAAGATGAGATGTCAATAGCCAAAGGAGAAGGGTCAAAAAAGATTGTTGCCCATTAGGGCCAGCAAAATGTCTCTCCCTCCATCCCCTCAATCTACTTTATCTATAAAATATATCTAACATGCTTGGGTAAGGCCTATATGGTTCCATAATAATAAATTTTATATATTAATAAATATGGTTTATCTAATTTTATTTTTAAAAAAAATAAATTCCATAATTTTCAAGAATTATGAAATTCACGCCATGCAAGTAGGGTGAAAAGTTACCTATTTTATTTGGTATTTAAACACCAACAAGTTATTAGTTCTAATATTTAAAAATTTATATAGATATCCGTAAAAGCATATATTTGTGTATATGTCCCAATAAGATTTCAATACATCAGAATAATTGACACTATATTTTTACATGGATCATACCAATTAACATGCTCTTATTGAATTAAAATGATCGAGAGAAAGCATGGAGGATTTTAGGATTTTTATTTTAAGCATCATCACATTCAATGAATCAACATGAATGAGAAATGTTTAATTTAAAAAAAAAAACATGATGGTAAATGAATTTGGAATGACTTGCACTGTTTTCATGAAGAGATGTGAGAGAAGATGTCACTATTATGTATATCAAGTCATGGATAGAGAAGAATTCATCTTGGAAGAGATAGCGAAAGAGAGTAGAAATGAACATTCATTTATTCCATCCCCTAACAAATAAATGAGATATTAGAGAAAACTAAAAGCTTATGCCATGTCAAAAACTAGCTACCTCTGTGAAGATGAAGAAGAAATCAAGTACAACAGTACTCCGAATCATGGGCGGAGCTTTTGTGCTAGCATGTTTAGGCATGTTATGGATAAATCTATGCAAGATGTGCCCACAGGTCCATCTGGTGGAAGACCAAGGTTCTTATTTAATTGTTCATTAATGTTTCAATTTCTTTCTATATTGATTTAATTTGCCGGCAGCTCATTGATTAACAAATTAATTAGTGTAATAAATTTTTCATATGTCTTGTTAATTTGTGTTGCAAGCAAGAAGATGCACAGGAGTTTTTGAATTTCATCATATATGAGATGCATGAGGAGTTGTTAAAGATGAGGGGCTGCTCTTCATCAAGCCAACATGTGCCCTCAGAGTTGACTCAAATTTTTTGGGGTCAAGAGGAAAAGCGTTGTCATGGTTGAAGGTATATATATATATGCATAGCATATTTGTTGATTAATTGCTATTAATTTGTTTTTAATTTCCTTAATTGTGTCATTAATTGTTATTCATGAGATATAATTTCTTAATTATATATGATACTTCACATGCAAGCTCTTCTTTGACTCCCTTTGCTCATATATATATATGCAGGGAACCCAGATTCAAGTATTGTGCAAACCCTTCCTTCTGCTCCATCTTGAGATCCATCCGAAATATCTTTCAGCACAATCGAAGATGCCTTACAATTATTTTTCGGCTTTAAGACTATTGAAGGATACAAAACATATAAAATTCATATAAATAATTTTATGAAACAAATGGTTTCTAAGTTCTCTTTAATTAATTAAAGGAATTTCTCAAACTTGAATTTAATGATCAATACCCCCAATTAAAGGATTTTTCCGTAGCTATTTTTCAGTTTTCTTATAGCCGGAGCTACTAAAGGCTTAGTTGTAATTTTAGGAAAGTTTAGGGACTTGTCCGAAATTGTACTCCTCACACAGACGAGGGACCTAAGTGTAACCTAGAAAAGATCAAAGGTTTATTTGCAAAAGCTACGAATGAACTCATGCAAAGGAGATTATAAAAAAGAACCAACGATCAAGATTATATGATAGCAACTCGTGTTGATCGCAAGGCATAGATCCAATCGTTGTTTTAATCACCAAGATAAGAATGCACAAGACTGCGGGTGTCTGTGGATCGCTCATCCACGGATGTAGGTTAAGTTCTAGGCGCTAAACTTAATCCGGGCCGCTCATCCAATCTCGATTGTTTGGTGTGATACAAGCCACTCATCTATGATGGATGAGTAAGTTCGATGCAAAGAGAGCTGATCCAACCGCTCGTCGGGATATGATCTTGGCCGCTCATCTGATCAATAATCCGAATACGGGACACTATGACGAGCCATCTACCGTTGGCATCCATACAGGCGATCTTGTGCCGTTTATTCATTGTGAAACTGCAAAGTTTTTTTTTTTCAATTCTATTTTAAAGGTTTTGATACAGTGCTATTATGTCCATCATAGTGTGGAGCTTGTTGCCTAAATTTTGGTATTAAAAGGAATTGTTGATACAATTGAAGTAGCTCAATCAAGCAAATAACTTGTAGAAATTGAACATTTATTGAAGGCACTTCTCAAGTAGAATGATGATTTGGCATTTTTTTTTTGGTAATTCAAAGAGTTTTATATCAAACTAATCCACATAATTAAGGTTCCAAGTTACATTCAATTCTTGGCAAACATTCTACAATTGAATGAATATCACTATAGGACTCCCATCTGTCAGTCATCAGCTTTGCATCATTCCCTCATATCCTTGGTTTGCCAACACTAGTCTGGAGCTCCTTTGATCATCCTGGCCGGTTGTAAATTGTATGTCCCTCGTACCCCTATAATGACCAAAAGGAAACCACGTGGCATTTGCTCCTCTAGTGTTCATACTCACATCAAATTTGAGATCATTTTTGTAGTCTCTTTGTAATCAGAAATCTCCCCGCCCAAATCTAAGATCTATGGGGATGCAACACAATCACAAAGCTACTAACAAACGAAAGGTGGAACCTGGTGGTATTAAGCTAAACAATATGTTTACACGAAACTAGTCCGCAATATCAATTTTCATATATTCTCTTGGTTTGATGTAGCTCCTGTAGCAAAAAAGCCAAAGTTGTTGGTAATGAAACTCCTTGTTAAGTGGAGCTTAGAGTTTACCCAAGACGAAGACCAACAACAACCACCCAACCCCAATGCAGATTTTCAAGATGAGATGTTGATAGAGTAGACTAAAGGAGAAAATCCAAAAAAGACTATTGTCAATCAAGACGGTAAAATGACTCTCACTCTGTTTCCTCAACCTACTTGGGTAACGGCCCATGTAAGATGATTCCATGATGACCAGTTTTTTATCATCATAAATGTGATTTATTCACTATATTTTTTTAAAAAAGTTTGAATTCCATAATTTTCTATAAATATAATTTTTATAAAAATTAAAAAATATTGAAAAAAAAATCATTAAAGAAAAAATAGCATAATAAGTAGATGAGTAAAACTTAGTAGAGAGGGGAAATCAGACATCAAAAGAGAATAAAAAATCACATAAAAAATTAAATCAAAGTTGGAATGTAAGTGGAGTGATGTAAGTTAATGAAACTTTGTTTCTTTCTTTTTTTTAATAAAAAAATATAAACCATATTTCATTAAATTGCATATATATATATATATATATATATATATATATATATATATATATTCACATAAAATTCATATTTACATATATATATACATCCACAAAACCTAGATAATTATAATTAGCCAAAAATCAATTGAAATTTTATTGGTACATATCCAGAAAATAAATTTTTAAATAATAAAACTAATAAATTGTTGGTGTTTAAAATTTTAAATACCAAATAAAACATGTAACTTCACCCCTGCTTGTATTCGATGAATTAGAACACTCATTCAAATATTAGATTTTCATTTACAACATATTACTTACACCAACGACATAAGGGACCTTTTGGTCCTGGGTTATTTTACTAAGAGGTTCCACTCTTTCAAAAAAAAAAAACTCGGGATCAAGCCCTCTCTCTTACAATAATGGGAACTCAGGCGCATCGAACGTGCTCTGCGTCTGGGCCTCATACTTGACTTCCCTTATGGAGGCGCTTGTCGCCTTTGTCAGAAAAAAAAATACTTACATCATACTAAATAAACTATAATACAAGTGTCAATACATCATAATAACTTACATTGAAGTGCACTAATTACACTTTATTTTTACATGGTTCATACCAAACATATTCTTATAATTGAAAAAATGAGAGAGAAATCAGGGAGGATTTTAGGGTTTTTATTTTAAGTATTTCTCATTCAACATGAATGATAAATGAATTTGTAATGAGTTGCACTGTTTTCATGAAGAAATAAGAGAGAAGATGTCACTATGTATATCAAATCATGAATAGAAAAAGAATTCATCTTGAACAAGAGAGAGAGAGGAAAAGAGTAGAAATAAACATCCATTTATTCTATTGAGAAATAAATAAGATATTAGAGAAAACTAAAAACATATGCCATGCCAAAAACTAGCTTTACTCCTGTGTGTTGCCATCAAGGTTCTAATTATCAATTATCTATTTTAGATGGAATTTATAAGTTTGAATTCCATAAGTTTAAGAATTGGTTTTATGCTTCAATAAAAATATAAATGATAATATAATTTAAATCATAAATAAATTAATTAGTATATTTTTTATAAAAAAATTAAATAAAATATTGTAAAAAATACATGAAGGCAAAATTAATAAGTAGATGAGTAAAAACTTAGGAGAGGGAGGAAATCAGATATATTTCGAATTGAGTTTGAATAAAGTTTGTCATATTAAGCTAATCATTGAAATTATTTTATTATTTTATTATTTAGTTCCAATCAGAAGTATTGGATACTTTTTGTTAAACTAAATTTAGAAAATTTCCCTCGTAATTATATAAATCTAATACTTATCCTAATACTACCAAACATACAAACTTTTCTTATATTCTCTATATTTTAAAATTATAAGTTTTATTTTATTTTAAAATTTGAATAATGAGCATTATTTGTTTTATATATATCTGAAATAAAAGTTTTTCAATTATTTTAGTATTACCAGCTCAACGTTTATTCAAGTTAATAAAGTCATGAGAGTTGATAATACTAATTAAAAAAATATTTTGTATTCATTCAGTTAAAATTAATACTAATTAATAATTAGTATTTTCAATATTAATATTAAATATAATTAATTTTTTATATTAAAAAATCATATTTAATTTACTGTGACAAACCCGGTTCTCTCTACAGGATTGTCTTCCAGTGCTGTCACGACATTGTTTTAACTTCTTTGTAGCATCAATTCTTTTCCGGTGCAGTCACGTGCATATATGGAGAAAATTTCTGATAAAAATTTTAAAAGAAAACTGATGAGCCTTCTCCTCTTGCAAGAAAACATAAGAGGAGTTTCTCTGATAAGATATCTTCTGAAAATATTTAAAATTTGAGTTCTTCTTATTTTTATCTTGATGCCAACAAGTGTGTGCGCACTCTAAGTGAGTTTTTTTTAAAAAAAATTTATGCTGCAGAGGTGAAATTGTGAGTTTCATTTACTTTTGTCATATTCTTTGAAAAATTCTAATTATATTTTTGATGCAATGTGAAAAGCTTTGGATTACAATGCATCTAAGAAAAGTTATTTACTTGGATTGGATCATTGTTCTATTTCATTGTTATTTTAATGTTTGATATTATGGCTGTAATGTATGTACTTGTTGCATAGACAATGAATCAATTGAAACCCGGGAATCTATATACTTGGTCGGCCAACTCTGATATGGAGCTTCTTCTTTGATCATCCTAGCCTATTGTAAATTGTCTGTGCATCTTTCCCTCAAACATTTATGACAACCAAGAGGAAACCATGTAGCATTTACTCCTATAGTGTTTATATATACCCACAACAAATTTGGGATCATTTTTTGTAGTCTCTTTGTAACCAGAAACCTCTCCGCTCAAATATAAGATCTATGGGGATGCAAAATGTACAATCACTAAACAACTGGCAAACAAAAGGTGGAAACTAGTGGTACTGACAATAATATGGAGTGTATGGATGGAATGAAACAAAATATGCTTTCAAGCCAAAACTAATATGTAATATTGATTTCCTTATAGTTGGTTTGATGAAGCTCATGTAGCAAAAAAACCAAAGTTGCTGACATTGGAACACCTTGTTAAGTGGAGCCTAGAGGTCACTCAAGACGAGGACCAACAACAACCACCCAACCCCAATGCAGATTTTCAAGATAAGATGTTGATAGAGTAGGCCAAATGAGAAGCTTCAAATGAAACTGCTCTTAATAGGGGGCGGTAAAATATCTCTCACTCCGTTCCCTAAGGCTCAGCCTACTTTATATATAAAATATACTTGACTAGGTTTGGGTCAGGGCCCATGTAAGATGATTCCATGAGAACCAATTTTTTATCCTAATAATTGTGATTTATTCACTAATTTTTTTTAAAAAAATTTGAATTTCATAATTTTATATAAAAATATATTTTTTATAAGAATTAAAATAAATATTAAAAAATAAATTAAAGCAAAAATAGCATAATAAGTAGATGAGTAAAAGAGAATAAAATATCACATAAAAAATTAACTCAAAGTTGAGTGTAAGTGGAGTGATGTAAGCAGGGGCGGCTCAAGATAGTTGGAGGCCTAAAGAAAAATTTTAAAATGAGGCTTTTAATTATTAATATAAATTATTATTTTTATTTTTTTTAATAAACGCTTATATGATATTTTTTTTTTAACTATTTTATATACTAACATTTATGGGTTTTGATAGGGAAGTAACTTTATAACCACTCAAAAAAAAATCTAAACAAAGAAACAAAAATTTAAACAATAAAAAGATAATATGTTATTTTATAAAAAGAGAAATTCTACTACAAATTTAAAATTTATTTTTCAAATTTCTTGAGATGTAAAGTTATTATTTAAATTTTCATAATAGAGAAAATGATCGTTACTTACAAATTTACCAACGGCTAAGTAATTAATAATTTTTGGGATTAGTTTTTTAATAACTAATAATATAGTTGGTAGAAGATATATATTTAATTATGTATTAAACTAAAAAAAAAGTTAAAAATTAGTTTATTATGTTTTATTTTAAAAGTTAGTTGATAAAAGATATATAATTGATTAGATATTAAATTAAAAATTTTAAATATCAGTCTATTATAACAAATAATAATTATTATTAGCCTGATAAAGTTTTAAAAAATTTCAGGTTCAAATGTAGTAGGAGGCCTCCAATGATATTAACTTATAATTTTTAAATATTAATTTACCATACAAATAAGTATTATAACTACAATGATAAGTTTTTAAAAAAATTTAAGATTTAAACTTTACATGAGGCCTCCAATAGATATTAAAATTAAAATTAAAATTTTTAAATATTAATTTATTATAATAATCTATTATTATAGTTATGATAATAAAATTTCAAAAAAAAAATCTCTGAGGATAAAAATAAATATGAGGCTTTTAAAATTTGGGGGCCTACAGCTACCCTTGGATGTAAGTTAAAGAACTTTGTTTCTTTCATTTTTTTTAAAAATAAAAATATATAAACCACATTTCTTTAAATTACACAGTATTTTTACCTAGTCCATATCAAACATACTTTTATTTTCTTTTTATAGTTCCAATCAGAATTATTGAAACCTTTGTTAAACTAAATTTTTAAAAAAATTAAAAAAAAACAAAAAATTAGAATGGGGTTTTGGAATTTTCTCACAATTTTGAAATTTTAAATTATAAAAAATATTTATCTACATTACTAAGTATGAATAGATTTAATTTTAAAAGAGATCTATCTATCTAACTTTTTATGGAAGTATATCACATAATTTAAATTTTATAAATTTAATTTTAAAAAATTTTAAAAACTACATAATTTATTGAGATTTTGAAATTTTCTAATAATTTTGAATTTAAAATAATTTTGAATATAAATATCTCAAAGTTTAGGATTTTTTAAATTTAAAAAGTATCTATATATATTACATGGCGAAAGAGAATGAGTTGGATAATTTTAACTTTGAAAAAATTAAAAAAAAATAATTAAATTGAGATTTTAAAATTTTAATATGCTTATTGGTTCCTGTATATTCGGGTGTTTTATAAAAAATCATAAAAAATAGATAATTCGCTTGGGGCATTTGAAATTTTTCATAAATTTTGGATTTTAAAATTTTAACATTTTAATATGCTACTTTTAGGTGGTTTCTTGTATCACGTTCGGTGAATCTGATTTCAGCATCAATAGTTTGGCGCTATCTATGGGAGTTTTGAACTAAAAGTCCATGGCGACTACTTTGAGAAAATCAAGAAGAAATCAATCAAGATGCACCAATTTAACGTGGAAAATCCTCAATCAGGGAAAAACAACAACACCAGAAGATCGAATCCACTATCATCAAAATATTCATGGACATTTCTACAGGTTAAAGAAAGATCAATCTAGATTTGGAGAAAAAAATTGGAAGAGAAGCTCTCACGATGGTATCTTTAGATAATGGTTTTTAAAATGTATTGCATATAACTCCTCAGTTAAATTGTAATCGTTTCAAAAAAGGAAGGCAAAGATAATGTTCTACCCACTTTTTTTTTTGAACTTATCATTGTATAAATGACTTTTGTAGATGTCAAACTCTCAGTTGATTTACATATGAGAAAAAAGAAAGATATGGATTTTAAATTATTTATTATATGATTATAAAAAATCATAAAAAAATAGATAATTCATTTGGGGCATTTGAAATTTCTTAGAAGTTTTGGATTTTAAAAATTTAACATTTTAATATGCTTATTTTTCCTGTATTTTCCGATGGTTTCCTAACAACTTCTATAACGTCTCTTTCCGCTTAGAAATCTGAAATACCCCAATCGAATTATCTCTTGAAATCTATAAAAAAAATCTATTAATAGTGGAAGAACTTTTGACAATCTAACAAAAAAAAATGTACAATTTTTTTATCTTTTATATTTCATATTTTACCATACGCCTAAATTTTGGAAATAACTAACATCTTACAAATTTTTAGGATTAAGGAATGAAGAACTATGACAAACTCAAATAGAGAAATACATGCATGTAATTTTTAATTTTATTTGTTTCACATTTATTGTACTGCACATAATTTATTTGTAAGTATATGACGATTGTAAATTTTGTTTATCTAATTTACAACTTTAATATTAAAATAATATTATTTTAGAAAAAACTGACCAAGGCGAGGGCCATTTGTTTGTATAAATCTAACTACTTTCAAAAATAAAAGACTTCCTTTATCCTAACATACAAACTATTCTTAAATTCTCTATATTATAAAATATTAAATTTTATTTTATTTTAAAATTGAATAATGAGCATTATTTGTTTTATATATCTGAAATAAAATTTTCCCAATTATTTTAGTATTACCAGCTCAACATTTATGCAAGTTAATAAAGTTATGAGTCAATAATACTAATTAAAAAAATATTTTCAATTCAAAAGGTATTCGTTCAGTTACAATTAATACGAATTAATAATTATTATTTTCAATATTAATATAAAATATAATTAATTTTTAATTAAAAATCCATATTCAATTTACTGTGAGATGACCCTTTATGTCTCTTTACATCAAGAATCGATGCAACTACCTTCATTTATTGAGAAAATCTCTACATGGCTGAAATTTTATTCAGTGTCTCATAATTTGAACAACTAGATGATAAATTCCAAGTCACCGTGGCTTTTAAACAATGGTAGCATACCATTGGATGTGCCCACTAGGATGGCCGATGGGTGTAGGGTCTTGGGTTATAGTTTTTGGGTGCAGGGTGTGTCACGGCATGGGTGTCTCACGGTAGCCTAGAAGGCACCCCATTGGGCATTGGATCCTTATGAAAGAGACGATATGTTGCTATTTCCCACTCATCCATTTATCCTTGTCCATTTAATCCATGGCATTTTAGGGTAGGTTTACTTGATATCTTACGAAAAAGATTTAAAATTTTAATTGTTTTAATGTTGGTGGGGTCCCTCTACTTTTTTTTTTTTTTTTGATAAAGTGGATAAACCACGTTCATTTGTTAGAGTGGAAATAATAAAACATAGGTGGGCAAGGGACCCTAATATTACAAGTGGTCCCTCGGTGAACCAGACAAACTAGATGCTTGAGGAAACTGGAAACCAACTGTGGCTACTTGTCTCCTAGCCCTCATTCTAGCTCTTCTTCCTCGAAATCCCCGTCCGGAGATCTAGGAGGTTGTTCCTCTCTGATGCTGGCGAGGCTCCGTCTGACTATGGTGAGCATTTCCTGGAGCTGGCTTCTCTTGGTAGCATTGGCTGCGTCGAACCATGACAAGTAGAGGAAGTCTATGTGGCGGATTAGATTCGTGTAAACACGGTGTTTATCTTGAAAGCACCACCTGTTCCTTTCCAGCCAGATGCACCAGGTGGCCGCCATGATGAATAGGTTCCATCCCTTCTGGAGGGCCTTCTCCATTCGTTTGGAGAGGGGGGAACGACCCCACAGGTCTCTCTACTTTCACAATTGAGAAATATCAGTCCCTACCTTCATCAACTTTAAAAGCTAAATATGCCGCTAAATATGCTTTTAAAGACTGACATTTCTCAATCGTGAAAATAGAGGGACCCTTAGAGCTCAAATTATAATAGAGGGACCCAAAAGGTCAATTCAGTATAATAGAGAGACTACTTTAGGTATTACACCAGTGTGTGCGTGAGTGTTGTATTGAATTTTTATGTTGTAGATGTAAAATTATGATCTTTCATTTACTTTTGTCATATTCTTTGAAAAATTACAATTATATTTGATTCAATGTAAAAAGCTTTGGATTATCAACGACCTAAAGGTCTATTGGTACTTGAGTCCCTTGCTAAGATGGGGGATTCTCCTGTGAATGACCCAAGATCGAATCCCCACTCTTGCAAGGTGAGGGTTAGGCTCAAAATTTGTTTTGTTGTGAGGGACATCAACGGTCGCCGGAGAAGGTAGCAACAAGCTCTCTTGATTCGTCGGGAAGCCTGCAAAGGGAAAAAGAACTAAAAGGGGTGGGTTTGGTGCCCCGGTGTAGCTCCGACGCTCAAGTTAGTTGAAGAGAACTTGGAGATGGTCGAGAGATTTTAGTCCACCAGAAGTTGCATACCTTGTTCCCCCAGCTTTCCTTCCTCTTATCTCTCTTGGTTTAGGTTTAAGGTAAGCATTTGTCTCAAACCTTGTGCTGTATTTATTGTTAGGTGCACTTCTGCTACATGTCACGCTTCCCGAAATGCTTCATCAAAACTTAAAAGGTGCATGGATATAGATTTTGAAGATGAGATGTCAATAGTCAAAGGAGAAGGGTTAAAAGAGGTTGTTGTCAGTTAGGGCGGCAAAATGTCTCTCACTCTATTCCATCAATGTAACACCCGCCCCAAAATAAATAAAGTTTTTTATTTATTTAATTCCTAGAAATTATTAAATGGAAATTTAATACAGTAAGCGATGAAATTTCGGGAAATATCTGGACTTGCATGTAATGGAATTTAGGAAAAGGGGTTTGTTAGTAAAAGGCTTGGGAAGATTGTTAAATTGCAAAAAGGTCAAGTCCTTATATGATGATAAATGGTAATCGGGACTTGATTGCAAATGATCTATTAATTTAATGGTTTTATTAAACCATGAGCTTGAAGTGTATTAAGGGGGATTACCCTTTGTATGGTTTTCCATGAGAGATGGAGAGGACATTTGTAGGGTGGAAATGTGTCTCCTAGTGTCCCATTCAAACTAATGACCGGTTGTTAGTAGAGTTTTGTTTGCATGAGTAGTATGAGATACATGGTGAGGTTTGTGTGTGATGCTTAATAGCTTGATGGAGATAGTGGAGCTATAACTCTAGAAAGTTATGAGAGGCCATACTTGGCCATACATGTAAAAAGGAGACACCTAGATATGTGTCCAAGTGTCAAAGAGAGTTATGAATTTCTTAGACCTTCTAGAAGGTCAAGTTAAGTGTGATGATTTTCATACAAAAGTTGATGATATGAATTATTTAATGGTTTTATTAGGTATGTGCTTGACGTTTAATAAGGGGCTTTAATAAAAAGATGGGGAATGAATTAAAATCTAACTAGCTTGGATGACATCATGGTCCACCATCTCCCATTAATTCGAATCAGTAGCCTCCATGACTTTTACATAAGATAGCATAGTTTAATTAGTTGCCTTTCTAAAAGATAATTTACAAAATTGGAATTTTGAATTAAAAAGAAATATAAGTTTTCATATACATGTGAGAAGAGAGAGAGTAATGTTTCATCCCCTTCTCTCTCGTTCATCTCATGACCAAAAGTACCTGAGCCCTAGAATAACCAAATCCACCACATTTTTCCCTCTTTTGACCGGATCGGAGATCACCTCCGGTGACACCACCAGCCGGGCATCCCCGTGCTCGCGCCCCGGCTTCCAGCCGTCATTCCGTCGGATGCCTTCCTCGACACCGCGATAGACAGTCACCTCGCCGCGAATCTCCGCCGCAGCTACAACATCGCGCTGCCTCCACTGCGAACGCCGCCGGGAGCAGCGTCCCCCCTGTTGGGTTCAAGTGTCGAAGACCAACTTGACTACCGATCTGGTAAGCTTCCGATATGGTAGTTTGCCGATGTAGTGAAACGATCCAATATGACTGGGTCGATGTGTGGAGTCCAAGACATGGAACCGATGTGTGTGAGCGGAAGTGTTTCATATCGGTATCGGTGTCCGAAGCATCAGATCGACAAGCATGCACATCGGATGGATACTTCGGACCGGTATACATGACAAGCAGTGTTTGCTTGTTCTACCTGACACTAATCCCAATGTAGGAACGGCGGTGTCAGAGGTAAAGGTGTCTTGGAACTACCATAGGTATGATGAGCAGCATGGTGTGACATGGAGTGTTGTACAAGCTGCAGAAAGGTGCTTTGGGATTCGAGTCAAGGAGATAGAAAAGAGATGATTTGTCTTCTTGGTTGGATGATGAGAGATGATATATACTAGATAGCACCTGTGAAGCAAGAAGAAGAAGAAGAAAGGAGACGTTGGAGGTGAAGGACTTTGAAGCTCAACTATGGTTTGAGTTTATTTGCTTAAGCTTGTCTTAAGTTAAGTATTCATTGATCTGTTTGTCTATTCCTATCTTGTTTGTAATCTTGAGTTTGGGCATCAACTCAAGAGTTGCCTTGTTGTTCTTGCTTGTGATTTTAGTGGATATCTTTGTGTGCCGGTGCCCCGTGGTTTTCCCTCGATTTGTAAGGTTTCCACGTATATCTTGGTTTGCTGTCTCTTGTGTTTGTGTTTAATGTTCTTTGTGCTAGATTCTCACTGAGTTGTTCCTACACCTTTCTTCCTCTGCGATCCCTTCCGCGCAACAAGTGGTATCAGAGCTTTGGTTACCAGAGGAAGATGGAGGGAAGTGCAAGCACTATGATAAAACTCAACAACTCTAACTGGAATGTTTGGAAGATCAAGATAGAGGATCTACTATACAGCAAAGAGCAGTATGATCCGTTAGAGTATAATGGAACGAAGCCCCAAGAGATGACGGATAGTGACTGGAAGAAGAAGAACAGGGTTGCTATTGGCACCATCAGACAGTGGCTGGATGAGTCTATTTTTCACCATGTCAGCAAGGAAACTTGTGTTCACACACTGTGGAGCAAGGTGGAATCGCTGCATGAGAGAAAAACAACAGGAAACAAGGCGTTTCTGATTCAAAAGCTTGTGAACCTGAAGTTCCAAGATGGAGGTTCCATATCGGACCATCTGAATCAATTCCAGAGCATTGTAAACCAGTTAACCACCATGAAGATGATCTTGGATGACGAGCTGCAAGCTCTTCTGCTTTTGAGCTCTATGCCAGAAAGCTGGGAGACACTGAAGGTCTCACTCAGCAACTCTACTCCAGATGGAGCACTGACGATGAGCCAAGTTATATCAAGTTTGATGAATGAAGAGACAAGGCGACAGGCGTCAGGTGTCGAGCGGTCAAATGCTTTTGTCACTAAACAACGTGATACTGATCAACGTGGGAGGAACAAAAGTAGAGGACCCCGCGGTCGAGGAGACTCAAGAGGTCGATCCAAGTCAAGGGGAAGGCCACCAACTTGCTATCATTGCGGCAAAGTTGGACATAAGAAGTGGCAGTGCTTCAAGCTCAGAGATGAGAAAGCTAAAGAATATGTGAAGGACGATAAGAATACAGCTGCTGTGATCTTGAGCGATCTAGTAGTCTTATCGGAAGAAGAGGAGTGTCTCCATGTTGGCTCTTCGGATTCAGAGTGGGTGGTAGATACTGCTGCTTCCTACCACGCCACACCGAACAAAGGATTCTTCACATCCTACCGAGAAGAAGACCTTGGGACGGTTCGGATGGGCAACAATAGTTTTTCGAAGATTGCTGGAGTTGGTGACATTTGTATTGTCACAGATATTGGTTGCACCATCACTTTAAAGGATGTGAGACATGTGCCCGATCTACGGTTGAATCTGATTTCTGGACTAGTACTAGATCGGCAAGGATATGAGAGTTACTTTGGAAGGGGATGCTGGAAACTCACCAAGGGCTCAATTGTAGTTGCTCGGGGGAAGGTCTGTTGCACTTTGTACACGATCTATGTGAAGGTGTGCGGAGCTGGTTTGAATGCTGTGGAGAGCGAGTCTTCTCCAAGCCTGTGACACAGACGATTAGCTCACATGAGTGAAAGAGGACTTCAAATTCTATCCAAGGAGGAGATGATACCCTGCAGCAAAGACGTTCCACTGGACCCATGTGATCATTGTATAATTGCTAAACATCACAGGGTGTCGTTTAAGAAAACCGGTCTTTGTAAGGCTGAACTATTGTCAGTGGTGTATTCGGATTTGTGTGGGCCACTTGAGGTGAAGACACTTGGTGACAACTTGTATTTTGCCACATTCATTGATGATGCATTACGGAAAGTCTGGGTTTACCTGTTGAAGTCAAAGGATCAAGTATTTCAGGTGTTCCAAGATTTCCGAGCCAAAGTAGAAAGGGAAACCGAGAAGCTGCTGAAGTGTATCCATACTGACAATGGAGGAGAGTATACATCGAAGAACTTTGAAGGGTATTGCCGAGCACATGGTATTCGACATGTGAAGACAGTACCTGGAACTCCTCAACACAATGGAGTAGCTGAAAGGATGAATCGTACTATAGTTGAGAAGGTGCGAAGCATGTTGAAGATGTCGGGACTATTGAAGACATTCTGGGGAGAAGCTGTTCTAACAGCTACATATCTGTTCAATCGGTCACCATCAGTTCCGCTAGACGGTGACATCCCAGAAAGAGTATGGAGTGGAAACAGTCCGTCCTACTCTCATCTGAAGGTCTTTGGGTGTAAAGCCTTTGTGCACGTCCCGAAGGAACAAAGGTCCAAGTTGGACGATAAGGCAATTCCATGTGTGTTTGTTGGTTATGGCGATGAGGAGCTCGGTTTCAGATTGTGGAATCCGATGAAGCAAAGTATCGTGAGAAGCAGAGATATGGTCTTTTGTGAAGACCAAAATGGCCTTGGAAATGAGAAGGCCAAGTTAACCGATGTGGGGTCAACCGCAGTTCCGAACGTCGAACTCCCAAGGCAGGACGTTCCGATCAGACCTCAACAGATCTGGCGACCAGTTGCGGTCCGATCTGAAGAAAACCGATGCGAAGAGCCGATCCGATCTGCAGATGAAGCTGGTACCAGTCGCCGAAGCGGTGGCGTAGAGGAAGAAGAAGTGACTGCAGAAAGAAATCTTCAGCAAGGAGAGGGATCGAGCACTCAAGCTAGAAGATCGGGTAGAGACAGAAGACCATCTCAAAGGTACCCATCTAGTGATTATATTTTACTCACCGATATGGGGGAGCCTGAGACACTTCAAGAGGTCCATTGCCATGAGGACAAGGACAGATGGATGGAAGCTATGCATGAAGAGATGGCGTCTCTACAGAAGAATGACACCTATGATCTTGTCGAGCTACCAAAGAATAAGAAAGCCTTGAGAAACAAGTGGGTGTTCAAGTTGAAGACCGATTCTGAGAATCGGATGAAGTTCAAAGCCCGTTTAGTGGTGAAGGGTTTTGCTCAGGAGAAGGGGATTGATTTTGATGAAGTATTCTCCCCAGTGGTGAAGATGTCATCTATCAGAGTGGTACTTGGCATGGCTGCAGCCCTGGATCTGCAGATTGAACAGATGGATGTCAAGACAGCATTTCTTCATGGTGATCTTCAGGAAGAAGTTTATATGAGACAACCTGAAGGATTTGAGCAGAATGGGAATGAACACTTGGTCTGCAAGCTGAGAAAGAGTCTCTATGGTTTGAAACAGGCACCCAGACAATGGTACCTGAAGTTCGACTCTTTCATGAAGAAGAAGGAATACATTCGAATAGCTGCATATCAGTGTGTGTACATGAAGAAATTCTCTGAAGCTAGGTATATTATTCTACTGCTTTATGTTGACGATATGCTGATTGTTGAGAAGGACAGTAAGTTGATTGAGAAGCTGAAGCAAGACTTATCCGAGGAGTTTGATATGAAAGATCTTGGCGAAGCCAAACAGATACTCGGAATGAGGATCCTTAGAGACCGGAAAGCTGGAAAAATCTGGCTGTCTCAGGAGAAGTACGTTGAACAGGTTCTTGATCGGTTCAACATGAAGGATGCCAAGGCGGTTGTTACTCCACTTGGTAGTCATTTTCAGCTCAATAAATCTATGTGCCCAACAACTGAAGCAGAGAAGGAGAAGATGAACTCCATTCCTTATTCGTCAGCAGTAGGAAGCTTAATGTATGCAATGGTCAGTACAAGACCAGATATTGCTCATGCAGTGGGAGTGGTGAGCAGATACCTCTCAAATCCAGGCAAGAAGCATTGGGAGGCTGTGAAGTGGATCCTTAGATACTTGAGAGGAACGTCAAAGATGTGTCTTAGTTTTGGCAATTCAGCGCCAACCTTGGAAGGTTACACGATGTCTGCATACATGGCAGCTGACATTGATGGGCAGCCATCTCTCTCACAGGTTATGTTTTTACATTCTCAGGGGGAGCTGTGTCTTGGCAATCAAGATTGCAGAAATGTGTTGCTCTCTCCACTACCGAAGCTGAATACATTGCAGCAGTTGAAGCTGGCAAGGAGATGGTGTGGATGAAGAGTTTCCTTCAAGAGCTGGGAGTGAAGCAAGAAAAATATGTAGTGTTCTGTGATAGCCAAAGTGGAATTGATCTAAGTAAGAATGCTACATATCATTCCCGAACTAAGCATATTGATGTTCGGTATCATTGGATCCGAGAAGCCCAAGAAGAGCAGAAGTTCAAACTAGAGAAGATTTTCACAGATGATAACCCTTCCGATATGTTAACGAAGGGACTTTTTAAAGAGAAGCTGATGAAATGCTCTAGGGCAATTGGGATGGACTCCAAGTGAAGGAGTCCATATTTCAACATCTCTCCGGTTGGCCTTGGAGGGGGAGATTGTTGGGTTCAAGTGTCGAAGACCAACTTGACTACCGATCTGGTAAGCTTCCGATATGGTAGTTTGCCGATGTAGTGAAACGATCCAATATGACTGGGTCGATGTGTGGAGTCCAAGACATGGAACCGATGTGTGTGAGCGGAAGTGTTACATATCGGTATCGGTGTCCGAAGCATCAGATCGACAAGCATGCACATCGGATGGATACTTCGGACCGGTATACATGACAAGCAGTGTTTGCTTGTTCTACCTGACACTAATCCCAATGTAGGAACGGCGGTGTCAGAGGTAAAGGTATCTTGGAACTACCACAGGTATGATGAGCAGCATGGTGTGACATGGAGTGTTGTACAAGCTGCAGAAAGGTGTTTTGGGATTCGAGTCAAGGTGATAGAAAAGAGATGATTTGTCTTCTTGGTTGGAGGATGAGAGATTGCATATACTAGATAGCACCTGTGAAGCAAGAAAAAGAAGAAGGAAGGAGACGTTGGAGGTGAAGGACTTTGAAGCTCAACTATGGTTTGAGTTTATTTGCTTAAGCTTGTCTTAAGTTAAGTATTCACTGATCTGTTTGTCTATTCCTATCTTGTTTGTAATCTTGAGTTTGGGCATCAACTCAAGAGTTGCCTTGTTGTTCTTGCTTGTGATTTTAGTGGATATCTTTGTGTGCCGGTGCCCCGTGGTTTTCCCTCGATTTGTAGGGTTTCCACGAATATCTTGGTTTGTTGTCTCTTGTGTTTGTGTTTAATGTTCTTTGTGCTAGATTCTCACTGAGTTGTTCCTACACCTTTCTTCCTCTGCGATCCCTTCCGCGCAACACCCCCCCCCTCCTTTCCTCGCTACGCGCGCCTAAAAGCCGCCGCCACCACCGCCCACCTTCCCTTTGCTCGCCCGCTTCGAGCTGCGCCATATGCGCCCGCGAGCCATGTCCACCACTGCGGCACCGGCCGGCCGCAGCCCGGCCCCAGCCAAAGGCTACGCCTTTAGCCTCCCCTACTCCACTGATCTGTTGTATCTAGCCGCGCAACCGCTTCTGCCTCGGCTTGCTCATTTCTACCCGGCCGATTACTCCGACGATCAGAACATTGGCAAGTTCCCCACTTACGATTGTGAGCTTGTGAGAAAACTCTACTTTAATTAGTTAATTTAAAGATTTAGTTGGGGAAACCCCTAATTAAATTCATGAATTTAGGGTGTTGAATTGGATGTTGATATGCATGTATGGGCTATGAGAGATTGAGGATTAAGGGGGGAAATTATGGGATTAGTGATAAAGGATATTGTTGAAGCACATATGATATTGTTGTGAACATTATGTATGAATGTTTGTATTATTTTCGGAGCTCGATAAACAAAGGAGGTGCTGCCCAATTTTCGTAGACGTTTCATGTATTAATGTCTATTATTTTCTAGCTCACATGTTCACTTCTTTGTATACTTCTAGATTAAAGTGTTGCGAGTATATGAACCAAATGAATGTGCTCTCTGATTACTAGTGTTCCTAATGCATTGATATATCATGCCACCTGATTGTAGAACAACACCTTGGAAACAGAACTGAAATGAAACCTTGGCAACCATTTGATCCTTCATGAAGAATACATGGACAATGGTATTATAGATGTTGAAGATAAATGATTGGGGTTTGAGCTTGATTAGATCTTTGTTGAAAGAATTTGAACTCCAAGGAAATATGCAGGAATTACTGTAGCACCTTGGGATTACTAGTTTTGGTTTTTATTTTAAGGGCTATGAAGAGGTGATAATGCGCCCAATTCTGAGAGAAATGAGATATAATATTGGGAAGATAATGTATTGAAAGTTTGGGGAGGAATAGTAAAGGTTTTGGGCTCCGATCTGAGGGTTCAATTTTAGTTAGTTACTGTAGCTATAATGAAATTGTGGAACTATGAACTCCAATGTTTTCAAAATGACTCGGAATTCGATTCCGATTGTCCCGATAGTTCGGGGATATATTTAAACTAATAAAAATGGTGCGGGCAGGTGTCTAAGAGCCTGGATCCATCGGTTATAAATTAAAAAGCCGACTTTTCGGTAAACTCACGATTAGGGTAATTAAATGCATGTAATGCATTCAAATTGTTATGAAATGTTATATGATGAACATTTACCATGTTTAGGACATGGTGAGGCGGTCTAGGACCAGACTGGGAGGATCGGGCCCGAGTAGGCCCAAGAGCGAAAAAAGGTAGGATATACATGCAAGTGCTGTGAGTATTTCTAACTCATAGTATTCTCTTGATTCTTGTTGTTGTTGTACTAGATGGATGTTGGAGTCCATCTTTTGATACATGCTCTGTCTGTCGACATGTTATGTTTGCTGCATTGCTTAAGTTGTATTCTCTGATCAGATTTGCTCTGCTTTGAGTGTGATTTTCTATTTCTGCTTTGCTTGAGCTTTCTGATATTGCTATGCTCAGTCTATTGATACTCGGTTTGAGTATTCCTTCCTTCTACCCTGCTTGTGATTTGCTTCTAGCCAGGTAGGCTCTCGCACGGGAGGTTTGTGAGTATTCCTTCCTCCTACCCTGCTTTGACTTTTGTACTCTTATTTCCTCGAGAGGTTCCCAACATATATTCGAGATGGTCTTCCTCATATATATTGGTTTTATATCTCGAGGGGATTGTTGCTATCATGTTTTTCATAGGCAAAAAGCCATTTTTGGTCCCTAACCTATGGTATATTGTTCATTTTGGTCCCTGTATTATAAAAATGTTCAATACAGTCCCTGAACTATGGGGGTTTTGACACTTACGGTCCCTGATGCTGACGTGGCATACAAATTAAATACACCCATTATTTTATGATGACGTGGCAGCTGACGTGGCGTGCTGACGTGGCATATAAATAAAATTTTGAAATATGTTACTAAATTAATGCTGACGTGGCATGCCATGTCAGCATGCTGATGTGGCATGCTGACGTGGCATGCAATGTGGCATAAAAAAAAATGGAAAAATCTAAAAAAAATCTAAAAAATATGAAAGAAATCAGAAAAATATGGAAAAATCAGAAAAAAAATATGAAAAAATCAGAAAAAATCTAAAAAATATTAAAAAATCATAAAACAAATTAAAATATTTGAAAAAAATTTAAAAATATAAAAAAAACATAAAAAATCTAAAAATTATGAAAAAATAAGAAAAAAATCTAAAAATTATGAAAAAAACTCAGGAAAAGTTTTCAAAAATATGGAAAAAAAATATTAAAATAGGAAAAAACTAACCTTGACTTTTTAAACGAATTTACTATATTAATCATTTAACAAAATGACAGAAAAATATAAAAAAAAATATAAAAAATCAGAAAAATATGAAAAAAGTAAGAAAAAATATGAAAAAAATTTGAAAATATGAAAAAAAAATCAGAAAAAATAACCTTACCTTTTTACACAACATTTTGTACCTAAACAACAACAATCAACATGGAAAATTAGTAAAAAACGAACATGTTTCATAGCATACAACCTGCTCTTTGTCCTACAACCAACCACTGTTTGTTTACATCTTCAAAACCATTCATCTTAAACATTTTGAAACTATTGAACAATATAAAATAAAATGATCAACAATTATCCAAAAGAAACCACTAAATGTATGTTTAAAACATCATTCAATATACAACATTTGTAGACAAAAGTGAGAACCATTCTCGAATATCACTTGAGTGAGTAAGACTTCAATCATATCCACCATCTCCTCGTGATGGCTTTCTTTGTGTTGGTACAACAGATTTGAAAGTATTGGTACCCTATAAGAATATACAATATTAGTTAGTATGTTAAGAAGCACAAAACCTAACATTAAGAATCATAAGCCTCTTATATATGATGATCGGGAAGCTTGCGATGCTTGTTGAGAAGCCGAAGTGCAGGAGCACGGGAACCCCTCTCGCTTGATCAACCAGGCCCGTCGGGGACCACAAGTGAAGAACATGACGAAAGAGGAGCATGGAGCCACCAGTGTTGGATATAACCCTAACATTGGTGGGTTCTTAGTTTAAAAACCCAATCACAAGTTATTTTAGAAAATTAATGTCACATCACCACTGTTGGATATAACTGTTAGATTTTTTTTCTATTTTTTAATATTTTTCTGTCATTTTGTTAAATGATTAATATAGTAAATTTGTGTAAAAAGGCAAGGTTTGTTTTTTACTATTTTTAATATTTTTTTCCCTATTTGTTTTAAAACTTTTCCTTTTTTCATAATTTTTAGATATTTTTTCTGATTTTTTTAATAATTTTCAGATTTTTATGATATTTTTCATATTTTTAAAAAATTTTCATATTATTTTAATTTTTTTAATGATTTTTTAGTATTTTTTTAAATTTTTTCTGATTTTTTTTCATAATTTTTAGATTTTTTATGATTTTTTTCATATTTTAAAAAAATTCATATTTTTTTAATTTTTTAATTTTTTTAATATTTTTTTAGATTTTTCTAATTTTTTTCATAATTTTTAGATTTTTTATGATTTTTTTCATAATTTTTAGATTTTTTATGATTTTTTTTTATATTTTTAAAATTTTTTCAAATTTTTTAATTTGTTTTATGATTTTTTTAATATTTTTTAGATTTTTTCTGATTTTTTCATATTTTTTTTTCTGATTTTTCCATATTTTTCTGATTTTTTTCATATTTTTTAGATTTTTTTTAGATTTTTCCATTTTTTTATGCCACGTGGCATGCCACGTCAGCATGCTGACATGGCATGCCACGTCAGCATTAATCTAGTAACATATTTCAAAATTTTATTTATACGCCACGTCAGCTGCCACGTCATCATAAAAATAATGGGTGTATTTAATTTGTATGCCACGTCAGCATCAGGGACCATAAGTGTCAAAACCCCCATAGCTTGGGGGATCAGATTGAACATTTTTATAGTACGAGGACGAAATGAAACGATATACTCTGAATAGGTTAGGGATAAAATGGCTTTTTGACTTTTTCATTGCGTATTTAAGTAGAGTTTACTTCTTAAATACGTATTGACTCTCGATCTCGATGAGGTCACCGAATTTTAGCAAGGTACGGAATGTATTGTCAAATATTCAATATGATTCCACAAGATCTATTTTCGTTCAAGTAAATCATTGTATATTCAAGATGTTGCTACCTTGGATATATATGTATACCTGTTGTTAGGTATTAGTACTATCAATCTCTTACTTTCAGGCATGATACATCGGACGGAGACCCTGGCCGAGGGTGTATAATATCTGGCCACCAGGCCCCCGGCAGAGGGCGTATAGTATCTAGCCATCGGACGGATGCCCCGGCAGAGGGCGCATAATATCTGGCCACGAGCACTTGATGCTCCATCGGACGGAGACCCCAAGAAAGGTGTATAATATCCGCCACTTTGGCTCACCGAGAGCGGTATTTTCCGGCCATGTGCACATGTATGCTATAAGCGTAGTGAAGCTTTAGGCCGAAGACGATACCGATGGTGTCGTTGATGTCGTAGACATCTTAGTATCACATATGCTAGAGATTGAGTACATCTGTGGATTTATCCACATTCTAGTTACTTGTTGATTACTTGTGATGTTACTATTGCATGTTTGCACTCCTTTTATTTTGTTCTTTGCTAGTGGTTTTCGCCACCTTTGTTGATTCATTTGCGATCCTACTGGGCCTTTCTTTGGCTCATGCACTTGATGGATGTTTTTCTCAGGTGACAATGAGGAGTAGGGTCGGGACTAGACGAGAACCTGACGAGTAGCTAGGAGCGGAACCCAGGAGAGAGCTTCCGCGGGACAGCCTAGCAGCGATGGGGATATGTTAGGGTTTTATATAAAACCTTATTTATATTTTCTTCCGCTGTTTATTAAATTAAACCCTGTGTTAATTATCTGCTTGTGTTACTTAGCCTTGCGTGCTTCTAGGGGCGACCCTATAAGCACGCGGCGTTTGTCGCGTGCGCCGAGGCCCGGGATCCGGGTTCGGGGCGTGACAATCAACCTACTTTATTTGTAAAATATACCTAACATGCTTGAGTCAGGGCCTATATGGTTCCATAAGAAGAACAAATTTTGTATACTAATGAATATGGTTTATTCACTTTTATTTTTTTAAAATTAAACTCCATAATTTTCAAGAATTATGAAATTCAAGGTATGCAAGTAGGGTGAAGTGACCTATTTTATTTTGTATTTAAACACCAACAAGTTATTAGTTTTAATATTTAAAAAATTATATAGATATCCATATAAAAGCATATATTTGTGTATATGTCCCAATAAAATTTCAATACATCAGAATAATTGACATGATATTTTACATGGATCACACCAAACTTATTGAATTAAAATGATCTAGAGAAAGCACGGAGGATTTTAGGATTTTTATTTAAGCATCATCACATTCAATGAAACAACATGAATGAGAAATGTTTAAAAAAAAACATGAATGATAAATGAATTTGGAATGACTTGCACTGTTTTCATGAAGAGATATGAGAGAAGATAGTCACTATGTATGTATATCAAGTCATGGATAGAGAAGAATTTATCTTAAAAAAGAGAGAGATAGAGAGAGGGGAAGAGAGTAGAAATAAACATATTCCACTTAAAAAATAAATGAGATATTAGAGAGAACTAAAAACATATACCATGTCAAAAACCAACTTTACTTCAGTGTGTTAACATCAAGGTTCTAACTATCAATTATTTATTTCAGTTATTAGTTTTAATATTTAAGAATTTATATAAAAATACTTATAAAAACATATATTTGTGTATATGTCCCAATAAAATTTCAATACATATGAATAATTTACATTAAAGTACAGTTAGGGTGTGTTTGGAATCTTGGATTGGTTTTTTTTCCCATAAATGTTTAAAATATTGACAAAAATAAGTAGAAAGAGGGGAAATCAGACATAAACTTTCTTTCTTATTTTAATAAAAATATATGAACCACATTTCATTAAATTAGAGATATATTACTAAGGTTAGTTTCAAAAACTTCAATTTTACTTTCAATTTTATTGATTAAGAATTGAGTTTGAGTAAGTCTATCACATTAACGGAATCAATAAAATTATTTTATAATTTTCTTTTTTAAGTTCAAACTTTGTTAAACTAAATTTAGAAAATTTCCCTCATGATTATATAAATCTAATTACTTTTAAAAATAAAAACTTCCTTTATCCTAATACTACCAAACATAGAAACTATTCTTAAATTCTCTATATTTTAAAAATATCAAATTATATTTCAACAAAACCATTAGTTAAAACTCTCTAAATTTTATTTTAAAATTTAAATAATGAGCATTATTTGTTTTATATATCTGAAATAAAAGTTTTCCAATTATTTTAGTATTACCAACTCAACATTTATTCAAGTTAATAAAGTCATGAGAGTCAATAATACTAATTGAAAAAATATTTTCAATTCAAAATGTATTCATTAGTTAGAATTAATACTAATTAATAATTAGTATTTTCAATATTAATATTAAATATAATTAATTTTTATTAAAAAAAATCATATTCAATTTACTCTACAGGATTGTCTTCGAATACCGTCACGTCTCTGATCTTATCTCTTGTTCCAGCACTTCTCTTGGGGTGCCGCCATGAGCTCTATTTACGGAGGAAATCTCTATATGGCCAGAATTTCATAGGAACCAATCTTTTTATTTTGATGCCAAAGTGTGTGGGAGTGAGTGTTTCTATTGAATTTTCATGCTATTGAGGTAAATTTGTGATTTTGTCATTTACTTTTGTCATATTCTTTGAAAAATTCTAATTATATTTGATGCGATGTATTACAATGCATCAGAGAAAAGTTATTTACTTGATTGGATCACTGTTCTATTTCATCATTTTTTTTAATGTTTGATATTATGGCCGCAATGTATATACTTGTTTCATAGACAATGCATCAATTTAAACCCGGGAAGCTATATACTTTGTTGGATTTTGATAAATCAAGCACCGCAATTTGTGGGTGTCATGGCACCCAATTTGTATAGAGTGTGCACCCAAAGGTACTACTGTAGCACACACAGTATTTTTACATGGTTCATACCAAACATGCTCTTTTTAAATTAAAATGAGAGAAAACAGGGAGGATTTTAAGATTTTTATTTTAGGCATCCTCTCATTTAACATGAATGAGAAATGAATTTGGAATGACTTGCACTGTTTTTATGAAGAGATATGAGAGAAGATGTTACTATGTATATCAAGTTATGAATAGAGAAGAATTCATCTTGAACAAAAGAGAGAGAGGGGAAGAGAGTAACAATAAACATCCATTTATTCCATGGAGAAATAAATGAGATATTAGAGAAAACTAAAAACCTATGACATCTCAAAGTCCAGCTTTATTTTAATGTGTTGACATCAAGGTTCTAATTATAAATTATTATCAACGGCATAAGAGGCTTATTGTTATCGGGTTACTTTGTTAAGAGGTTTTACTCTTCTGAGAAAAACTCGGGATGGAGCCCCACCTCTTGCAAAATTGGGAACTCAGGCTCATTGAGCCTGCTCTGCTCCTGGCCCGATACTTGACTTCCCTGGTGGGGGCACTTGTCGCCTTTGTCAAAAAATATATATATATATTATAAATCAGAAGAAATTTAAAAGTTGGAATTCCAAAATTTCCTAGAGCTTTTCATACTGTTTCAGTCTTTACAAGGAAAATGGGCACATTTTAATGGGAAATTCATCCTCAACCCTGAATGGTGAGATATGTTTATAATTCTGTAATTTAATTGACCATATGTTCTGATTTGATTTGATCATAAAGCTTCAATGGCTATTGCTCTTGCAAACACATACAAAGATTATGCCATGTCATGTCAATCTTAGTTCTCAAGACTAACACTAATTCATATATGTTGTTAACAGAATAAAATCTTCAGCATTTTTATATATCATGGAAGAGAATGATTTCAGTCTTAAAACTAAATCTCCTTGAAGTGAACTTGAGTTAACTCTTGACAGACTAACCAGATGGCTAAATAATAATGAAAGATTATATCTTCTAACTTAACATCAGAACGAAGAGAAGAAGATCCGGTTACGATTATTCAGACTACATATATATACATATGTGTTTAGTTTAAATGAACAAAGAGTAACAACTGAATGTACTTTATTGAAGAATTAATGAAAGTGGTTCTTTCTTATGCTATAATAGAGTGCTATAAATTACTGCAAGATTTCTGCCTTTATCAGGTATATCAATCTATTCAAATCTGATCAGGTAATTTATTGAATAATCTACATTGGAATAATGTCCTAAACAATTTGAATTCTGTGACTTATGTGGCCATTGAACTTGTTTATGAGCCAGCTGCAAAGCTGAAAATGGATTGAACATCTAAATTATCCTACTGAATTGGATGAAGGACACAGGGCAACTTTGAAACTAGAGATAGAGAAACTTTTGTCTTTTAATCAAAAGCAGGAAGAGTACGCAGAGCATTTAGAGCATGAAAAAAAGCCTTATGAATCAAATTCAATCAATCAAAGGGGGGGTGTTTGTCACTTTGGAATTTATTACTAAAAAATTTATGAACACTGGCAAGCCTTAAATTAGTGACCTTTTTTTGTAATTATCTTGATAGATTGATAGAGTCAACCTGGAGATGAAGCTGCTGAATGCGAGTATAACTAAAGAGACAGCTTAAAGAGGCTGAGAAAAAGCTTGTGGACTAAAGAGAGAAAGAAGCTTGAGTTCAGAGTAGAAGTTGTACACTTTGACTTGAAATTGCTGGCAAGTCAAAGATGATTATTCCATTCTCTATAAATACCAAGATATGAAGCTTTCTTGATGTTCACAGAAAGACAGATTTTCTATAATTTTGTCAAACTCTTTGATAATATATTCAACAAAGTTTCATCATCAGTTTGAGTCTTCTACCATTAAATATGCTTGCTTATAATTTCTATCTTAGGTTTTCAGCAACTGAAAGGAAGTTTTCAGCTACAATTCTCTTCATCTCAAATATTCTTCCAAACTTAGTGAATACAAGTATAATTCATAAGTAACAAAGAGACTAAATCCAATAGCCTTAAGCATATGAGCTATATATCCGTCGCTCGTCAGAGATAGAGCAATGCCTTAGGCCTTGTGTGAAATAATCACACAAACCCTGATAAGAACATACATTAGGATAGTGATGTTGGAGAGTGGAATGACAGAGTCTCATTCACTCATTTATCAGTACTTCATTGTGATTAATATTTGTGTGCATATATATATAGATAAGACAGTACTCTTAGGAAGATATGGATCAATGGAGAAGGTTCACCATTAATTCTTGGCCAAAACCAAGTGATCAATTGACAACTTCAAACCGATAAATTAACACTCTCTATAAGCCAGAAGCTGAGTCCCATGACAGTGTAGATCATTAATGCAGTTGTTATTCTTGTATACTGATTAATACTTCACATTAATTTTGATTTATGCAATATATTATATATGAAGAAGAAAACTCTACACACCTACTACACATTTACAAATTTGGTTTAGTCCTAATGGTCAAATATGTCATGCTCTTTTCCATTAAAATAAACAAGAAAAAGTGGCAATACTGGAATCTAGCTAAGCTCATAGTTGAGCTTTTCTGTCATCTGTATAGTTATCAAGCAAATTAGTATCATAAAACTATGAACATTATTTGATGTCTCCCAACCATCTTCAATGGAGTACACACACAATCACATGCAAGGAAATTAATATTAAAGATGCTATATATATATAGAAAGAGTACTTGAGCATATTCCAAAGTGTATCTGGAAATTAAAGAGATGAAGTGCTAAAGATCGATATATTTACATATATGATCATTGAGACCAAAAAACAAACCTAGCTAGCTCTTCATTTCCTATTGATATTCCATCTCAAAACTAGAGAAAGAGAGAGAGAGAACAGAAGATACCATCACTTGGTCTTGCTGACTTTATGATCATAAAGAGAAGCAGCACTAGTTTCATTCTGAGAAACATCTTTAGTACTCCTCTTTCCATCATACATGATCTTCTTCTTCTCCACCTTTTTACTACCACTCTTCATGCATGAATATGAAGAGTACTTGCTAGATTTCTCATCACAAAGCTTGCCATCATCCACAACACCACCACCTTCTCCTCTTTCATTAGACTGCTTGCTGTGAGTTGGTCCAGTAGAAGCATCAGAAGCCATTGAATCACCATCATCTTCATCATCATCTTCTTCTTCTTCTTGACCATGATCATCTTCATGAACATTATTAATCTCATCAACAACTTGATCATCATCTTGATCATCATCATCATCATCATGCATGGGAGAAGCAAGGTACATAGTCCATCCAGATTCACTGCTGCTGCATTCTTCACCACCCTCCATAACTGCAGAGAAGGAAAAGTGAAAGAGAATGAAGTAGTGGAAAACTACCTTTATATATATATCTCTCTCTGTGTGTGTTTGGCCTCCCTGCAGCATTAATAACCCACCACCTGAAAACTGAAAACAACCTTCAATTCTCTGACAGGAATTTGGTGCAATAGAGCAAAGGAAGGAAGGAGGATAGGAATATGAAGAGAAGGTTACTCTTAGATTTGAAAAAAAGATCATGTCCTTAACTTCTCCTGCAAATGGAGACACAGTGGACTTAAATGTATGGAAAGACAGCCCAACCTCACACCTGCCTCTCTTCTTTACACTTCTTTAATTGTCTGTCTTGTCTTCAGGCCAAGAAAAGGCAGTCTTTTTAATGCAATGGAGCAGAAGAGGGCTTCCAAATCCACTGTTCATATGTCCTTCATTGTCTGCACTTTAACAGCTTGAGAAATAGTAAAAAGAATTTCATCATGTGTAGAGCTAGAATACATCCATATCTTATGTAGTTGTGCAGGCATGACTTAATTGGTTTCATATACTTTAATGTATCTATATCTTATGTTGTTTTTTTTTATATATGCAGAGGTAGATAAAGTATATGGGGAGCACATGGAACTAATTCATACTCACTTGACTTTGCATGAAGACATGCCTCAAAATCTAGGCTGTCCTGTCATATTAGTGGTCACATTCAATAGAGATGGCCCCATTTGCCAGAAGGCAGGATGAATAGAGTTTTCTATGCTTGCTTTGCTAGCTTTTGTGAAACTTAACTTACTTTTGTTTATTCAGGTTGTGTGCTCAATAGAAAGAATCAAGATCTTTTTTCTTCTGGAGAGAACAAGAGCTACATAACTTATTCTTTATTTTTATTTTTTTTATACATATCTTATTCTTTAATCTGACAGATAATTTACTATTTGTTTTTGAAATAGTACCCTAATTATTTTAGAATCCTTGGAAGTGTTTATTTATTATTTAGTATTGTGTGTGCTATTGCTCAATTTTAAAAGTTTCCTCAAAAACAAATTGCCGTGGATCTATAGATAATTTTCTTTTAATCTAATTATTATAATACCTCTATATAATGTGAATTAATTAAAAGTTTCTAATTATTTAGAATAGTTTTCATTTTAGTTTTAGTTTTACTTTATTCTCTTATACAGTAACCAAACATCATTAAAGATTATTAAGAGAGGAGAATAAGTTAATTTGAACTTTAAGCTTATTCCACTCTTACTTTTCATGAATCACACTTTTTAACAATCTCATTTTTTTTTCAAAAAAATATACTAATAATAAAATCTCCATGAAGTGTTTGTTCCATGTTTTCTCCTTTCACATTAAACAAACAAGTCAAAAAAAAAAAAAAAAAAAAAAGTTGCCATATTAATTAGTAACAAAAATAGATCCTATATTAACCATTGTGAACCAATAAAAAATGGTGTTTCAAAGGAATCCTCCTTTAAGTTGGTAGTATGGTATATTATGAGTAGATATCTATAAACATTCACATTCAGTTAATTGAAGTTTTAAGCATATAATGAGCTGGCTTGCAATAATTAAGCGAGTGGTCCTTCATCTTTAATTGCTCAACTTATAGTAATATTATTTATTTATTATTATTTTTTAAGCACCAAACTGCTACTTAAATATTACAAAATTTTGCTAACTTCTTCAACTCAACAATGAGCCATTATGATACTTTATGGTCTCTTCTAAATGAGACTACTAATCTCTAATCTTTGGCCATTCTTGCTAATGCATCTGCTCTCATGTTCTCCTCCCTTGGTACATATGATATCTTGTAATAGCTAAACTCTTTTAGTCTTCTTCTGCACTCATCAATCATGGAGCAAAGCCATTGCCCTCTCCTACCACATGTCCTTCAAGCCCAGCTCAACTGAGCAATCTTATCTCACTTGCTCCTCAAGGGCATTGCACATGATCGTCTTCTTCCCCAAGACTTTGCTGAGAAATGGTTTCCGGTAGTTGGTTTTCCCCAGTTCAGCCGCCTTTAGATGACCATCCAGGGTCCAAAATGTTAAGACCAAGTGACCCCACACTTCACACAAGTAGTAATATTGTCCACTTTGGGCCTGAGCCCGCATGACTTTGTTCTTTGGGCTTAACCCAAAAAGCCTTACTACTTTGAAGTATGTTCCCACATATATGCCCCTTCACTCTTCTCAAATTAGTCGATCCAATCGACTAATTTGAGAAGAGTGAAGGGGCATATATGTGGGAACATACTTCAAAGTAGTAAGGCATTTTGAAGTATGTTCCCACATATATGCCCCTTCACTCTTCTCCAATTAGTCGATGTGGTACTATTGTTTACATCCCAACACAAAACCCTGTTCTTCTTTGTCTCCTTCCCCTACAGCCCCTTGTTCTGACGCATTGCTTCTCGGGGGCTCTGTTTTCTGAGACGATATATTGATTTCTTGTACCGAGACATCTTTCCTATTTGGGCGCGGTGGTCTCGGTCCAATTCCGACCTCATCAGAACGGCCCAGCTGCCCCCATTCCACAGTTGTCAGTGCCATGGCCCACTACGCAATATCTGTAATAAAAACAGGAAGCTTCTCATATAATATGACAACAAATATCATTGGTAACGAGGTACTTACCCAAATGCCCATTTTGGGTGGTTGATCCAAGCTTAGCTTGATGCATACCCTCGCGAATCTAGCTATGTTCATCGTCAGAGTAGTTTCATCGATCTTTACCACTCTTCCAAAGAACGAAGCAACAGTTTCGAACGCTTCCAGTAACCAGCATTCAACCGTTAAGTGATGCAGAATCCATAATGTAGCAAAGATGAGCCGCTTAAAACTTGGTTGGAAGTGCTACTAATTCCAATGCATCAAGTATAATACCATGTTGTTCACCATCCACGACCCCTTGGATAGAACAGTTTTAACCATGCTCTTCAATGAACACTAAATTAGAAAGAACCCATTTGGAATGTCAGTCATAGAGAGCTCCCGCAAGCTAGTCCACAGCCTGGAGATCGAGCACCTCCTTAGCTATCTCTAACGGAGGGGCCTTGCCCAAGAACTTACCATGTATGTTGAACCGCATATTGTCGTGCGCTTGAAAGATGATGATGTCATAGGATTACAGTATCCTTAACCATCATCTTCGGTCGCTCCAAGATAGGCCCCGGAACAAGGACCGACACCTCTGGACCTCTCTGTAGGGTCTTTGAGGATATTCGCCCACATCCTCACCTATGCCTGCAAAACAAAAGAAGAAATGACATGTTCTCTCCTTGATGGTTGACAAGAGGGGGCTTCTTCCCTCTATATCGCTTGAGTGAGAGGTTTGCCAGCCTTTCATGAGGTCTAAGAAGATGGTGTGCCACATTGTGGTTGAATCCCAGATTGATAAGGCTTCTATTCCCTTGGGGCCGCTTGTAAAATCCAAGTATTTTATGGATAAAGCGTTTTTAATGCCTCTTTAACCACTTCTATTAATTGAAGGAGTTTTCTTAAACTTAGTTAATTGGAAAAAAAATGAGATTAAATGGTTAATTGAAACTGTCAAGGACTCTTTGGTAACTTTTGTAAATGTCAAGGACTTAGAGGAAATCTTCCATCTCTCTCATAGGTCAAGGACTTGCATGTTAAGTTATTTAAGGATGTGGGGTTTAATTGTAAAATTGATGTCTCATGGAAATACAATTATATACGAGGTGAAAGGCCTTTTTGAAAGAAAAAAAAAAATCTCTTTACAACTCATGCACCTCATCATAACAGATTTATATCATATTATATATAATAATATAATATAATATAATAATCATTATATATATTATATTATATTATATTATTATATATAATATGATATAAATCTCTTAGGATGAGGTGCATGAGTTGTAAAGAGATATTATTTTCTCTTTTTTTTTTTCAACCAAGTTTAACCACAACTATTTACTTCTTATCTTACACATAATCTCAATCTTAAAACCATGAGAGACTTATACACCCCAAAACTGTGAGAAGCTTATCCGCTTCAAGGATTAAAATTAGTCTCATCTTTACAAGAATATAGTTATTGATCAACATCATCATCTTCACTGCCCCTTAGTCCCCTCCCTCTAATGCCATCATAATTAACCGGTCTTAACTAACAATCATCCCTCTCATCTAATTTTGTGACAGTTCCCTGTGAACTTATATATGTACATGTGAGCAAAATAAATTCATAGCCTTATATGTAACCTTGCTCATACAAAGATGGTTTCAAGTTAAATAGCCCCACTGTCTAATCACTGATAATGAGATTCATAGGCATACATATCCATTAACTACTCTCATTCAAGCCAAGCATACCGTATCCAAGAAAATGCTCACACTATAATCCTCTAATCCCAAACTACCACCACCTGAGAATTAAACCACAACCAAGCCTACACGCTACCATTATCATATAAACAGGCACACACATATCATCCTTTGATCTCTTCCCTGAATCCTTACAAACATTATCATGCATTTATAACCATGGGATCTTTCAAAAGAAAAACTTCTAGCATGTTGTTAGTGCAATTTGGTTTGGTTAGCAATATTTGACACAAGTTCACTTGGTCAACAAGGTGATGTTCATGCTGTTGGGTGATACAAATCAAGATTGAGTTTCTTCATGAATAGAAAGGAGTTCATTGGTGAATTGATTTGGCAAGATATTAGTGATTGATGAGGTGCTGGATTGAAGCCAAATCAAGGGATAATTAGACACCATATTTGGATGATTGAAGAACAAATATGGAGTCAATCAATGGTGCATGATGAGCCAAGTTGTGACCAAACTTGGAAAGAGATTGGAGGAGCCAATCTAACAACTCAACCTTGCATGATCGAGATGAAGGTTGATTGAGGTGTTCGCGCTATGGTGAAGTGCGACTGTGATGGGCTGAGTACGCGACGGAGAGGTGCAATGGATGCTGTAACCTTGGTCGAGTTCGTCAGCCGGGCCATGTTGCAACTCTTGTTACAACTAAGTTGCAACAGCCAGAATTGGAAGGAGTCCAATTTATTAGCTGTGGAGATTATGGCGATACTAAAAGAGGAATGCGACATCTTAGGGATGTCGTGCATCTACTGAAGACCCCGCTGGATATTGACGGTAGTTAGAGAGAAAAAAACCCGAGAGGTCAGACGGGAGAAAAACACCGACAATATGGAGGGGAGAGGGGTGATGATGTTTGTATGAGTGTTACTTGTTTGTACACTTTTTGTTTCATCCTCTTTTAGTGGATTTTCATCTCCGGGCAAGGCCCCCCAGATGGAGGCTTTGTAGCCGAACTGGGTTACCATCGTCTGTGTCCCCTTTCTTGTGTGATTTTGCTTGTTTGTGTGTGAATGTTTTTGTTATTATTCTCTAAACATTCTGTGAGTAGTGAGTTGCAATCTATGTTGCAACATATCATAAAACAGGCAAACAACCCGGCAGAACTTTCACATGTTATCATCTACACCTTTAGAACTCATCATGCCTCTAAACATAGAGATTATATAGAATAAATCTATGCATGTAAACCACTCCTTCACTCTAATAGCCTTCTATTATATCAAGGCAGGGAAACTCACCGGCGCTAGGCGACGGTACAAAAGCTTCCAGGTGGTGGTGGCTCTTCAGGTGAATCTCTCACCCCCAACTGATGATAGTGACGAAGTGGAGTTATCTCTTGGGAGCTCCCCGTCCCTTATGTAAGCTGGCGGTCTCCGATGGATGAGACGAGTTCTCTCGTATCGTGACCGACGGCGGTTTCGAGAACTGCTCAACGATCTCCGGATACCTCGGGCGGTTGAAAAGGCGTCATCCACTTCGCGGCCAAGCCCACCACGAAGAGGAGCACAACATCCTCAGACCCGCGCGTGTGTATGGGTGTGGGGCTTTTGCGTAAGTACCACCCCCCCCCCCCCCCAAAGGCTTGATTAAATTAAATCCATTGCAAACATAGTAGGGGAAAATTTCCTTAAAGCGCTCCTCTTTCCTGATTTTATACCTGGGTCCTGGCAGCCTTAATCAATTACAACCGGGATTTTAATCAAACTAATCCTTTTAATCTCTCTTGTAAATCCATACCGGTTGTACTCTATCAATAAATATCATGTGGTCCCTTGCATGAGAACTATTGTTGATAAGGTGCATGAGTTGTAAAGAGATATTCTCTTTTTTTTTTTCTTTTTTTCTTTTTTTTTTCTTTTTTTTTGCAAAAAGGTCTTTCACCTCTTATATAATTGTATTTCCATGAGACATCAATTTTACAATTAAACCCCACATCCTTAAATAACTTAACATGCAAGTCCTTGACCTATGAGAGATGGAAGATTTCCTCTAAGTCCTTGACATTTCCAAAAGTTACCAAAGAGTCCTCGGCAATTTCAATTAACCATTTAATCTCATTTATTTTCCAATTAACTAAGTTTAAGAAAACTCCTTCAATTAATAGAAGTGGTTAAAGAGGCATTAAAAACCCTTTATCTATAAAATCCTTGGATTTTACAATAAATATGATATAAATCTGTTATGATGAGGTGCATGAGTTGTAAAGAGATATTCTTTTTTTCTTTTCTTTTTTTTGCAAAAAGGTCTTTCACCTCTTATATAATTGTATTTCCATGAGACATCAATTTTACAATTAAACCCCACATCCTTAAATAACTTAACATGCAAGTCCTTGACCTATGATAGATGGAAGATTTCCTCTAAGTCCTTGACATTTCCAAAAGTTACAAAAGAGTCCTCGGCAGTTTCAATTAACCATTTAATCTCATTTTTTCCAATTAACTAAATTTAAGAAAACTCCTTCAATTAATAGAAGTGGTTAAAGAGGCATTAAAAACCCTTTATCCATAAAATCCTTGGATTTTACACCGCTAATGGGGATCTCCCTCGCTTTATTATATGATGTAGGAGAGCTTGAGTCAAACGATGTTGATCTGTCAGATTGCACGATGTAGGCTTTGAGATATCATGAGTTGGTGGATCAACGTAAGGGTGGGAAGTGATCGGGCCAATCTCGTTATTGGGGCAGTTTTTGGTGTGGTTGATCAGTCTTTTGGCCATAACTTTGGTTATAGGTGTTGGAATCACACATTTAACCCCAATTCGGAAAACTCGTTTCGGTGTACACCACGTGGCCACTCAGCTTTGCTCAGTGGGCATCATTTTTGGGCACCAAATTCCGTTGTTTTCCCTCTGAATTTTCATTTTTAGATATTTTTTTATTATTTTTAGTAATAAATCGCATGTCAAATTAGAGCATGAATTGATTATGATTTGGTCTTGATTTTTGATTGATTATTTGGCTTTGGCTTGTTTTGACTTTCAAATTTGAATAATTTTGAATTTTTGCCAAAAATTTTGAATTATTACTATTTTTGACAAAAAATCTGAAATAGTAATTAGATTATAAAGTTCAAGTATTTAGTCCGGCTTATGACTAGTTTTCATATTAGCCTTGATTTTAATATTACCTTTCTAATTTTAGAGATAAATTTTCTCTATTTTGGTGTTTCTTCTGACGTTCTTCCTTGCGATTCTTAGGTTGTGTGGCTAGCCAGCAGGATAATTGCTATCCTGCATGTTGTCTCATATTATATGAGGGACTAATCTTAATGATCGAATGCGTAAAGAATAAAACAAGACATTATTCCGGAGAACACAATAATAGTATTAAGGTAACCTCCATGGGCCACATTCTTATTTTAGCTTAGTGGTCTTTTGTTTTCTAAGTGCTTAACCTCATCCTTTAGGCTTTAACACATGATTTAACTTAACTATTTTTATATAAAAAGTAATCCTAAAACATCACCTTATCTAAGTTATCCAATTAATTAGAAAAATTACTTGAAATAGGAATAAATTTTCAAAATCCAATTAATTAAATAAATATAATTACTAATTGATATTATAAAGATATAATTATTAATTATAGTTATTAATAGGACTAGTATAATTTTAATTGAAGAGTATATTTATTTTGAGAAGATAAAAAATATTTTTAAAATATACTGACTAACATTATTGGTTTTGAGTGTCCCGAAAAATATATTTTTATTTAAATTAATATAATTTGTCTTCAACTCCAATATATTCTCTTTTAAATGGAAAAAAAAAATATTCCTTTGTTTACTTTACTTTTCCCCTTAAATTCAAGTCTTTTCCTTTGTTCCCCTTTATCAAAATTAAAAATTTCTAAATAGAAATATTGATAACAATGCATGTCACATCTTGAGGAACAATTGAATGTATTGGACGAATCATGAATGTGACATATCTCGTCACAACCCACCCAACTTTTCCAATTTTTTTGTTTTTTTGTTTTTTTTATTTTAGAAGTGGATAAACCACATCTAGACTAAATAAAAGAAAGAAAGATGAGTTGGGAGAAAAGTTTAGACTAATTAAAAAGATGATTTTGATAAAGGTTAATGTCAATGTTTTCAAACTTAATACACCACAAATTAAGGCAAAGATTTTAGTGTCACTACACCTACCATTTGACAAACATTATCGTGTTGCCGCATCATAGAATTTTATCTAATTTTCATCATTTCAAACGTCCCCCATTTGAAATCCTTCCTTCCTTCCCTTCCTTCCAAGCAAAGCATTTCCATTTTTCATCAAATGCTTCATTACCTTTTTCTATCATATCATTATATCCTATATATATAAAGATTAATTATAGTGATCTAAGAACATATTAGTGTATATATATATATGGCTTTGGCGGTATCTTTCGCTTATTAAATTCTCTTTCTCTCTTTAATTATAAAATAATTTTTTTTATAAATATAGACAAATCATTAGAAACATGTACAAATGAGATCGAATCCTTAATCTAGTCAACTTTTGTTATGAAAGTTGGTCTCCCTACGAAACAATAAAAAGAAAAAAGAAAAAAGAAATAAAGATAAAAAAGTTCGAAAAAAGAAAAGCTCTTTCTCATTGCATTGAACTCAAAACTAATATACATATCCTGAGAAACAAAAATGAATACCATGCATGGAAATCAATTCCATGCAAGATATATATATTCAAAAGTTGGACAATGATCACTTAATGATAAAAGTCTCATACTTGTTATACTATAAACTTTGTTGATGCAAAGGAAGAGGCAAAGCCAAGCATGTAGGCTTGAGATTTCCTGCCATGATTACCACAACCCTTGGCTCCATATCAAGAGGAGAAATGACATGCTTCTCTTTGGACGACGATGATGACGATGATGTTTCGTCTTCGCCGGAGGACTTCCGGTGAGAGCACGCAAGAATGATGAGAGCTCCGGCAATGAGGACCATCATGGTGCCAAGTCCTATGAAGAGATAAGGGATTGGAGAACTCCATACATGGAAGCTTGAAGAACTTGGTGTGCTTAAGGGCCTCATAGCTAGATATCACCTTCCCTAAATTATGATCACCTTCTAATTCCTTCTTGGTTGTATGTTGAGCTTCTTCTTGGCTAGCTGTTTCTAACAATGGAGTTAGGGGTGGATCAGATCCCTTAGAGGTATTTATAGTGGAAGGAAGGAGGAGAGAGAGAATCTTTTTTAGGGTTAATTAGTGATACAAGATAAAATTGAAGTAGATTAAAGTGGGTTACTCTTTTATATAAAAGTGGTTTGTAATGTATATTATATAAAGTAATGTTGATTATATAATGTAAGTGGCCGGACCAAGACATAACTTTTACCAAAAGTTTATTGTGATGTTTTTGCTCAAATAATAATTAAGGTGAATGTTAAAGATATTCATATTACAAATCTTAACCTTTCATTTTTTATCAGAAGGTGATTTAATTTTTGTGCAAGGGAAAAAGCTTTTCAATCATTGTCGTTTCTAAAATCATATGTAATATAAAATCATTTTGTTGTATGAGCTCTGTGGTCGCTGTCAAACGATCGTTCGTTTCAGGAAGAAATTGAAATTTCAGAAAAGCCTCGAGCTTGAGCTAAGTCGAGCTTCAATTTTTGAGCCGAAATTTCGATCTAAATTTTAAATTTCGAAACTCAAAATTTAATATTAATATATAAAATATTAAGAAATATTAAGAAATATTATAATATATAAATAAAATATTTAATATATATAATATATAATATAAAAAAATTAATTTATAAATATGTTTTAAATTTCAAACTAAATTCAAGATTTCAAAATTATAATTGAGTTCTTAATTTTGAGTTGAATGAAATACCTGTTCGAACAAACGATTCGGAGCTCGAAGCAGCTTATTTTGAATGTAATTCGAAATGGGCCAAATCCGACGTTCTACCAAGCATGTTCAAAGTGAGCCTACAAAATCTCAAATTAGCTATTTCTGTGGGGGTCTTTTTACACAAATAAATAATAATAATAATTTGATGAATTTATCTATTTATCGAATCCATTTTATAACTGATCACTTAAAATTAAAAGACTTCTCAATATTAATCGTTGGTACCAAAAATAAAACAGTGGATTCGCTAGCATCGGCTGCAACGCAAAACCATTTTGTTGTGTTGGCTCTGGGCAAGTTCTAGCTTCGAGACAAACAAATAATAATAATAATAATAATTTGATGGATTTATTTTTTTATCGGATCTCTTTTATAACTCACTTGAAATTAAAAGACTTTTCAAGATGAGATCGGTGTGATATCATTAAACTTTTAGTATAGTATCTCCATCGACCATCTTAATATAGTTTTTATTTTTATAATAAATAATTTACTATTCACACTTTGAGGAAATATTATATAATAAATTATGGAGCAATAGTATCTAAATTTAGTGTGTCAATTCATCAAGACAATGGGAGAGTTTTTTTTTTTTTCCCCTTATAAATATCATGTAACAAAAGGTTGGTGATGTAATACACATAAGAGATAATGGTTGAACAAGCATATCACTTCTTGATGTTAACAAAATGTTTAAGTGCTATACACATTGAAAAGGTATTTATGTTTGAGAGAGAGATGAGAATGAGAGAATGAGAGAATGAGAGAATGAGAGTGGTGTGTCCATTCAGAAACCCACTAAAAGAAGTCTTTGTTTTGCACTTACAGTGAGTGAGATCATGAGAGACAAGCACTACACACCAACTAAAAGAGAAAGTTAACTCATCATCTCAACTTCTCCCACTTGAATTGGGAAAACAGCAGCCTCATTTGATTCATGATGACCTCATTAATTTTCATAAATAAATAAATAAGTAGGTGCATCATATTTTTCATTTTTTTTTCTCTTAAAATCATATTATTTTTTTAAAAAAACGTATGAAGAAACAACATTCATTTATTTATTTCAGTAGTAGACTCCTAGAAATTAAAGCCTGGTACAAATGTTTCAGTGATCAACACATATAAAAAATGATAATAATAAATACTATATATTAATTAATTAATTAGTCGAATCGCTTTATGTCTATATATATACTAATTGATCGAAGTTTAGTTTGTATATTATACATATAAATGTGAGTTTTACAAATTGGAATGGTATTTTGATCAAGAAGAAGAGAAATATGAGTGTAAATATATGAATTTTAATTTATAAATAATTGGAAAATTTTGAGAGGATAGAGGTGGTGAGACAGGTCGTGTCTAAAAATGTCTAAATGTTGCCCAAATTCCTAACAAAGAAGTAAAGTGCAACAAGGGAGAAGTCAATAATATGACCATGACAGGAGGACAATGAAATTTGGTGGATATATACTCAGGATCCACTAGAGAAAAATAAATAATTTGATGATTTATATTTAACTCAATCCAACTCATATTTCTATATATACATATGTTCATCTTAATTATTGGGAGAAAAAGCACTATCATCTTAATGATTTCAAGCATTTCTCTATTTATATTAGTTTAATATAAATAAAATTATTGTAAAGATATTAAATATGTCCATTTTGAGAGATTGTATTACAATTTTTTTTTCTTTCTTTAAGGGAAGATTTTGAGTTGTCGTTGAATGAATAATATTGATATTTTTTTAAAAAAATAATAACAAGAATTTCCCTATTAATTTTCTTCTTGTATTGAATCATATAAAAACTGGGCTATTTTTATAAACCGACTGCTTTTTATATATTATGAAACTGGGACTCATTTTGTTTGATTTTCAAACCAGGGTCTTGCCTGGTTCAAACCAATGGGGTTTGCCACGTGTCCCATTTTATGGAAAGACATGAAGATGGGATATGTGCGGGACACGTGACAAACCCCCATTTGTTCAAACCAGGGTACTCTTGCCTGGTTGTGGAACCATATAAGATGAGCTTGTGAAATTAATCTATATATGTGAATCCATTTGGTCGGGTGTACACTTCAAAAAGCTTTCTTTTAACTGATGACTTTTTATCTTCTATGAATTTTTTTATATGTTTTATCCATAAAGTATAGCTTCATTCAAGGGAATTAAAAGAGATATGTTAATAAAAGTGATTTGCATATATATAACACCATTGAATCTAAGGGTTTCACACATATAAAAAATAGAAAAGATAAAAAAAAAAATAGTGAGCAATCATAGAGAATAAATTCCATATTTTATCCATCAATTCAAGTGCTAATTAATGCTCATATCTTAATATTCAAGAGTATCTCTCATGCACTAACCATTAATTAGTTAACACACTTTATGCTAATTGAATTAATTTTCAACTTTGAGACACTCCCATATTGCCACATAATGGAAGCTTCTTCTATCACTTGGAGTTGGGTCTTCTTTTAAGCAGCCTTTGAGCCTCCACATCCAACCACTTTCAACTTTTGTTTTGTTTTATTTAGAAGCCAACTTTGAATTGCTAACTAAGATTTAAAAAAAAAAAAAATTGCATGCATAATTCATGTTAAATGCTTCCTTGTGACAACTTCAAAAGTATTATAATATCACAAGTAAAAAATCATAAGTTAGAATTTTCGGTTATTCATATGACAAACCCTAATTACCCTAATCAACTCCGAGATATTTATTATGAAGAAAAACGATGTAAATAAATTCGTTTTCTCCGATTTTTCTATATCATTCATATATTTCTATTTTTTAAAAAAAAAGAAAAATTTAAAATTACTGAACACAAACAAAATTGAGCAAATGAAGAGATCTTTGAAGATAACATTCATTTCCTTTTATTGATGAACCCTAACCCTAGTCAAGTGAAACTCACCAAGCACACATCAACCTCATTTTGGATCACATTCTTTCCATAAAAAAAAATAGAATAAAAAAAAAGCTCATAGTGGACACTATGATCATAGCTAAGATGCTTTCTTTTTCTTCTCCTTTTTCTTCTTATCATGGCCAAGCATGAAACCAAAAGAAGCTACAAAGATAGAAAAAGAAGAGAAAAAAACATATTGTCCCACCACTGTATATTTGCTTGGAAATATAATGAGAAAGCAAAACAAGCTTTGCATCTCCCACCCACCAATCAATTTCTTTCTTATTGTTCAACCATTCAATTAATCTATATCATGTTTCAAACATCACTCACCCACTCAACGCCGTCTAATTGCCGCATCTCACCCACCACATACATAAATGTTCTTATTTTTTTTTTTAGAAGCTCATTGTTTTTTGGAGTCAATATATATCCCAACCCCCAGTTTTAACTATCGTATATGATCTTATTCACGTTATTAGCACAATTACAAAGTTTTAGAAACTCGTTGTTTTTAGAAACCAGTATTCCAACTTATAGTTTTAACTATCATATATTTTATTCGTGTTACTAGCATATATAGTTAATTACTTAAAAGTTTTAGAAGGTCGTCGTTTTTGGAAACCAGTATTCCAACTTATAGTTTTAACTATCGTACATCTTATTCATGTTATTAGTATAGTTATTTAAAATTATCGATTATGAAAATTTGGATCAATTTTGAAATAAAAGTTAATTATTCTATTAATTTTTTTAATATTTTTTAGATTTTTTTTTATAATAAAATAAGTTGTGTCGGAACAAAATAGAATAAACTAAAAGTTTGCATTTTTTTAAAGAAAATTTATTTAGAGGGGAATATTTAATTATTTTAATTGTGTTTTCTAAATATAATGGTGATGGATGGGTGGAAACCAAGAAGTTCAAACCACAAAAAAAAATCCCTAAATAAAAATATTAGCTCATTTAATCTTAATAAATTTTAATTAAGAGTTTTTTTTTTAGGTTTTACCAAATTTACAAGAGGGTGTTTTGGTCTTTTGGTGTGAGGAATTAATTTTAATTAATATAATTAAATAGTTAGATTGTAATGTTTAGTAAATAGTTGAGTGGGATTAGTTGTGTTAAATGATGAAGGGAATTCTAAGTTGTTTTTTAGGTGTGTAAGAAGGAAATAAAATTAAATAATTTGAGTTATAATAAAATTTTTGTAAGGTTTTAATCTTATTATTCCATGGAGGAATAATTTTGGTGTGTGTTTGGTTTGGATATCCCACTTTATTCCATCCCCAAACATGGCCTTATTTAAGTCTAAAGTTTGTTGACATTATTTTTCAAATATTTATAAATATTTTTAATCCTTTATTTATATTATAACAAATTATTTTTTATCCTTATTGAACTACACCAAATAAAATATTACATAAGATGAGTGCTTAAATTTTTTTTTCAAATATTAAAACAAATAAAAATCATGGTGTATTCTATAAGAGATCTTTTACTTTCTTTTGGGGAGGGAAAGAAAGAAGAAAGGGATTTGAAAACTGAAAAAGAAATCTTTGGAATGTTTTCAAGGAGTGAAGATTATTCTGTATCATTCTGGATTTGTTTATGCATACACCTTTGCAAGAAATAATCCATTAATTATTTATTTGATAAGATAAGGTTTGGGTGGAACTCAACCAATGTGGTTTATTTATTTTTGACAAAAAAAAAGGTGGCCTTTTACTCATATCCCTTATTTATTTCTTTTTAAAATTTCAATCTCCATTTTAAGTGACTCTATAAGGAAACTAATAAGCAAAATATTAAATATCCACCAAATAATTCAACACAGAATAACATAAACAATAGTAATCTATAGGGGTGGACATGGGCCGGGTGGCCCATGGGTCAACCCAACAATAAAAAAGCAGTGCAGGGCAGGAAAATGGCCCGAAAAGGGTTGGGTTAAAATTTAAGCGTAAGCGAGTGATTATATTTGTTTGGGGGCACGGGTTATATAGATTTTGGCTAGTAGGAATAAATAAATAAAATAAAAAATATATATATAATATATGTAAATATAATATATACATTATTTTATATATATATAATGTTAACCTGACCAAAACCCTAGTATTTGTTTTATGGAACAATTAGTATTTTATTAAGAATGTTTAACTTGTTCTTGATGTATTGTGTAGTACTTTTTTGAACCACTTATGTTATTTATGTTCTACTTGTTTATATAATAGTCCAATATATGTTTTATTTAATTATTTATATTATTAGTAAAAAAATAAAATTATTTTATTTTTGGGTTGGACTAGAAATTTGGGCACGGGTCAAACAAAATTCTTATAGCTTGCCGGACCCAAAATCCGGGCTAGCAATAGCAGGCCGTAGGTACTTTCGAGCGAGGTGACGGGCCCCTTGAGCACTGAAGCCTGGGTGTTGACACATGCACAAATCATACATAAACAAAATATGAAATAGCTTAAATATCCAAAGTACAAGTACCACGGAAGTCATTAAGTAGTTCACGGGTCCTCGACCCTTGACTTAGAACCTACAGGCTCTTACAGGGTAGCCTATTAATGTCGTTCTCGTTACAAAATATACTTGAAGGTCCCAGAGCCGGTAGTAATCCACGGGCCTGCATGCCACACAGTCACGTCCTACTCACCGAGTGCAGTAAAGCAGTCAACAAGTAATGAGCTTAGGAAATGAAAGCTCGGCAAGTCCTATTTGGATATATATATATATGTAATCATGACGAAAGTAATGTCAAGCGTCCAAGAAGGAAATCCAAGAATTTAAGGCACACAATAGCCACATCACGAAAGCGAGTCACAACACCCTCGAACAAAGGAGTCTTTGTTAAATCAAGAGGGCGAGGATCTACGTCCTACCATGAGAGTACTAACACAAGTGGAAGGAGAATCCAAGCCCTACACAACAAGTCGTATAGCTAATCAAGACCGGTGAAGCAAGCACTGCATAAAGTCCTCTCCTTGGGCACACACGGTCGAAACCGCCATCAATCATCAAGTAAGGTAGCACCACCTCCACGCATGTACGTACACGGTCAGTGCTTCGTCCCACTGACAAGGAATACGGGACCGCCAGGGTATCGTCCCCCTGACAAGGAAAACTGGATGTCGGGGTGTCCTCGGCCCCGAGCACCCGTACTGCCACGGGAGATTCCTCAACGACAACTTAGCTTACGATCACAAGCAACGGGAATGAACCCAGAATACCAACAAACATCACGGATTTCAAAGCATGTGTATTAATCATGGAATCATGAATAAAACAAGCAGCAAATACACATACCCAATAAAGTCTAAACATCAAGGAGGCATGATTAATAATATACATCCAAAGAAGAGTGCAAGGGTACTTGCCTGAGTCAAGGATGCTTCTACTTAATGAAGATTATTCTCCCTCGACGCGTCCTCCCGCACTAAGTCGATATCTGATTAGTAAAGCCATACTTAGTATACCCTTAGCTAGAATTAACATGCCAGTGTATTACACTTGTACCATACCCTTGGTGTATATATCCTATGTGGACATGTTATAAGGTTTGGTAACCAACCATCTCTTAATTTATTTTCCAAAATGGTCAGCCTTAATATATATATATATATATATATATATATATATACGTACGTATATATATATATAGATATAAGTCTTGGCATGGTCACCATCATGCAACACTAGTGATGACTTGTATTTATCACATTTTTATTAAGAGTTAATCAGTAGTGATAATATGATCTAAAACTCAGTTCAACATAACCCTGCTTCCTCACCCACACATAGCTTCATACAGGCTTTTAATGAGTAAGGTCTTAATCTAGCTGACATGTGTTAGGGTTTAATGTTTCATTATTTATGTATGCTTAAAGAGGAGCTTGCAACTACTACTTCTTATTTCTATTGAAACAACAAGTCTCAATGCAACGATATGAGTGAACACCAAAGATTTCATGGCTCCTAAATGAAAGCACCCCTAAACTAAACAAAGACCTAATTATAGAGCATGGTATTCCAAATGATGACAATCCTACCATGGTTCTATGCTTATAGCCGCTCAAATCCACCTTCCTCTCTCTCTCTCATGTTTAATTATCTCCCACTTAATCAACCCCCAAACATGCATGTATGCCATGAATTAATCACTGTTAAGCAAACACACTCTCACCCATGCTTTTAATCACAATAGCTTCATACAGGATTCTCAAATTTTAAGGAGCCATCAAGGCCAACCCATAATGCTACCCATATTAAGTGGATTTATGAACTCATTCACTAAATATCTAGGCTGCAAGCATGGACACAAGGCTCTTAGTAAGCTCACTAGGTCCCTCATGGTTCACTCATCCAGACCTCTCACTCGCTTCTTGATCTCCTCTCTACAACACCGACATGAGTTGTTTAAGCACCACACAATCGAGTTAACACAATGTGTTTTGTAACCCTTAGAGAACTCACAAGAACCTCAGATATTATTCTAGAAGCCCGTAAGGGAGAACCCACCATCTGCACTCAATGGATGATCGGTTAATAATACTCTTCCTCACCCTCTTCTCTCTTATAACGACATGCATGCTTTCTATACATATGAGCAAGTCGCGGTGTTTATCATGCATAGTGGGGTTTCAAATTCATGCATCCACTTATAAGGCCTCTCTATTTCGACTTACAGGTCCTTGGAAAAAGGCAGAGAGCTCACCCTTGTGTGGCCGAGCGGTGGCGTTCCCTGGTGGCCTGGGCGGTGTTCCTCCCTTCCGTTCGTGGTGGCGGAGCTCTCCACTCTCCCTCGGAATTGAGTCGGTTCTCTTGCTTTGGGATGGTGAGGTCTCTCAGCGAGATGCCGGTCCATTGTTATCCTCTTGGCGTGAGGGCGATGGGCTCGAGGGGACGGTGTAGAAGCGTGACGCAAGTGCGGTGCTTGGTCAGAATAGTGACCCCGATGGCACCCTCAGCGCAGGTACGGTCGATCTCTTGATGGATCTCTCCCGGGCTGTCAAGATGGGGTGATGATGGTTGCTCGTACCCGTCGCGTAGAGGGAAAGGAGGTGGGACGGAGTGGCGTTCGAGGCCGCGAGGCCGCCGGCCTTCCCTTCCCTGGCCCGTTCGACTCGGCCACGCCTTCGCCCTCGGCTGGCCCATCTCCGCCCTCGGCCCGTGCCGTCGACCCTTTTAGATTTAGGATTCTGATAGCTCGCGAGGACAGGGGGATGGCCCTTTTGCTAATTGCCCCCTGTCCTTCCTCAAAATTGAGTGGGTGACCGGCGCGAGTGCATGAGTCTCGGGCTTTTTGCAGAAGGGTCCCCGACGCGTGAGAGGGGTATATATATATATATATATATATATATATATATATATATATATATATATATATATATATATATATATATTTTGGTCTGGTCCCCCATCTTCTCTTTATTTGCTAAATCCTTCTCTCTTTTTTTTTATCAAACCTTTACTCATATTTTAACCTAGGACTTAATGAAATGGAAGCTTCCCTGATTATTCCTCTCATTTTGCTTCAAATATACCTTTAGTCTATACTTAATCCTATTTAAGGAAATAGACAATCATCCTTTAATTTAAAAGAAAATTTAGGATTATTACAGTCTCCCCCCCTTACAAGAATTTCGTCCGCGAAATTAATTCCCCGCTACATTCTGCTCGATGTCAAACAGTTCCGGGTAGCGTTGCCTCATATCCTCCTTGCGTTCCCAGGTGGCCTCCCGGTCAGAGTGATGGCTCCACTTCACTTTGACAAATGAGGCGACTCGGTTCCTCAACCGGTGCTCCTTATAATCCAAAATCCTCATGGGTCGTTCCTCGTAGGATGCATCCTCTTGTCCATCCCCAGGAACGTGCTGGATCACCTTGGCCGGGTCGGAGACACACTTTCTCAGCATGGAAACATGAAATACATTATGTACCAGGGATAGATCCGGGGGTAGAGCTAGTCGGTACGCAACTGCCCCTACCCGCTCTAGAATCTCATAAGGGCCGATGTAGCGTGGACTCAGCTTCCCACGCCTCCCGAACCTCATAACGCCCTTCATTGGCGACACTTTCAAGAACACAGCGTCTCCAACCTGGAACTCCACCTCAGAGCGGCCCTTGTCAACATAACTCTTCTGCCGGCTCTGTGCGGCCTTCAACCTCTCCCTGATCATCCTGACTTGCTCCTCGGTGTCACGGATGAACTCTGGTCCCTCGATTCTCCGCTCGCCCACATCACTCCAGCAGATCGGCGATCGACACTTACGCCCGTACAACGCCTCATACGGTGCCATCTGGATACTTGCTTGGTAACTGTTGTTGTAGGCGAACTCCGCTAGGCGTAGACGCTTATCCCAGGACTCCTTAAAGTCCAACGCGCACGCCCTCAACATGTCCTCCAATATCTGGATGGTTCTCTCTGACTGTCCATCTGTTTGTGGGTGAAATGCCGTACTGAACGCCAGACGAGTACCCAGAGCCGCATGTAAGGTATCCCAAAAGTCCGAAACAAAACGGGTGTCTCGATCTGAGGTGATCGACACCGGTACTCCATGTAGGCGAACGATCTCATCGATATAGAGCCATGCCAGTTGTTCTAATGTTGCACCCTTCCTCAAAGGTATAAAGTGCGCCGACTTCGTCAGTCGGTCCACAATAACCCAAACTGATTCGTGGCCTTTCTGTGTTCGGGGCAGACCTGACACAAAATCCATATTGATGTGCTCCCACTTCCACTCCGGGATGGGCAAGGGTTGCAACTTACCAGCTGGTCTCTGATGCTCTGCCTTCACTTGCTGACATGTCATACACTGCGCCACGAATTGAGCAATCTGTTTCTTCATGCCATTCCACCAGAAGTGGTCCTTCAATCCGCGGTACATCTTGGTGCCCCCGGGGTGGATCGAGTAGCTTGAGTAGTGCGCTTCCTCCATTATATCCCTCTTTAACTCTGGGATATTAGGTACACATACTCGGTCTCCAAATCTGAGCGTGCCATCCTCATGTACCCGGAACCCGCTTCAGAACCCTCGCCTCCATTTTGCTCGGGGATGTCTCACAACCTCGCTATCTTGCCTCCGGGTGTCCTTTATCCTTTGTAACAAGGTGGGCCAGATCCTCAAACCGCCATAATCTGACCTCCATGTCGGGCATTACGACCTCGAGCTCTAACCTCCTCATCTCCTCCAACAAGGGTCTTTGCTCGGTCAACAATGCGGCGGCTCCATAGTTGGACTTCCTACTCAGGGCATCCGCCACCACGTTAGCCTTTCCCGGGTGATAGTGAATACTCAGCTCATAGTCCTTGATCAGCTCCAACCATCGCCGCTGTCTCATATTTAATTCCTTCTGAGTGAAGATGTACTTCAAGCTTTTGTGGTCAGTGTACACCTCACACGGTACCCCGTAAAGAAAGTGTCTCGGATCTTGGTCTGCAAAACACGATTGCCGCCCGACTCCAAATCGATGCGTGGGGTAGTTCTCCTCATACCGCTTCAATCGGGCGGGAAGCATAAGCGATGACCCGCCCTTCCTCGCAGCACGCACCCCAAGCCAGTTCCTACATGCATCATCAGAGATCGTGTATCCGCACTCCACTCCGAGGTAGGGCTAGAATCGGGCGCGATACCAATGCGTGCTTCGACTCCAAGAAACTCTTCTCGCATGCCTCGGTCCAAGTAAACCGAGCTCCTTTCCGGGTCAACCTTAGTCGGGTGCGGATAATCGGGAGAAGCCCTCCACGCGAATCTCGGTAGTACCGGCTAATCCTAGGAAACTCGAATCTCACGGCGGTGGTTGGCCTCTTCCAATCCACTCACGCCTCTATCTTCTTGGGATCAGCGGACACCCCTCCTCCACTAATCACGTGCCCCAAGAAGGCTAATACGCTTATCCACCCAAAATTCACACTTGGAAAGTTTGGCGTACAACTGATGTTGTCTCAACAGCTCCAGTACTATCCTCAGGTGTTTCCCATGCTCCTGGCGGCTACGGGAGTATATCAGAATGTCATCGATGAAGACCACCACAAACCGGTCTAGGTACTGTCTGAACACTCGGTTCATGAGATCCATGAATACTGCCGGGGCGTTGGTAAGCCCAAATGGCATCACCAGGAACTCATAATGACCATAGCGAGTCCTAAAGGCGCTCTTCGGAATGTCTTCCCCCCGTATCCGCACTTGATGATACCCGGATCTCAAATCGATCTTTGAAAAGACTTGTGCCCCTTGCGGTACTGATCCAATGTGATCGTCGATCCTCGACAGCGGGTACTTATTCTTAATTGTCACCTTATTCAGCTTCCTGTGAATCGATACAAAGTCTTAAGGATCCATCCTTCTTCTTAACGAACAATACCGAGCTCCCAAGGCTTACATACTGGCCAGCGAATGAAGTCTTTCTCCAAGAGGCTCTTCCAATCGACCCTTCAAATTCCCTTAACTCTGGCGGTGCCATCCGATAAGGAGCCTTAGATACCGGAGCCGCATCTGACCAAGTCAATGGTAAACTCCAGCCCCGCCCGAGGCAATCCCGCAATTCTTCCGAAACACGCCGTGGAATCCATCTACTACTGGTATATCCCCGACCGTGAGTTCGGCCTTTGCCTTGATCTCGGTGATGGACGCCAGATACCCTATGCCACCATCATATAGTAGTCTCCTTGCTTGCAGCGCCGAGATTTCCCTTACCAGGGAACAATTTTTGCTTCCACCGAAAGTGAATTCCTCCGTCCCTGGAATCCTGAAGTGGACTTTCTTCTCCCGGCAATCCACCACCGCATACACCATCGAGAGCCAGTCCATCCCGAGAATTGCATCATAGTCCTTCAGGTCCATTATATGAAAATTCGCTAGTAGTTCGCGCCCCTCGATCATGATCGTACACGCTGGCGCCATCTTGCTCACTACTCTGACAGCTCCTACCGGCGTACTAACACACAGAGTATAGGGCAACTCCACAACAGGTAGCGAATGCCGTCGCACAAACAATGTAGAAACAAACGAGTGCGTGGCACCCGGATCAAACAAGGTACATGCGTAGAAAGAGTTAACTGCAATAGTACCTGCTACGACCTCTTGAGAAACCTGCGCTTCTTCCTGGGTGACGGTGTAGACGCGCCCATAGTTCATAGTTCATCGGCTCACATCTTTGGCGGTTGGTTGTGGGAGGACGGTGGGCTTGGCCACTGGGTACTTTTCCTTTCTTGCCCCGGCATCGCTTTGACCCCACCGAGGATCTCTGTGGCTGCGTTGGACCCCCTTGCGCTCCCTGGTTGGTCCCTTGACCAGTCTGGTTCCGCGGGCACCGCGCTACTTTGTGGTCCTTACTGCCGCACCCGAAGCATGCCCCCGTTAACCTCGGACAGTCCACCTTCTTGTGTGGGCCCCCGCACTCGAAGCATCATGGTAGTGGCCGCTCACACCGCCTGCGTGGACCCTCTGTTCCAGGACTTGGGCGGACGAGCCCGAGGGTTTGTGATATGGCCGAGACCTACGCCGGACCGCTTTCGCCGGAGCTCTTGCCTGACGATTCTCCTCGGCGGTTCTCCCACCATTTGTCCTTTGTCTTCTTCTTTTCCTCTTGCGGGGGTGGCCCTTGGGTGCTCTTCTGGCGGGAGGTGTCGATGCTCTTCGCTCTTGCCACCACTTCTGCATAACTGGAACAGAGGAACCCAGATACCAGTTCCTTGAGAGCCGGTCGTAGTCCGTACTCGAATCTTCCAGCCTTAATCGGGTCGGTGGGTACTAGTGCTGGTACAAACCTGGCCAACCGGTCGAACTCGGCCTAAATCTTCGCTCCACAGATCTTCCCGTCTGAAGGGAAATCTGAGTTCGAGGGGTGGTGCTCTAGTTGCCGCAGGTGGCCTGGTGAAAGGTACTTAGAATAGAACGCCACCTTGAATTGCTCCCAGGTATTAGGTGGGCCTCCCCTGAGACGGACCTCTCCCCGGTACCAGTCTTGGTACGCCTTGCGCCAAGAAGAGGTTGCGATCGACCTTGTCGACCTCACGGGAGATGCAGGTAGGCCTCAAAGCCCTCTCCATGTCCCTGCACTCCACAACTCTACCTCTTCCGGGTCGGTAGATCCTCCAAAGGAGGCCGGGACCTTTCTTCTGATCTCACCCAAGATTCCACCACACGCTTCCCAGCGCCAGGCCGCCGTTGTCGCCGTTGTTGTTGTTGTTCCCTCCGTCCCTTACTGCACTCCACCACCTCTCTCATCAGGTCCATCATTGAGACAGGGGGTGCTTCTCCTGTCGTACCTGGGCCTGGCATGGGGGGTACTCCTGCCTGACGGGGACCAGTACCCTGAGGCCCCTCATTGTTTGACTGAGCCGGTAACTCCTGCTCTATCTCCATCTCCGCCTGGAATGGCGGCGTCTCGGAGCGCCGTGATCGTCCCCGTCTCAATGCCCCGACCATCTTGCCCTAGCTGTAAGGTACCATCAATATTGCAAGCATTGTGATTATCGTGCGACAACACAAAGCATAATATCATCTTAGGCAAAACATAATGTCTCATAAGTAAAGTAGTACGGCACGACGTAACGTGCATAGTCATAACATGCAAATACAACCTGGAAAGTCAACTGACCCCCGAAGTAACACACAAAATAGCCCTAAGCTATAGACGTATCATGGCGGTGATTCTTTATCTGGACGTCTACATCGTCTCATGAACTGGGGCCTCCTGTCCTTCGACCCACCATAGCGCGGAGACTCCGGCGGTATTTTTGCGCGTTACCGACCCGCCTGGGTCTCCTTACTTGGTCTTCCTTTTCGTCCGCCGGAGATGGGGATTTTTCCGAGCTTAATGATTCCGTACTTTCTTCTGGTTCATGAGTATCTTCTGAGCTGGACACAGTAAGATAGTGCTCACTCTCACTCCCCAAGGGTAGGGATCCTCCCGAGCTTGAAGGTCTCTCGCCCTCTTCCGACTCCATGATGTCCTCTAAGTCGTACTCCGTGGGATGGTGCCCACTGTCGCATTCAGGGCATTCACAAGGTGAGTCAGCCGTCGTGACTCGCTCGCGTTGGTGTCCCAAAATCCCTTGTGAAGACACCACACTGCCCTACAAAGGACTAGCTCATGTAGTCCGCCGCAATAGGGACACCACCTCTTACCTTTCACACTCGGCCTTGTTCTTCTCGAGAAAGTATAGGATAGAATTTGAGTAAGCGATACATCCGCCTCGACTACCGTGGTAGTGGCACCAATGTGTCATTGTAATGCATGAGTCGCTTCCATAACGCGTCGTTATGTGTTATCCTCCCCATGTACCATCTCGTTTTCTGGGTCAATCCTAACATCCTGTCAGAAAGAAAGGGAACAAGTCCTCCTGTCAAGTCAAAGGTTACTATGTCTGACTCTGACCCGGAGTCTTGCCCTTCTGCGGAATCCTCCCGGGTCGACTCTACCTCCTGCGAACTCTCCTCCTCGGACATGTTCAGCTGCCAGACAACAACATTATCAGTTCATTCCATCATAACTAGTCTACCCCAACCAGACTCTCAGTCAAACCTACTTGACTAAGTCACTAGGGCAACTAGGGTGTCGACTAGTCCGAACCTGGGCTTTGATACCACCTTAATCTGTAACGCCCCGGACCCAAAATCCCGGGCCCCTGGCGCGTAACAGACCGGCCGTACTCGAACGAGGACGGGCCCCGCCGGCCAGAAGCCTCGGTCTAATTGCGTTCAAAGCATACGCACAAATCATACATAAACAAAATATGAAATAGCTTAAATATCCAAAGTACAAGTACCACGGAAGTCATTAAGTAGTTCACGGGTCCTCGACCCTTGACTTAGAACCTACAGGCTCTTACAGGGTAGCCTATTAATGTCGTTCTCAGTACAAAATATAACAGAAAGGTCCCCGACCACAGTAGTAATCCCTGAGCCTCAGCGTGCATCGCCTCGTCACGTCCCTACTCCTGGAGTGCGTAAAGCCATCAACAAGTAATGAGCTTCCGAAATGAAAGCTCAGCAAGTCCCTGCTGGATATATATATATATGTAATCATGACCCGAAAGTAATGTCAAACGTCAAGAAGGAAATCCAAGAAGATAAGGCATACAATAGCCACATCGCCGAGCAGAGTCACAACACCTGAACAAGGAGTCTTTGTTAAATCAAGAGGGCGAGGATCTACGTCCTACCATGAGAGTACTAACACAAGTGGAAGGAGAACCCAAGCCCTACACAACAAGTCGTATAGCTAATCAAGACCAGCGAAGCAAGCACTCGCAAGTCCTCTCCCTAGGCACACATGGTCGAAACCGCCAACAATCATCAAGGTAGCGCCACCTCCACGCATGTACGTACATGGTCAGTGCTTCGTCCCACTGACAAGGAATACGGGACCGCCAGGGTATCATCCCCCTGACAAGGAAAACTGGATGTCGGGGTGTCCTCGGCCCGAAAGCACTGTAGATCGCCACGGGAGATTCCTCAACGACAACTTAGCTTACGATCACAAGCCACGGGAATGAACCCCGAATACCAACAAACATCACGGATTTCAAAGCATGTGTATTAATCATGGAATCATGAATAAAACAAGCAGCAAATACACATACACAATAAAGTCTAAACATCAAGGAGGCATGATTAATAGAATACATCCAAGGAAGAGTGCGAAGGTACTTGCCTGAGTCAAGGATGCTTCTACTTAATGAAGATTATTCTCCTCACGCTGCCCTCCCCGCACTACAAGTCGAGCATATCTGATTAGTAAAGCCATACTTAGTATACCCTTAGCTAGAATTAACATGCCAGTGTATTACACTTGTACCATACCCTTGGTGTATATATCCTATGTGGACATGTTATAAGGTTTGGTAACCAACCATCTCTTAATTTATTTTCCAAAATGGTCAGCCTTAATATATATATATATATATATATATATATATATATATATATATATATATATATATACGTACATATATATATATATAGATATAAGTCTTGGCATGGTCACCATCATGCAACACTAGTGATGACTTGTATTTATCACATTTTTATTAAGAGTTAATCAGTAGTGATAATATGATCTAAACCTCAGTTCAACATAACCCTGCTTCCTCACCCACACATAGCTTCATACAGGCTTTTAATGAGTAAGGTCTTAATCTAGCTGACATGTGTTAGGGTTTAATGTTTCATTATTTATGTATGCTTAAAGAGGAGCTTGCAACTACTACTTCTTATTTCCTATTGAAACAACAAGTCTCGAATGCAACGATATGAGTGAACACCAGCATTTCATGGTTCCTAAATGAAAGCACCCCTAAACTAAACAAAGACCTAATTATAGAGCATGGTATTCCAAATGTTGACAATCCTTCCATGGTTCTATGCTTATAGCTGTTCAAACCCACCTTCCTCTCTCTCTCATGTTTAATTATCTCCCCACTTAATCAACCCCCAAACATGCATGTATGCCATGAATTAATCACCTGTTAAGCAAACACACTCTCACCATGCTTTTAATCACAATAGCTTCATACAGGATTCTCAAATTTTAAGGAGCCATCAAGGCCAACCCATAATGCTACCCATATTAAGTGGATTTATGAACTCACTCACTAAATATCTAGCTGCAAGCATGGACACAAGGCTCTTAGTAAGCTCACTAGGTCCTCATGGTTCACTCATCCGACCTCTCACTGCCTCTTGATCTCCTCTACAACACCGACATGAGTTGTTTAAGCACCACACAATCGAGTTAACACACAGGTTTTGTAACCCTTAGAGAACTCACAAGAACCCTGTATTATTCTAGAAGCCCAGAAGGGAGAACCCACCATACAGACTCAATGGATGACTGGTTAATAATACTCTTCCTCACCCTCTTCTCTCTTATAACAGCATGCATGCTTTCTATACATATGAGCAAGTCGTGTGTTTATCATGCATAGTGGGGTTTCAAATTCATGCATCCACTTATAAGGCCTCTCTATTTCGACTTACAGGTCCTTGGAAAAAGGCAGAGAGCTCACCCTTGTGTGGCCGAGCGGTGGCGTTCTCTGGTGGCCTGGGCGGTGTTCCTCCCTTCCGTTCGTGGTGGCGGAGCTCTCCACTCTCCCTCGGAATTGAGTCGGTTCTCTTGCTTTGGGATGGTGAGGTCTCTCAGCGAGATGCCGGTCCATTGTTATCCTCTTGGCGTGAGGGCGATGGGCTCGAGGGGGACGGTGACCGACGTGACGGTATTCCACGCCGCGTGCCGCGTCGAGGAATAGTGACCCCGATGGCACCCTCAGCGCAGGTACGGTCGATCTCTTGATGGATCTCTCCCGGGCTGTCAAGATGGGGTGATGATGGTTGCTCGTACCCGTCGCGTAGAGGGAAAGGAGGTGGGACGGAGTGGCGTTCGAGGCCGCGAGGCCGTCAGCTTCCCCTTCGTGATTCGACTGGTCACGCCTTTCAAGCCGTCGCGTCCATCTCCGCCTCGGCCGTGCCAAATTGACCCTTTAGATTTAGGATTCTGATAGCTCGCGAGGACAGGGGGATGGCCCTTTTGCTAATTGCCCCCCTTCCTCAAAATTGAGTGGGTGGCCATTGTAGTGCATAGTCTCAGGGCTTTTGCGTAAGGGTCCCCGACGCGTGAGAGGGGTATATATATATATATATATATATATATATATTTTGGTCTGGTCCCCCATCTTCTCTTTATTTGCTAAATCCTTCTCTCTTTTTTTTTATCAAACCTTTACTCATATTTTAACCTAGGACTTAATGAAATGGAAGCTTCCCTGATTATTCCTCTCATTTTGCTTCAAATATACCTTTAGTCTATACTTAATCCTATTTAAGGAAATAGACAATCATCCTTTAATTTAAAAGAAAATTTAGGATTATTACAGTCTGATGGACCGGGTTTGGGCTAACAAAATTTGACCCGAAAGTGGCCCAGCCCAGCCCAGCCCAAACGCATGGGCTGGTTTTTTGAGTCTAGCCTAGCCCAGACCCGGCCCAGCCCAACCCATGTCCAGCCCTAGTAATCTACGTGGAAAATCTCTATAATGTAGAGAGGAAAACCACAATACCTAATATAAGGATCAATCAAATAGGGAGTGCACAGGGGGCTTGATTCACCCTGCATTTCACAACATGTACTTATTTTACTGCTCGGTCTACTACGAGCTAACATGGAAAATACTCGTGTGCTTGCGTTGGCTACCCCATTGGGTGATCCACGCATGCACCCTCATCTTGCTCTAGCAGGGATTTGGCCCCGGGACTTCCGTGGGCCAAACCCCTTATGTAAGAGACCTATGTTGCTAGACCAAGAGATCTTTGGCAACAGGACCTAATATTTTTAACCATTCACTGTCACTAGATAATATGGGTATATAAGATGTTCTTCTCTAGATTGAACCAAAGGTATCAACTACAATCATAAAAAATAACAGATTCTTGAAAATCATGAACAACAAAGAGAAGAATTAAGAAAGATAACTCTCAACATCTGACGCTTGTTGCTATATTTTTGCAGGTCCATTTGTTGTTTTAAAAGACTCCAAATTTCAACCACACTGTCCAGATTGAAGACCCATGTCTCGTGAATCTACCTCACCTTATGATCGTGGGGGTTTGATACTCGGTTTGTCCCAACTATATATCTACATCCTACACAAGGGATCCGATATCAATAGGTTAAAAGGTCGTTGGTCTCTGTTTCCTTTTTCTTTTTTATAATCTCAGCGTTAGACTTAACTATATTTGGGTTGGACCTATCCACATAAGTGGGAACCCAACAATATTAACTTATATTTAAACATTGGGCACAATTCTGACACTCATGACTCATTTATATAATTATTTTTTGTATTAAAGCATAGAGATAGTTTTGATGTGAATTGTTTGGATGGATGTCTATAAATGCCATATTTCGGCCCAAATCAAAAGTTGAATTAAGCCCATTTTTTAATGGTAGTGGTTTTTCAAATGACATTCTAACAAGAGAATAGGTCTTCAACAGGGTAAGGCAGGCAGAAGGGATGGAATAAGGAGGGATGACTTTTCCTTTTGACTAAATATCTGGAAAATTCCTTCTAGATGTTACTAATATTGTGAACAATGAACTTTAAAAAATACTAAAAATTAAGCATGTTTCTTGATGATGATTCTTCAAGGAAATTTCTTACATGATAAGGACTTTTTGAGAAGACTAGAATTAGAGAAAGAGGGATGACTTGGAAAGTCATAGAACATTCTAACAAGATGATGAATACAGTTTGAAAATTGAGAGAGATGACTTGGAAAGTTCTCTTAACATGAGGCAAATAATATAACAATAAATAATTTTTTAACATGATGATTTTTCAAACATTAGTTTTTAAAGCATGCAAAGTATAAATACTTAGTTTAAAAATGTCTAGATAATGTTAACAAGGTTTTTTTTTAATTTGTTGTTCTAGAAACACTTATATTAAAGATCTTTAGATCACACAAGCATCAAATCAAAGTTTTAATATATACATTTAATTTTATTTAATTTGATTCATTGAAGAGCAATAATTCAAAGTCATGAATCAATTAATAATTACTTGCATGATAGCATCTATTTTAAAGACGAATAGAAAATGAATCATGAAAATGACTTTCTCTTGCCATCCATTAAAATGCCCTTTTTTTTTGTTTTTTTTTTTTTGACAATGGTGACAAGCGCCCCTTCAAGAGAAGTTAGTGATGAGCACAGGTGCGGAACTCATCTTAACACACCTGAGCCCTCACCTGTGTGACTTGGGGTTTAAATTCGATTTATCCAAGAAAACACACCCTACATAGGAATTAGTACCAATAGGTCTAAACACCCAAAAAATTGTTGATACTATAATTTTCACTGTTCTTACATATCCACAAATAAATAATAAATATATTTATGGAAAACTTAAATAGGTCATACACACTCTTATTAGGTTTGGAGAGAGTCAATTTTGATGTCTTCTAACACTTTGAATGAGAGACCTTGTCATCCATTTTGGAATAATTTGATGATAACTTTTCTCATTAAGAACGTTCCAAATATTCAAAACATGAGAAAGAATTTTAATTTAGGATTTTTTTTCTTTCTTTTATATGTATACCCCTTTATTGAGATTATTACATTTATATTGTTATTTAATTTTAATAGAGGCGTTTGTACAAACTTATAGAAAAATTAAAATTTACATTTATATTGTTATTTAATTTTAATGGAGGCATTTTTACTAAATCATTTGTGAATTAATTTTATGATACATCTAGCAACACATCAAAGTGCGTAATCAATTTGAGTTTCTCAAGTTATTAATATAAATAACAATCAGGTTCACTCATATTTATTTAAATAATATTCTCGAGATAAACTATTGATCTTGAAACTCATAGCTACATGAAATATATTTAATAATTTCTTCAAAATCCTTTTTTCCCTCTCTAATCACTCTCTCAAGTGTTAATAAAGTTAAAAAAGACGGCAAAATAGTCATTTTCATGAAAACCCGAGTTGGTTTTAACAATATACATGCACAAATCCAAAAATATATATGTTATTTCAATATATTTATGAGGTTACACTCTCATAAATGTACAATGATTTTCCCTGTTTCATAATAATATAAAAATATTGAAATCTCCTTCATACCCTTGACATATATATACAAATTTTTATTTTTATTTCGAGAAAGGCCCTCAAGAAAAGTCAGATATAACCACAGGTGTGGAGCCAATTTCAACACACTTGAGCCCTCACTTGCATGAGGGGGGTTCGAACTTGAATCGTTCGAGAGAATACAAATTAAGCAGAAATCTGGTACCAATAAGCGAAGAGACCGTTGGTTACATATACATAAGTTATATATACTCTTTCTTATATTTTATAAAATATTTATATTTTAAAAATATATTATCTACATGATGTTTGCATTTATATTAATAAAATTATTTGAGATTTTTTAAAAAAAATAAACTAAGAATCAGTATCTCTAATGAGAAAGGTGAAGAGTTAAATGATTTGATGCAATAAGTCATAATTAACTATTAAAAAAAGTAGATAAGCAACCTTGAAAGGAGATTATTTATGAAGCTATATTTGTAATTTTTGGGTTGTACAGGGGTGTATATATATAAAATAAATTTTAAAAATATTTATATTAATTTTCTAGCTTCTTGGCAGCTTGCAATGGTGTGCTTTGTGTATTTATATATCACACATCTCTTGAGAAGCACGACCATGGCTTTGCCCTCCTTTCTCTTCTACTGTTCTTGATTCCCAATCTAATCTCTAGTTTCTTTGAATTCTTGTTCTTGTTCTACTTCAATTCAGTCCAGTCTTTGAGATGGGTCTCATGGATGTGTTGCCATCTGTGGATTGGGAAGCTCAATCATACCCTGATTATGAGGATTTTCTTGCTCTTCCGTTCCTGGTGGTTTTCTTCCCCACTGTGCGCTTTTTGCTTGATAGATTCATCTTTGAGGTGCGTTTTTTTGCTGTTTCTTTTGGGTTTTTTTTCTTCTGGTCAAAGTTTGTAGTTTTGTTGAATTCTTTTGATTTCTAGGTTTGTTTCTGTGTGGATGTTAGGTTTTGATGTGTTTTAAGTAGTTTATTTTGTGTGGTTTTAGAAAAAATGTGGGCTTTGGATCGGTGAGATCTTGCTTGATGGTCAAATTTATTCGAGAAGTTATTGAATTTCAAATGCGGTTGATCGGTTGATCCAATTGAAGGGTTTGATTGTTGAGAGTGACTTAGCAAGTAGTTTTTTACCTTATTTTCCAGTCTTCATTGGGATTTCTTCTGCTCTTTGTTCTGAGTTTAGTTTGCTTTATATATGTGCACAATTTGGTTATGAATTAATACTTAGATCTGGGTTTGCTCTCTGATGTCCTCATTTGACTTTGATCTTAGGATGCTGGTTATCATCATATGTTTTTGTTTAGGGATATGTAAATGTTTTACTAAGAAACCATTGCTTTAGCTATCTTTTGCAGCATTTGTCAATTGTATAAATTTGGAACGTGACCCTTTGTCTTATTAAAAAGTATGTGAGGATAGTTTGTCTGTAAATTGGGAAGCATAATCTAATCGGAAACAGATGTGTATGATTTCTTAGAAAGTAGCACGACGACTTGTTCTGGGGAAGGGGCACGAAAAGCTTGATGTTGAGACAAAAGAAAGAAGAAAAAAGCTCAACAAGTTCAAAGAATCTGCTTGGAAGTGTGTCTACTTTCTTTCAGCAGATTTCATTTCCCTGTATGTTACACATAATGAGCCATGGTTTAAAAATTCACGGTACTTTTGGGTAGGACCAGGAGATCAAATATGGCCTGACTCAGAAATATAAGTAAGTTGTTTATACAATTGCTCATTATTCCTGAGAAATTGCAATCTTTGTGTTATGTGCTAATCTAGAGTTCCTATACGTCCAGATTGAAACTTAAGGGTGCTTATATGTATTCGGCTGGGTTTTACACATACTCCATATTTGCTTTGATTTTTTGGGAAACAAAGCGTGCAGATTGGGGGGTTTCGATGTCCCATCATGTGTCAACAGCTTTTCTCATAATTCTATCTTATGTATTCAGGTTTGTCTCTGACTGAATAAATTTTTCTTTAAGTTTGTGGAGTATGTTAGTGACTTTATGATGATATCAATTTGTCTCAATGCTTGTCTTTCTGTAATAAATTGTCACAATATTTACAAAGGTTATTAATGTAGTTAGGGCTATCTGTGTAAATATGTATTATTATTTCTCAATATAAACAAGACAAAAGCTTATTTCTGACTTCTGAGTACTAAAGGCAAATTTCTTAATCTAGTTTTATGGAAAGTCATGAAAGGCCATGTGAGTCTATTGCTGATACGTGAGTTCCTATTTCAATCTGCTTTCATACTTACATGGTTGGATAGAATGGACCTTAAAACATGGTTTTCTTCATGTTAGGTTCTTAATATCATATAATTAGGATTGTCAGACAGGTGGTTCTTGTTGCTTTTAGTGTTCATGCTTTCTATGTAATTCTAGTAAGTCAGGTAGAAATTAAAGTACTTCTCTGATAAATCAGAAATTAAAAGACAGACAAGGACATTGACATCTGATCTGTGGATGATAGCATATCCCTCCAATACTTATTTACTTCATATATGTTCCTTGTTTATCCCTTTGCCCCTAGCTGTTTATCTTACATGCGATATGGTTGTCCTGACAAGGAAATTGATGCATAGAACCTTATTAATTGTTTATAGTCTATGCAGTTTGCATATCCCTAATGAGGAGAAGAATAGTGTTTAGTTTTGGTTCACCATGGAAGGACATTGATCAGCCATTTGACCACCAAAACTTACAAGTCACAGAATGTCGTTTGTTTTTTGGAATGCACTAATATTTATTTACATTGGTCAGATCTGTTTCATTTTAATCAGTTATTTAAATTTATTTATGGCAGCTGGACATCGCTAAGCGGGAATATATATATATATATATATATACTGAAAGCATGCTACTATCTTGGCTGCTTTATCATTAATGTGAAGTCGCGGTTGCCTCCATTTGACCCACTTTACACGGTGTTTTGAGAAAATTCAACCAGTATGGATGGAAAGAGCGTGAAAAATAAAATTTAGCATGTCAATTTTATATAATGTAGGGAACTTGTAGGGTCTTTATCTTAACTTGGGTGAAATTTTTGAACGGTAGGATTTATATAAATTTTCACCCGCTAAGCACGAAGACCCTACAAGTTCCCAAATTATATAAAAATTGACATGCTAGCTTATTTTTCGATGTTCTTTCCATCCATACGGTTGGAAATCCTTAAAATATGCTCCAAGGGCCAAAATGCGAGGCAACTTTATCGGAACAGTGTTTCGGCCGGTTTTATAGTAGCATGCCCGTATATATATATATATATATATATATATATATATATATATATATACGATTCTGTCGGTAGGATCATTGTCTTTGATCCGTACTCATTCGGCGAGAAGCGTATTTGAAGGATTTCTAGCTATCACGGATGGGAAGATCATCGAAAAATAGCTAGTATGTCCCATTTTCATATAATTTGGATTTCTGGATTTGGTTTTAAAACTTAACGGTTGAAATTCTGAACCGTTAAAATTTCTACAAAACAAGAATGGTTAAATGGTTGGACCAAACGGTAACCAAATTGTATGAAAATGGATATGCTAACTTATTTTTCGATGATCTTCCCATCCGTACGGTTGGAAATCCTTCAAACATGTTTCGAGACAAATGGGAGGACAAAGACAAATTGATCTGGCCGACGTGACTCTATCATGAGTATATATATATATATATATGTATGTGTTTATTCATTTTTATTTTTATGTTTTTCTAACAAATTTCATCCTCTTAACAGATTTGCTCGTGTTGGCACTGTTGTTTTACTCCTTCATGATGTATGTGATGTGTTTTTAGAGACGGGAAAGATGTCCAAATATAGTGGCTGCGAGCCAATTGCTGTTGTTATGTTCCTTCTTTTTGTTTGTGCATGGGTCATATTTCGCCTCCTAATCTTCCCTTTTTGGGTCATTCGGAGTACAAGGTGAATAAATTACTGTACTTGTTGCTTCCATTAGAATGTTACTCTACCAGACTCTCTTTATTTCTAAACTATTATCACTATTTGATTGGCTAGATACAAAATTTTTAGTACACCGTCATTTACTTAACAACTATTTCGTAAGTAGTCTGCCTTTTGGAACATGCTTGTCAATTGGTATTCTAGTTCATTCCAGATGGTATTATCCTTGTTTATCTTATAGAAAAAGCGTACATAGTTCAAATATAAGGTACATAATGAAAGGTGTCACCGGTTCCAATAGTATATAATCATCTTCATTTTCTCTATACAAAATTTCAACTTTCAAATGTTGTTTGCTGAAGAGATTGTTACTCATATTTTGCATATTGTATGTAAAAGTATTGTTTGCAATTTTTCTTTTTACATATTATGTTTAAGTCATGCTTTTAAGCTGCGCAAGGTAATAGAAAATTTCTGACTTATTGGAAAGAAAATTTTTCTTCTTGAGATTTTGTTGAATTTCTTTTGAAACTTTCGGGATAATGGCATGCTTGCTTGCTGATATTTATGGCCTTTTACCTCTTGTGGCAGCTATGAAGTGGTGTTGACGTTGGACAAGGAGAATCTCAAGTCGGAAGGACCCATATACTACTATATTTTCAATTCTCTTTTGATATTTCTGCTCGTACTTCACATATATTGGTGGTTTTTAATGTTGCGAATGCTTGTGAAGCAAATCCAGTCAAGAGGCCATATAGGCGATGACGTTCGATCTGGTTTGTTCTCAATAATCTCTTTTTAGCTCATTATTAGCTTCAACTAAACTCAAGGACATAACTCATCAAATTCATAATCACTTTTATGAGCCGTTGAATTATATCAGTTGAGTTCTAGCCAGTTGATTATTGCTGAAGGCAGGGAACATTAAATTGCATCTGTCTTTTCATGTAGATTCTGAAGGTGAGGAACATGAAGATTGAGATGAATCAGATCCGTATCACTGCATGCTTTCAAAGGAATTCCTTTTCAAGTATTGACCTGAGACAGTGAAGAACATTCACGGCCCCCTTTAATGTCGTTGCAGATCTACTTCGCTGAAGGTTTGTCGGTAGGGACTGTATTATCTCTGTAGTTCTAATTTGATGCAAGTTTATCTTTCCATATTGAAGATACTTCCATCATTCATTGTATTTGTATATTAATTCAAACAAAAACAGGCAAGCACAGAATTAGGGTTGTCCCCAAATGTTTGAGATTTGTATTGATATTTTCGTCATTTAACAGATGATCAATTTGCTTGTGCTCACCTATAAAATCCTTATATATATATAGTTCTAATTTGATGTAAATAATTTTCCTCATATTGCACAACTGGTTCCTGTATAAGGGAGTACAACCGAGTTGCAACATGTTCAAAGGAGAAAAAAAAAAAGAAAAAGAATAGTGAACAATGATAAGGAGTTGCTTGAATAAATATCAGAAAGAAGTATGGTGGTGGACTAATGCAATTGAAGCATAGTGAAGTATAGGAGCTTAAGATGAGAACTTAGAAATGAGCTTGTCGACATGGATGATGATATCTGCAATATGAGGCCTAACGGTAGGCTGGGGCTGGAGCATCCAAACGACAAATTGGTGAAGAGCTTCTGGATAGGGAGGATTGGGACCGGGAGGCCATTTTATTTGTGCATTCATGATAGCCAATTGTAAGCTGCCTCCTGATTCCCCGAGCACATACTCGAAAGGAGATACACCATACCTGAAGTATCCAGCGAAATTAGAAAATGGGATTTGCTTGAATAAGAAGGATTTTGACAACTTATGTAAGTGCTCTGCTTAAATTTAAGAACCTAATGAGGCAAGGCAATATGCAATTCTCATGAAAAAGGCTAGGGTTTTTCTGCGTCAGCTATAGGTTGCTTTCTGTTATTTGCATAAATTACCATGAGATGTCTCAACACTGACTTGCAAACAGAATATATAGGGTTATGTCATTGTTGACTGATTTTAATAAAGTAAGTAACCTTTTCTCACAATAACCAAATGTCCCGAGGGAACGAACAAGACTCTTTTTTGGGCATAGGTTCAAGGGTATTTTGGATATGCTACTGAATCTATGTTATTTTGAAGACAGAATTATCCAGAAGTTAGCCTAAACTTTAAGAGTTTTGTAGGTCATATTTAGGTTATGTTTGGTTGGGGGTTATCCCCAAGTGAGGATAGGAATAAGTTTTGAAAATTTTGAAATTTTTTGGAGGGGGTTTTTAAACCAAAGATATTAATGATAAGATAGTGACGTGTCCTTTATGTATTGGTGGGTTATATTTTTAAATCTTAATTAAAGATTTTGGCGGGAAACTTTTTTCATGGGAAATTGTGTTGGAGATAACATATTTAGAATAGCCTTAAAAATAGTAAAACAGAACATGAAAACAGATGCTAGAAAGAAAAAGTAAAGAAAGATGGAGGCTAAGAACCTTACATTATGGCATACAAGGTACATCCTAGAGACCAAATATCTGTCCTCTCATCGATATTTGCATCACTTGGACAATCCCACAATTCAGGAGCTCGAAAAGGTGCAGAACAATGTTCAGCCGCCCATTCCTAGACAAGGATACAAAACAATCCAATTTATTGATGAAACATAATTAACACATCTAAAAAATGTTGATGAACTAGTACTACTCTATAATCATATTAACTTTTCTGAAGTCCATGAATTATACTAATATATGGCTAAATACCACTAAATAAACATATGAGAAAGAAATGATGTGATCTTGGCATCCTTCCTACTAATTACATCAACTTTCTCACAGATAAACACAAGATAATTTTACTTCACTGAAGCTAATGAAGAATCTGAAGTAAAAATAAACTTTGAACAACCTCATAAAGGTTCCATAAACAAAATCAAGGGTATTAAAGAATCTGAAAGTAATATTAAGGCACCTAAGGGACCACATCTTTCCCTTCAAACAAGTAACCTGATGAAGATGATAAGCTAAGAATTTCTAGTAATCTAGCTAACACGCAGCTGAGGTTCTTTGTGTGATGTTCAGGCACTTCTCACATTAGGACGCTTCAAAAAATGAAATCAAATTACCATGGGTTTTCCTTAGTATTTAAGGATAACTCTGCAAAAACATGTCAGCTTCACTAATAAATCAAATAATTGGGTGTTTTCTAAGTTAACGACAAAATACAAAAACAGTTGTAAACATGTAAAAGTTCAAATTAAAATATATAGTTTTGGAATGTTCGGACAAGTCCTACAGCCTAATGAAAGAAAATGCAAAATATATCACATAGGAGATGATGTTATTGAGCAAGGCAAAAGTGATCCACTTGGTGGAGAAAACATGCCTACCACAAATAGGAAGTCAAAAAGGCCATACCTGCAGCTGCAGTGCTTCAGAACGAGACCTGATTTCCTTCCTTGCAGGTCGAGCACTTCCAAAGTCCATTAAAATAGCAAGAGGTGGCTGACCCTTTCTATGCGTTATGAGGACATTACCAGGTTTAACATCATTATGAGCATATGGAGGGTCAAAACTGTGCATATGCTCAAGTCCTGCACAAAGCTGTAAAAACTTTTGCCTTAAGTGTTGTTTTTCTGCAGGCCTTTAACGAGGAAAAAGCTACAAATGGATAATTAGAAATATAAATATGTTAAGAATGCAAACACAATAGAGGCCAAGTCAGACTACATTGAATCCACCTCATTATTTTCAATTTAAATAATTTTGAATGCAAATCATGTCATTAATGTATCTCAACTGGTCAATTGTGAAGTTCAAAATTCCAAAACAAGTTTTAAACACAACAGGATGGCAGTGAGGTTGACAGAATTTTGTAGCTCAGAATATTGGTGTTCAACTAAGAAAACGATTCCATGCTTTAAACACCAAATCCATCCCTAATGATCTAAGAAAATAGTACCACAATGATTTATACTCCATTAAGAAAGTAGAACTTTAGAAGTCATCACCTGTCGAAAAATTTCAAGGACAGTGACTGTTGGAAAGAACTCCTTTTTTGCTTGCATAGTTTTGGCATTGTCCAGCAAAGTTCCATCTAAATGCACTGGGAATAACAAGTAGGCTTCATGATTCTTTGATCCATTTTGGGTACCCTACATCAATATAAACAAGTTACTAGAACTAAAGTGAACACTAATAACAGGCTGATGAAAAAGTATAAGGCAAGAAGTTTCTCTCCAAGTACAAATATATGCTTCTTTGTGTTAATCAAAGCAAGGAAGATCCTTACCATGTCAGGAATGATAAAAGATGTATTACAGAAATTTTCTGTAACCAATTAGGCAGAACAAAAAGCTTGCATTTCAGGTTAATCACCCATTTCCTAAGTAGTCTATAACTCTATGATTGTTGGATAAACAATAAAATAGAATCCATCATCATCTACGAGCAGGTAATAGTGTGGCCTTACTTCTTTGATAGTTAGAAAAGAATTCTCCTCTCTGCTGTGAGTTTGCTTAGTACTTGATAATGCTTACAAAACATAAGTTACCACTTTAAACACCTATAATCATCCACATCCAGATTAAACAATTCTCATACATTAAAAGCATTGGTATTTGGTACTGAATAAGCTATTTCTTTGCATGAGAATGATACTATAAACAAAAATTAAAAGGTCAAAAGAAAAAAATGGGGGAAAATTGAAAGATATGACTTCAGATTTTCTTGGGATAAACAGAGAATCAATGGAATCATCTGTTCAATTTCAAGCGTTGGAATTATTAGAATATGATGGAGACAAAAGCATGGTTGGCAAATTCAAACTGGTTCTCAAGCCCAACAAAAAGATATTTTGCAATAAAAGATGGACATTAATTCATCACGTATTAGCATCAGCACCACTCCTAACTCATGTGTTTATATTGGGAAAACTGAAAAGTGACCTCCAATGTAGGAAAATTTTTAGAATTAAATTCATACATCCAAAACTTTATGGAACCCAGGGTTATTAGCAACTATTGGAATCCTGCTTACCTCTGGTAGGAACATAGGAAAGCTCATTAAGGAAAGAAATACAGTATTTTGACCACAAAAACAGTATTAAGAAAATTTACCTTAACTGCAATAATCGCATGATCAAGAAGAGGAAGCAGATTAGGATGACTAAAAAGAGAAGAGACACTAATCTCATGTCTCACTAGCTCCAACTGCTCATCACTTTGGATGAGGACTTTCTTCATGGCATATATCCCATCACCTAAAGCAATAGAGAAATATGAGAGTGATTCCTCTGACATTCTAGAGTTAGGTTCTTTACTACGCAAATTAATCTAAGCCAGAGAATGTTAAGTAATTCCTGAAAAGTAAACCAAATAGAAATAAATCTTCAAATAGAGAATGGAGCAACAAAACGGCTTTCTCAGAGCCAAAAAATATTTCAAACTTTTGTCTTCTACATCTTCAGCTTTTCAATTACAACACCCAATTCTTATAGGTTCTTAACATGAAGTAAGTTCTTCATGTTCGAGTTTCCCTTAAACTATTAACCCTGATTAGGTATAATTAAACAACATGTCATCAACAATTGTTGTCATATGAGTCTGATATGCAAAAATATCATCCCAATAATTCTAAGTTTAGCATCATAAACTCTAAAAGGATAACCTTCAACAAGCTCAACTCAAGCTGAAGGTACCTTGAATATCTCAATCATACCATATATTGCTCGCAAATATCCATTTCTCTTCAACTGGCTCCAAGATTCCATCTACAATAAGTATTATTCCTAGCAATCTATCATGTACTATTTATTTATCATGGCAAACTAATTTGAAGAATCAACTTCAATGATCAACATGCACGTAAACAAATATCAGGGCACACATTACATCAAACAAAGGAAACACAATCCGGAAAACCCCCATCAAACTGCGCATCAAATCCGAGGAAATTCAAGAGCGAGATAAGCCAAAGATGGCATACCTGAGATATGCGCAGGATTGATGGACTTGTTGCGTGCGAGGCCACTGGAGGAACCATCAGCAGCGGCGGAGACCTCCTTGACGAGATAGACGAAGGCGAAGCCACCCTCACCGAGCTGGCGGACGATGCGGAAGCGGTTCTCGTTGATCCAGACATCGCCAGCGCCATTAACGGCGTCGTAGAGGGCGTTGAGCCCGGAGAACGAGCACCCCATTGGCACCTCCTCCCTCGATCTCTCTTCTCCTCTCGATCCCTTCTTCTTAGATTACCAGCAAGAAGTAGTAGTACCAGTCGAAGAGATCTCAGCGAAAAGTAACCGGAGATCTCATGACTTTGCGTTCTTTTATTAAAAATAAAAAATAAAAAAAAATAGGGATTTTTTTCATGGAAGACCCTATAGATGTTGATAATTACGGATACATCAATAAATAACACAGATATACCCCCATAAACCATTAAAAATATGTATATTTTATTATATTCTTCTCTCCACATTTAAGTTTTTTTTTAAAAAATAATTATAAGTGTACAACCACCATTTTCAAAAAATTAGGTCAACCAATATAAGCATGAATATTGTACTTATCAACAAATAATTAATTTTTTTTTTTTAAAAAAAAAAATGTTGTATCACTGATTCCTATCATGTTACACCTAACAGTTAGATTGGGAAAAAAAGGGAAACCTGAATGATTTGTTTTAAGATACATGCATAAATGTTGATGTTTTGTGGGAATATTTTTATGTATAAAAACATGCTATTATGCACCTTTGCATGGGTATATATGCAAAATTTCCATTAATAACATGTATAAAAAAAATAAATGCAAAAAATACCACATTGTAATTACTGCTGAACCATTCTGATCAACAGCTGGTATTCACAACTAGAAACAATATAAGACCAGTCACAAAATTAACTGCCAAATATCATTAAGCCTGAAGTTGAGGTGATTTTAAACATAACCCTGCTTATAGTCTCAGATGTTTACATGAAAACTTGAAGACTGACAACTCAAGTGAAATAGAGAACAATTAGCTGCATTGTAGTTCAAGCATGCATAGGAAATGAACTGTGTTTTCAATATGCTCCTTAGAACAGGGAGGATGTCGCTTCCACTACGTCAGACACCACCTGCTGGTATTCTTTCTGCAGCTTCTCCTGGGCATCCTGATCCAGTTCGCCCTTTGTTGGTTTTGTTAGGACCAACACGCAACAGGTTGGTCTTTTGGTCACACCCGCTGTAGCAAGATCCTAGAGAAAGAGCAACACACAAAGACGAAGCATTATCAATAGTTGGATTGGAAGTAGATGCTTGCTTGTCTAGTGACCTAGATTTATTGTGTTCTATCCTTAGCCAGTGGCATAGGCTTTCTTTTGTTAGCCTTCCTCTTGGTTTGAAGGGGCATCTACAGGAATAGCAAATATAGTGCTAAAATCAATGGTTTTGAGAGTCAGCAATGTGGTAATTTAGTCAATTTTTTGTCCTCATTAAAAACCATTGCATCAGAAATATCAATATTAAATATGCTCACCTCATGAGTGAAAGACAGCTTAAGAAACAATGGATTGATTACCTTCTTTAAAATGACAGCCAACCCTAAACAAAGATGGTTGTACTCTTATAATTAAAATTTTCCCTGTTTAATTAATTAAATGATTACCCTAAAAAATGACAGCCAACCATCATTTAATTAAACGATGGTGATTTTAAATCATGTATCAACAGTTAATTAAAATGACAGCCAACCATTATTTAATTAATTTTTTCATTTATTTCCAAGTAGTATTAACAAATGGTGGAATATCCGATTCCCTAGACCCCACACATAGCGGGAGCTTCGTAGCACCGGGCTGTCCGTTTATTAACAAATGTCAGTAAATGATATTTATTTTTAATTTCTGTTATGCCATTTTGAAGAAAGAGAGACCATTGAGAGAATTTAACTGACCTCCTTTGAAGGGACATATATGTAAGGAATATCTGATTCCTCACATAAGATGGGTACATGCGTGATCACATCAATTGGGGAGATATTTCCCGCTATCACACACAATCTGCACCCAAAAACATAAAATATTTATACAACAAAATACAAGCATGAAAAGAGCATTTTGTTCACTTATGAAGTATAGAAGCCACAAAATTTGAACCTATAAACTCCACTGAAACTCCCAACAATCTATCCTACAGATCTGAAGGTCTGACAGTATAGCCAACGGACAAATGTGTGACCACCAAATGGAAAATATTTGTTGATGAAAAATTGCATATTATCCAAAAATTGGCAACTCAAGAGACATTTATACCGATCAAAAATCAATCATCTGTAGCATTTCATACCACGTGCCAATAGTGTAACTTAGTTTCAAAAACATCACAGAAAACACCTATTCTAATAATAGAAACTGAATTAGTTTGTTCACAGTGTCATGCATTGCCATTAACTCAAATATTATGTCCAGATGGCTACAAAACAGAATACTATAGGGCACCACCAAGTATTGAAAAAATGAAAATAAGTAGCAGATACATGAAGTGATTCATTACGATGAGGAAGAGATGAGAAAGCCAACCCTTTGTTACCACGGCGGATGCTCTTCACAACTTCCTTTACTCCTCTTTTCAAGCATTTGGACTCTGAAGCTGAAAACAAAAAGAAGTACAATTTTCAATTGTCTAGCAGAAGAATACGCCTTAAAAATAAAGTAACAAGAGATAACGACAAAGAAAAGAAAGTCAATATCAGAAACAGAAAGCACTGGTTTGTCCAAACAAACAAAATACCTGGAAACCCAAAAATAAACAAAAGCTCAAAAAGAGAAAAATCATCAAACTAGTAAGTAAAACAGAAGACCAGAGTAATTCACATAACCACCAAAGAAAACAATACAATGGAAATGTGGATCAAGAAAGTCTTCATGGGAAGCGAACTAGTGGAAAACATGTCCTTAAAGAGGACAAGGCACATAGACTAACTATTTAAGAGAATAAAAGGACAACATAACCAAAGCAAAGCAAGAAAAATGTCAAAAAAGAAACATTAAATGAAAATGGAAATACATTAGAAGCAAAAGAAAACACCCAAGTCCAACAAGCAGCTAAACATACACAATAGAACCATTTTCCAGGAAAAACAAATCTCAACAATCCCAAACTAAATCAGTATCAGATTGATATTATATCAAATAATCACCTTTGTAAAAGATGATGCTAGTATTTAACATGTCAGAGAATTTCAAAGAAAAAAAAACCTAATGAAACCAAGAAGCTATCACCTTTTATATCAAATATGAATACCCAAAAGGGATCACCAACTACACACTTATACAAGAAATATTTTAGGACCTATGATAAAAATAACACCCAAAATTATGAAGAAACTGACGCCCTCTCATCAGTTATGAACAACGGAACCTATCAGAAGGGGATCAAAGAGCGAGGTAGGGAGGTTAAATGAGAAAAAAAAAAAAAAAGTGGTGATATACCTCTCCGGACGAGCTTGAGTGTGCGCTTGCAGAGCTTCTTGCCGGCGAGTGGCTTCGCAATGGGAGCCAGCGCCACGAGCTTCTTCTTCTCCTTGATCGACTTCTCCGTCTCACTATCGCTTCCCATCCTCTCTCTCTCGAAGAGAAACCCTCGAGAATAAGGTTTGATTTGGGGGCGGAGTAGGGTTTTGGGAGCCGCCGAAGAGCGGAAGGGTTTAACACTGAGAAAAGTGTTCGTTTGCATATACACCCTCCAAAAGCCTATATTTACATTCTTATCCCTCTCTAGATATAATTCTGTAATTCATTAAAAATTTTAGTTACTATGTATGGAAATGAATTTGAATGAAAAATAAATTTATTCTGTTTTCTTTTTTAATTCGTTTGATTTTTATTTCAGTAATAAATTATTATCAAAATTTCTTAATCTCATCATTAATGTGACAATATATACATTCAGTTCTCTTGGGGAAAAAATCTATAAAATAAATTAGTTTTGAATGAATAAGAAGCTAATCCAGTGATGGAATATAAATAAAAGTAAGAGAAGGGCTTATAGGATAAGTTTTGGAAATGAGGAGTAAAACAGAAAATTTAAACTTATTAGGGGCTGAATAGTGAAATTCCTTCTCTTCTCGCGATTTGTTCTCTTCTTGGTCTCCATCTTCCCACTATTCATTCTCACCACTGTCCGTCTTCGCACGCCGCTCTTCTCAGGTCCGTTCCTTCTCTCTTCTCTCTTTCCGTCATTAATTAGTGAGGATCGAAATCTAATTCTTCTCGAATTTGATGCCTTATTGGAATGCTTCCCTTTTTCTTTGGATTTTTTTTTTTTAGTGTTGTTTCGATTTGAATGTTTGACCAGCTCTTTGATTCTGAGAACATCAATGGCTTCGTGAAGATTTCAGTTTTTTTCAAATAAATGCTCCTAATTTGTTCTTAAGATTACTGAATGATGGAATTGGGGATGTGTTTGTGTATCGTGGGATCTCTAGGTCATTGGTTTTCGAAAGTTAGATGTGTTCTTGGCAGCTGAAAGGATTGGTTTTTTGTGCAGGGCAGCTGTGTGTGTGTGTGTGTGTGTGTGTGTGTGTGTGTGTGCCTATTTTGAATATATTAATTTTATGCTTTGTTGCATGTATTTCTCTTTGCTCCTTAATTTTCCTAGACGTGTGGAAGATTCATGAATAAGATGAGTTTTTCTTCATGATTTATGCATATCCTTCAGCTATAATTGTAGATAATATTGTAGTTTAAATTTCTTAATTTTGGGTTTTGTTTACCTGTATGGACTTGGTTTTTGTGTGAATGCTTGGAAAGCATAATATTGAGTCCTGTCTTACCAATTTCAGTGAAACACTCTTTAAGTTTACAATGAACTTGCATATTGAAGATCAGCTCGAGCTACGAAATATTATATGTCCATGCAACTCTTAACTTTCTTATCTATGAAATGCAATTAATGTTGATCAAGTCTTTTTGTTTAATTTTTTGGGTTTATGGTGTTGTTTATATCTATTGCTGGTTACCTAATGTAATAATAGAATCATCATGCCAATCAGGTATATAGCAAAATCAATGGCGTCCGCTTTCCGAGCTTTTCTGAACAGCCCTGTAGGCCCCAAAACCACTCATTTTTGGGGACCTATTGCGAACTGGGGTTTTGTTATTGCTGTATGATTCCTTAACTCTCTTAATAATTACATCGTTGCTTTATATTGTTGGAGTATATGCCTCATGACAAACCATTGCAAATGTCGGATATAAGACTATGACAGAATTCTGATTAGCAAATACTGGTTCTTTCTAATTTTCAGTCCATCTGCCTGGCTTTGCTTGTTACCATCTTCATGTACTTCAGAGAACTTAATTAGGTTGCAATTCTGGCTTGCTTACTGTCTCTTCTCTTTTTTGATATCATGGAAATGATTTGAGCCAGCAAAGATTAACACAGTACACCAGTTGATGGACTTCTTCAAAAAGTTTGGCCATAAGCTTTATGTTTATCAGGGATTAATAAAAAAAATGATTGAACTTAGATGTGCATAATTGAAGGGTGTCTTGGCGCAACGATAAAGTTGTCGCCATGTGACCTGGAGGTCACGGGTTTGAGTCGTGGAAACAGTCCCTTGCAAAAAAAAAAAAAAAAAACAAGGTAAGACTGCGTACAATAGACCCAAGTGGTCTGACCCTTCCCCAAACCCCGAATATAACGGGAGTTTTGTAGCACCGGATGACCCTTTAGTTGTGCATAATATCACATGAGTCTCTTAACATAATATTTTATTTGCCGCCATTCAATCTAAAGTTCTTTCTGTTGGAAGGCCACTTTTTGCTGGGCATGTACACATGTCTTGTTTGTCTCTGTTCTATCAGAATTAACCCACATAGATACTTGTCCTACTTCATCTTTATACCAAATGATATCTATAGGATTGATTATATTGGCCTGATTTAATTGTTAAACTGTTTAATGGTTCCTTATTAGGGTTTGGTGGACACACAGAAACCTCCAGAAATGATATCTGGCAACATGACAGGAGGTTAGAAATTTGCTAGCTCTGGAAGAAAAAATTTCTTTTAATGCAATGACCTAAACTACTTTCAACATCTATTGCAGCCATGTGTGTATATTCGGGGCTCTTCATGAGGTTTGCATGGATGGTTCAGCCCCGGAACTATCTCCTCCTAGTTTGCCATGCCTCCAATGAAACTGTTCAGCTTTATCAGTTGTCACGCTGGGCAAAAGCCCAAGGGTGAGTACATTCAACGGCCAAACTTGTTCAGGGATTATGGTCATAAGAATGATAGTAGTGCCTACATCTATCATGATTTTCGTTTGGCTTATACATTTTTCCTATCCATTTGACACAAGGAAGCCATCTAGAACAAGATAACAAAGAGTAATATGGCAGCACCAATCTCATTGCTCCATTGTTTTATCTTTTCTGTATTCAATGCATTGACCTATGGATAGTGATGAGTCCAAACATAGATCCAATTAATACCACGGGATACTTGAAACATCGATGACCTAATTGGTAAAGGTTGATTGATACCAGTAGAGCAAAGGAATGTGTTTCTCATGAATGTTACTGACTTCTCATCCTTTTCAGTTTGCTTATGCAAAACCAACCCTATGTACTACAAATATATGCTAAATGCTTTTGTGCCACCAATTTCAGTTCATCTGTGCAACCCTACCTGTTCCATTATGATTGATTATTATTCTTTGGTATGTGTTAATCGGTTTCATGCCTTTCATATGCAGGTACCTGCAGAAGAAAGAGACAGATGCAGAGAAGTTAATCACAAACAACCCGCGCAATCAAGATTGATTTTGATGAAAATTCAATGTTAATTGAACCACAATGCTTCAGTTTCCCCTGTAAAACTATTTCTGCTTTCAAAAATGTGGCATTTGCTTCATTTCAGTTGCTGTATTTGTATTTTGCACCCATTATTACAATCATTTAGAACATTGCCATGCAATCTTCAGAACAAAGGAACAATTACTCTCTTTAAAAATAATTATTATTTTGTGAATCAGGGATCTAATGATACTAGATGGGTTTTATTTCCCTTTTTTCTTTTAATTTTCCCTCTGATACAAAATAATAATTTTTTTTTTTTGACATAGGCCATAAAGACCCTCCATACAGATCAGTTAGGGAAGTGGCCAGTGGAACAGGAGGTAAAGCTGTTTCGATTGTCTTCTAATCCCTCATCGTGCACATATAGTCCTCGAGGAGTAAACTTGACTCAGTTTGCTTCTCTCATTTATGGGGATGGGGACTCAATCCCGGAACTTGTCCAAGAAGAATTATCTAACATAGGGGATCCAAGGTTATACTGCTAGACTATGAACCTTTTGGTTAAATTAATAAAATAAGAGGGTTAATTGCACCCATGACCACAAAACTACTCGGGTTATAACGCTATGGCCACAAAACTTTTTTTCCGTATCAGAAAAGTTATAAAACTTTGCTCCATTCGCATATAAAGCCAAAATAGGTGAATCTCCGGCAAAACTGCCGACGTGTCATTGACACGTGGATATATTTGTTTTATGAAATGCCATGTTAGCAACACATTTTTTGTGGCCATAGAGATAGAGGGATTTACTTTTGCCGATTGATCAGATCACCTCCCGTTGGGCCGGATTACGAGGGCGAAGTCGTCATAGGAGGCGAGAGGAGGATGTCGCCATGGACTCACGATCGAGCATACGAAGAACTCCCAGAAGCCATTAACATCAGGAGAAAGAAAGAGAGTGAAGAGAAATGAATCTAGGGTTAAATTCACCGGAGATTCACCCATTTTGGCTTTATATGCAACTGGAGCAAAATTTTATGGCTTTTCTAATACGAAAAAAAGTTTTGTGGCCATAATGTTTTTTTTTTTTTTTTTTGATTAAAGTGGATAAACCACATTCTTTTATTTAAGGCTAAAATATAGTTGGTACATTGTTGCTCATGATTGAAATTTTGCTTGATCATTCCTTGTTAGGGTTTTTCCCTTTCCCCACAAGCTACATTTCGTTGTTGGTGTTCCTCCCGTAAGATAGGCTGTAAGTTCCTCTTGAAGTCGTCCCGATTGGATGGCAAGCTTGCTTGGATAGATGTCGTAGCCGCTGAGTAATGGTAGTCACCGTCCCAAATTTTAACCTTCATAGCGGCATTGGCTCCTTGATCCGTGATAGTAGGAGGAAAGCGATACTCGAATAGTTCCCGAGCAAACGCGTTGGTTGTTCTGAAAGCATCTTTGATTTCTTTCCCGCCAGATGCTCCAAGTTGTCGCCATAACCACGAGGTTCCACCCTACGCGTTCTTCTGTGGGGAGTTTCGCCCCAGTGGGTGTACCCCAAAGATCACAGCGAAAGGTCGAACGAGGGCAAGTGGGAAGATTGAACAACACCCGAAAGTGCTCCCAAATTTGATTTGAGAATGTGCAGCATGTTAGGAGGTGTTGCACCGTTTCGGGTTGGTCGTTACATAGATAACACAAGGTCCGGTCCCCTTTCCATTTTCTTTTGATGAGGTTGTCCAGAGTGAGAATCTTGTTATCTGCGGCCAACCACGCGAAAAGTTTTATCTTTTTCGGGCACGGGAGTCGCCAAATGTTGTTGGGAAATTGACTCCGAGCACCACCATCCACGGTAAAAGTGTAGAGTGACTTGACCGAGTACGCCCCATTTGCCATCAAATTCCAAGTTCTGGTGTCCTCCCTGTCCTCCTGAGTCGTGGAAATAGCCTCCAGAAGCGCATCCAACTCCATTGCCCCCTCCCGAGTTAGCGGGCCTTGTTTCAGGAGTGGTTGGATCTGTGCCAGGTTGCCCCTTGCCTTCCATAACGAGATGTGTTCGTCTAGGGCAGATTCGGCGAGTATGGGGAAGAGTCTGTTTGGTGCTTGCCCTTGGATCCATTTGTCATGCCACAGGTTCACCGTGTCTCCTCTGCCTGCTTTTACTGCAATCCCCATCTCCACCAGTCGCCATTGCTCTAGGATCCCTTTCCAGGAGTGGGAGGCTCTCGCTGTCGCGCCCTTGTGTGGGTTGATGAAGGAGTTTCTGAAGTATTTGTTCAAGATAATTCGTCGGCATAGGTTGGCTTGCCCATTTAGGAGCCTCCACCACCACTTGCCTATCATGGCTGCATTGAAGCACCTAATGTCTGTAATGCCCCATCCGCCATTTTCTTTTGGTCGACAAAGACGTTGCCAGTTGACCAACTTGTATGCTTTGCCCTTGAGCTCTGGTCCATGCCAGAGGAATTCCCTCCTCAGATTGTCAATTTGCTTGGACACCCATTCTGGCAACTTGTAGATTGCAAGCCAATAGTTTGGGATAGTTGAGAGCACGGAGTTGAGGAGAGTGACTCTTCCCGCCATAGAAAGCAAGCGACCCTTCCATGAGCTTATTCTCCTCCTAATCTTGTCGATTAGTAGATTCCAGTCCTGGCGCGTGGGTTTTTTCCCAGAGATCGGGAGCCCTAGGTAATTTATGGGGAGTCTGCCGATCTGGCAGTTGATGGTATTTGCCAGGGCCTCCGCTCTTTCCTCACTTAAATTGAGGGGGATGAGTTGGCTCTTCATATAGCTGATACGGAGTCCTGACAATCCCTCAAAGAGGTAGAAGATGAGCTTCAGGGTTCGCATATGTTCCAGGTCGCCTGAACAAAAGACTAAGAGGTCGTCGGCATATTGGAGAGAGGTGACTTCATCTTCCGGTCGATCCCCATATTGGATACCCCTATAGATGTTGCCCCGAGTTGCTTTAGTGAACATGGCTGTGAGGGCATCAGCGGCGATGACAAAAAGCAAGGGGGAGAGTGGGTCCCCTTGTCGCAATCCTCGCTTGTGTCTGATATATCCACCAATTTGGCCATTGATGAGTAAATTGGACTTGGAGGTGTGGAGAATTTCCCTGATCCACGAGACCCACCGGGGTCCAAATCCCTTTGCCCTCAGGATCTCAAGTAAGAAGTCCCAGTCCACGGTGTCAAAGGCCTTTTCGAAATCAATTTTGAGTATGGCGCCTCCGTGCCCTTGTGTTTTCATTTTGTGGATTAGCTCCTCGGCGGCAATTATGTTGTCTTGGATAGATCTTCCCTTGATGAACGCCGTTTGGGACTCATCGATTATCCCTGCGATAGCCCCTTGGAGTCTGTTGGCGAGCACTTTAGTGATGAGTTTCATAGAACAATTGAGCAGGCTAATCGGTCTATAATCCCGAATCTCCTTCGGGGTCTCCTTCTTGGGGATGAGTATAATGTGGGCCCAATTTAGTCTCTCAAGTTGTGCATGTCCACTGTGTAAATCGTGGAAGAGTTTAGATAGATCCTCTCGGATGAACTCCCATCCCTTTTGGTATAGAGTCATGGGGAAGCCGTCTGGGCCCGGGGCCTTGTCAGTGTTCAGGTCAAATGTGGCTCTCCTGATTTCTTCCAATGTAAAGGGGTCATCCAAATGACTTAGGTCTAATGTCGGCCTGTGATCAAACAACCTGTTCATATTAGTGGTGTATCGTTCGGTTCGGGCCGTGCCGATGAGTCCCGAGAAGTGGGTTGTGAACGCCCTGGCAATTTCATCCGCGTCCATGAGCGTGTATCCCTGGACCTCAATGTTATGTATCCAGTTGCGAGACTTTCGCTGGTTGGCAATTGCATGAAAAAACTTGGTGTTGTTGTCCCCCTCCTTCAACCAAGTGATTCGCGAACGCTGCCTCCAGTGTGCTTCCTCCATTCTGATGATGCCGTCGTATGATTGTTGTATGGCAATATATTCTGAACATTCTTCTGCTTGGAGGTCCCGAGTCTCCTGAATAAGATCCAGCTCTTGCATTCTAGAGAGGAGCTCTCCCTTCTGCCCGCTGTCGTTCAGGTAGTTCTCATAGCTCCACAACATTAGTCTCCTTCTCATCAGGGTGAGCTTTTTGGCCATTATGTATGCTCCATTACCCTCATAGGAGGCTGATGACCACCACTCCTTCAGCATATCCCAAAAACCCTCCTTTACCCCCCATTCCCGGTTGAATCTGAAGGGGGGCTTCACTGTCCCCGATTGCCACATGAAGGCATATGGGGACGCGGGTCGACCGGACCCGTGGGAGGCATTACACTGGGAAGAGGAAAGTCTGTGAGCCATTCTGTTGATAGTAAGAATCTGTCTAGGCGTGCCATAGTTGGTGTGGAACGCCCATTGGTCCAGGTGAATTTGCAGCCATGCAGTGGGGGGTCATATAGCTGAAGTGTTTGAATGACCGCTTCAAACTCCAAATGAAGTCGCCTTCTCGAGTGTTGGCCTCACTGCTTCGCTCTCTTCACGCCACCCAGTGGGCGTTGAAGTCCCCTCCCACTATCCAGGGCCCCCCCATCTTGTTCTGACGTGTTTTAGCTCATCCCAAAATATTGACTTCGTCAGTTGGCCACATGGGCCGCATAATCGTGGTGAGCATCCATTTATATTGGCTATGTGCTTCCTCCATGATGAGAGAAATCGAATATGTGTCGGTGAATCTGGCAATCTCCTTGAATTTGTTGGGGTTCCACCCTATGCAACAACCACCACGAGTGTCCATGGCTGGTAGCACTACCCTCTCTGTATATGTAGTCCCTCCCACTGACCGCCAGATGCAGCTATCTAGCGTGGCCACTTTGGTTTCTTGTAGACAAAAGATGTCCACGTGTTGTGACAGTAGATAATCCCTGATAAGGAATCTCTTATTCCTTTTCCCCAACCCTCGAACATTCCATGAGATGAGCTTCATAAGATAACTTATGTCGGCCCCTCTAGTGAATGTTCATCAATGGCTGCTTATTTGCTGCCACTCGATTCCCCATGGACCCGCCCAGCTTCCAGGCTGCGCATGTGTGATACATATGTATCCATGTCCCCTCCTGTGTGCTCCGGGTCCATCCCCACAGTTATTGCTGATGCTATCATTTCCCTGGTTGGCCATTCAGTAAGTGTTAGTGGTTTGAGGGATAAGGAAGGGTTCATACCTGTCGAGTCTTTTTGATTCTTCCGGTTTGCGCCCCCCTTAATAGAGTTGCTAGTTTGTTTTGGAGAAGCTGGGCTTGCGTCAATGAGTGGAATCTTCCTCGGTCGACCCCTGGGCTTTGGAATTTTCTTTGGTGTTTCTGGTTTGTTCATCTTTTCTTCAATCATCCCCCAAGCCTCTTCTGAGACCAGGATCCATGAGCCTCCAATATTCCTTGGCTTCATCTTTGTAAGATCAATTGTGATGCCCTCTTCGGCTTGGAAGACTTGTAGGTCATTGGAGGTATGTGTGTCCCTCTTTTGAATGATTACTGGCTCTTTGTTGTTTGTACTTATGATGTTGTGTGCTTCATTTGTGTGATTTCCATGTGTGTTCATTGCTTGTAGGTTGGTGTAGTTCGAAAGATCAGAGGGGTTTGCATTTTCCCAAAATGAAGTTGAAGTTACAATACTTGGGCTTGGCCCATGAGGGGAACCAATGTTTGGGCTTGGCTCATGGTGGGTTACAAGGTTTGGAGTGTTTGGGCTTGGCTCATGATGGGTTACAATGTTTGGAGTGTTTGGACTTGGCTCATGGGCCACATTGTTGGGCTTGATCACATGATTGTAAGGAGGTTGTGTTGAAGCCGTGTGACATCCTTGACTCAGAGGTGCACCTTCAATGTTGCTACTTGACCCATGAGCCAAGCCCTTCCTTTCAAGGTTGCTTCCTGACCCACACGGTTTGACCAAGTAGTTTTTCCCTTTTGCCCCAAGTGCAGGTGGGTCCGGAGCAGTATGCATGGTCTGTGAGACTTGTGCTCCCTGTGTTGGCTTCTGATTGATCAAGTGGAGGGGCCCAGGTGCTAGGTCATCAGGGGTTACATTCAAATTGCATCCTTTTTCCATGCCCTCCATTTGAGTGACGAGCGCTTCGAGTCGCGCATCCAGGCGGTGCTGCTCCGCCGCCAACTCTTCTGAGGAGTTGTCCTCGTACTCTGGGGAGCCGCGCCCCGGGTCAACGTCAACCTGCGACCTCGCTTCCTGCGCAGGGGGCGGTGCTTGGACTGGTCGCACAGCTGCTACTGTTTGTTTGGACCGGTCGCTTCCCTCTCGGATATCCGAGTTATCCCCAGCTTCCCTGATGCTAATTCCGGCCGGTGTCCGACGGAGGCGGTGCTCCGATTCCTTTGGCTTATCCTTCCATACTCCCTTCCCCTTGTCCTCCCTTGTCATCCGGGGTTGGTTGGGCTCTCCTGGGGGTGTCTTCTCTGGCCGCGGAGCCCTCGCCGGAGGTCTTGCCTCCGCTTGCCGGGGGATGACTGGCCAGGCCTCCTTGTCTACACTCCAAGGCAGTGGCGGTTCCCCTTGTGCTAGCTCGACGGTGAAAACGTGTTTCCGGGACTCTATACTAGCCTTTATCATCGCCGGGAGGAGCTGGCCGCGCCGCACCCTCACCACGGCTCGAACAGTGTCGACGACCGCCGTTCCTCGCACGTCCACTGAGACCAGATCGCCAATAGGTTTAAGAAGCTTTGCCGCGGTATCTCTGTTCCAACAGAATAGCGGCATACGAGTGATGGAAACCCATCTCCGTTCCCCTTCAGCCTTCTCTGGTTCCCATAGGTCAGTGGTCCACGGGGTGAAGGAGAGGCTGAAGCGAGGCAGATGGAGGATGCCGCCTTGTTCCAGCTCCCTCGCCTTCTCGGCCGATGGGCATGCCATCATGTATATAGCCAGTCAAGGAAAGCCTTCAAGTCCGGGGCCTAACGGCGATGCGCGCCATAGCTTCCTTCATCGCCTCGGAGATTGTTCGGGCTCCGGCGAACCCCTTCCTGACCTCAGTCACCGTGACTATGGTGAAGCTACGCAACGTTTCCTTTCCTCTGACCATCTCGCTGTCCAGAGGAAGAGAGAGGTGGTGAATGTTGTACTTAGGTGCTGCCTTCTCCATCGAGATCAGGCCATCTCCTGGGGAGGCACGCTTGCGTGAGGCCCGTTCCTCTATCGCCGGAGCAGTGGTGTAAGCCTCCCCGACGTTCAGCTGCTTTGCATTGTCTTCTCCTCGTCTCCGTTCGTTCTCTACTTGCATGTGGGTGGTGCGAAGGCGCGGCCGTGCTTGCAACTCTGTGTTCTGGGGTGGTCTGTGGCATTCGTGGGCACGGTGACCTGTCTTGCCGCATTGCACGCGCACAATGGGTCTCCGGTACTGCCGGCCTTGTGACGGTGTCAAGACACTGGCCGCAGACTGCAGACCGCCCGGACGCCGTCTGGATGGTGGGAGGCGAGCGACGGGGTTGTTCTAGTCCATGCCGCGTCCTTCGAGGGGTTTCCTCGCTGTGTTGTCGCCGGCGCCGTTTGGGGGGGACCTCTTCCCACGGTCTCTCCTTTATCTCCTCCTCTGATGGCTGGACCGGTGTAGTGAGGGCAGATACAATGAAGTTCTGGCCGTCTGCCCGCCATCGCCCAGCCAAGATATGAGACTCGGCCTCGCGTGGGCTACGATTAATGGCGCCTCGCTCCCACGGTCTCAGCGGTGGTGGTGTCTCTTCTTCTCGCCGGCGAGGCTTGGCGCTTCCATACTAGTGTCATGCTGTGGGATTTCTGAGTTTTCCTGTTGCCGCCGATGTGCGCCGCCTTCCGTCGGAGATCGCTCCGTCGTGCGCCGCCTTCCGTCGAAGGTCGCGCTGCTCAGGTGCTCAGGAGCTTGGTCATGAAAAGTCTTGTTTTTACACTCAGGCAATTTCACAAACAGATGATGGGCGTCTTGGCTAATGTGTGTTCTCTATGGCTGGGGTTCACAGGATCTTTCCAGTTTTACATACATTCACATTCTCGTCGTGGGATTTGGCCATAATGTTATAACCCGAGTAGTTTTGTGGTCATGAGTGCAATTTACCTTTTCTAAAAACCCAAAAAAGAAGTCAAGCGCTTAGAAAAATCTGAACTTCGGTTCAAACTTAAAGCCTAAACAGTGCCAAATTAAAGTACACGTGTCCCCCAATTTCTAAACTCGCCGACCTGATCCGCTCGCGGTCAAGTCTCTCTCTTTCTCTAGAGCTCTGCGGTTCGACGATGGCGAAGGGTTCTTCGGTGCAGGCCCTCTACGAGCTCTGCAGGAAGACCTTCACGCCTTCCGTTCCTTCTCCTTCTCCCATTGCCATCCGCAAGCTCTCTGCTCTCCTGGGTACCCACCTCTCCCTCTCTGTGCGTCTTTGTGTGCGTGCGTGTTTCTTTTTCTTATATGTGCCGATACATTGCGAATGGGATGTAGTTTTATGCGTTTGGTTGAATTGTGCTGATGGTGTGGGGGAATGAAAGTTTAATTTTTTTTCCTCTTTTTTTTGATTTAGCAATGGATAGAGTGTGATGGTCTTCTATGTTAGGTTTCTGTCTAAAATATCAGTCTAGTTTTTGAACTGAATTGGAGAGGCCACATATGATTCAATTAAGAATTCCATCTTGGCTACCCCTTGTGATTGATTAATCATTAGAGACTAGTGACCCAGTGGGCAAGGTGCTGTGTTGTGATTCTTTGGTTATGTATCTTACGTAGAGTTTTTTTTTTCCACTGTTTAATTTTTTATGTATAATTTCTATGTGGGATATAAAATGTGTACAGGAGTAAGATAAAGGTAGCAAATTCTATGAGATTTTGATAATGGCAAGATCCTTCATTTAGAAGGTCCAAGAGGATTTGACTGGTTTTGGTGTTTTTATGGGCATATTCAACTTACATTTGTAAGATTTGTATTTAGATGATAAATGACCATAAATTTAACAACAGACAATTCCTATGATATTGGGATAAGGCTTGTGTGATGATTATGGCAAGCTAAAGATCTCGAGTTTGGCGGGTACTCTTTGGGTTAGTTAAGCGGTTTTGTCGTTTGCAACTTTTTTGTAAAAATCCATGTACCTTTGTTTATAGATCCCTTTTCTGTCGCTGGACTATTGATTTCAGATAAACAAGGTATATTTCAAACAAAAATACACTCTTTCTGTATTTGCAATGGAGTTTGTTTATGTAAAACACAAATTTTATGATTACCGTTTTCCTGGATTTATGGAAATAAACATGAAGTCTTTCTGACAACTGAATCAGTATTAAGCTTGCAGCAAATTTTGTAGTCATGATGAGTACCATTTTGCAGAATGCAGGGTTATAAAACAATTCTATAATATTTTTACCATACACTGCTTATGTTATTCAATATTCAGATACAATCAGTTCTGAGGATGTTGGACTCAAAGAAGATAATCTGGAGGATGACAGAGGACATGGTTTCTTTGGGTCAAACTTGTCAAAGAGTTCATCTAGAGTGGCTCGTTGGGCTCAACCAATAACATACTTGCATATATATGAGTGTGAAAGCTTTACTGTGAGTTTTCAACTCCATATTTCTTTCTTTCACAACTATCTATGTGCTTCTATTCTAGAGTGCCTAATTCTGATTAATAGTGACCATTATACATCAACTTCAACTTGAAGTTTATATATCCTTAAGTCAATACTGGAAGATCATTAGTGAATCTTTATCTTTCTGAAAGGCACAATTTTATGAGTTAACAACATTGTTTATACCAAGAGTTCATAATTCTGCACCTTTCTCTTGTGTATAATAGCATTTCTACTCACATTTGTGTAGCAATGCTTAAATGCAACCTTCTTCTTGTCTGTTGATCTTCCTTCTGAGTGTAATGATCGGAGATTCTATTCATTCATTCTTGTCAGGGCAAAGTATCTTCTGAGTTTCTAATTGCCCGATGTGCCTTACTATTGAGGATTCAATGACTTTCTGATTGCTCTATCTGGAAGTAAAGTAAAGTCTTTCATTTACTTTCCAATATGAACCTCAGTAATTATATTATTTATTCCACTGAAGTGTTTTGTACTTTTCATCAGAATTGAAAATTGTTGATTCCTTTTGCTTCAAAAGGTTCCAGACTTGTACATTTATTAGCTGTCAAAATTATCATTGTTGTTTTTGTTTTGAACATACGTTCATCAATCTTGAAGGGGAGTCTTGGTGCAACGCTAAAATTGTCGCCATGTGACCTAGAAGTCACAGGTTTGAGTCATGAAAACAGCCTCTTGAGGGAAAAAAAAAAAAAAAAAAAAAAAAAGACAAAACAAAACAGTGTAAGGCAGCATACAATAAACCCAAGTTGTCGACCCTTCCTCGAACCCCATGCATAGTGGGAGCTTTGTAGCATCGGGCTGCCCTTTTATATGTTCATCAATCTTCTAAGTGCACCTGTGAGATTATTGATAGAAGTATCCATCTTTATTTGATGTGAAATTATTAATGTATAATTCTTGTACAATGTGTCATTTGGATAAAGTTTTATTTGCAAGAAATTATTATAGGCTAGGCCTGTTTAACTCTACAATTACTTATTTTGATCTGTCCAAACTTTTTGCATTCTCTTACAGATTATTAATATAGAAGTCAAACATTACTTGTAATTATTACTAATGCTTGCATGTATTTTTGCAGATTGGTATTTTTTGCTTGCCAACTTCATCGGTTATTCCACTTCATGACCATCCCGGATGATTGTTCTGAGCAAGATTCTTTATGGTTCTTTGCATGTAAAAGCATATGACTGGACCGAACCTCCACGCAAAACCAATAAGTGGTGAACAAAATTACTTTCCAGGTCTGCTTTTGAGCTATAACCATTGCTATTACTTCTATGACATGGTCTCATGAAACATCACTGATTTATCATTTCAGTAACTACATGGCCCCATTGATTTCTTTTATGTTGTAAAACTCAGGGTTCAGGAAATAATTTGGTATTCTGGAAATCAATAGAACTGAATGTACGTCTGTACACTAAATGACAGAGGATTATGTGGTAAACTTTGTTCTTCTTTGTTTGCATTACTTTATACTTCACTGAAGGATACAGAGGATTGTTCTCGAGTTTAGGGGTCCTCTTGTTTTATCATACATTACTTTGGGATTCAAGTGCCTAGCAATTGTCTGAAAGAAGCCATTCTTTTGTAATATACTAATATGTCATGATCCTTTCCAAGTTATGTGCAGTGGAGAGCTCATCTTCCTTATATATATATATATATATATATACATATGGTTAATCCTCTGTGATTATTTTCTCATACAAGTTCTATATGCTTCGCAGATGTATAACTAACTTCTGCCCTTTTATTGCAGTGAGGTTGGCTAAATTACATACAGACACTGTCCTCTCTGCACCATGCCCAACAACTGTTCTCTACCCTAAAACTGGAGGCAACTTGCACTGCTTCACTGCAGTTACTCCTTGTGCTGTGCTTGATGTCCTTGCCCCACCATATTCTGAAGCTGCCGGCCGGATTTGTACCTATTATCATGATTACCCTTACTCCACTTTCTGTAAGTATATCACTATGAATCTATTATCTAGAAAGTTCTGCATCATTGCACTACATATCAATTTCTGATTGATTACAATATTAACTACAGACTTTAGGCTTCTTGGTCTTTTGGAAACTGACCTTAGTCCATGATACATCAAGCGTTATATTATCAAATCATGGTAATGCAACTTCTGGACTTGGTTTCGTTCCAATTGGCCCATCAATTGAACCAAATATAGCAGTATATTGCATCCATGCAGATGTATGTGTTGTATAGTTATGACATCACATCTTGGGTAATCTATCTGGATTTCACTGGGAATGCTCAACCTCTTACACAAGTTTCAGCTTATTTCAGTACTGCATCTCTTTTCTTGTTTAACCTAAATGTAAATTGAATTTTCAAAATTGAGATAACATTTATACATATTAGCATCATCGGAGTTGGGCATACCTTTCCTTTTTCGCTTCCAGCCCAATTTTGTTAGTCAGTGTACTTCAGTCAAGTGAAATTTATATGAAGAAAACCTGTGTGATAACAGCAACTGAAAAGAGACCGGATGTTGATGAGAATGAAGATGATTATGCATGGCTTCAGGCCATAGAATCCCCAGATGATCTTTATATGCGCCGGGCAAATGCACCGGTCCTGCTGTACAGGTAAACTCAAATTGCTTAATCCTCTGCTCTTCATTTTGCAGCAATCTTAACTCTTCTGACATATATTCATACTTGTGACATCGAGTGCCTAACAGGAAGAGTATTGCTTTCCAGGCTCATGCACAGTAGTCTAAACCAATTCAAAATCTATCTTACCTGAATCCGCACTCCATTCATCAATTGGAAACATGTATTGAAAAGACGCAGGCTGATGATGTTCAGAAGGTTTGACAAGATGAAATGGATCCAGAAAGCAATTCTTGCTTGTGACTTAAGAGCCATGTTGGTCTTGTGGGACAGGGTCTTCTTCTTCATAGATTAATAGAACTTTTGTTTTTTTGAAGTGATGTGAAGTTATTTTTCAGAAAGTATTACTACCTATGGTGTCTCAAGTGACATGTTGTATTTCTATCCAAGAAGCTGATTTTTCGGGGCTTCAACAATTAAACAAAAGTAACTTAAAGTAGCTGGGTTTTTTTTTTTTGTTGGTGGAGAAAAGTGAATAAATCACATTTATTCGTTAAAGGGTTCATAGTTGAACCGGGAGATGCATGGAGAACAATATAAGGGTTATATAGAGGTCTTTGTAGTGCAACAAAGGGACTTATAACTGTTTGGTCTTCGGTTGCCTACTCTTCATTGTCCAAGTTCATTCTTGGAGGTTTTTGTTCATGCTTCTCTCTTGTGAAGGTTAGATTACGCTTTATGATGGTTTGCATCATATGTAGTTTTGGTTTTTTGGTATTAAACCGAGATGGTAAGAAGTATGGTAGATTTTTCATAAAAACACGGTGTTTATCATGAAAATATATTTTATTTTATTTTTATCTAAATACTCCAGGTGATGGCCATGGTAGTCAGGTTTCAGCTTTTGCATGTGGAGAGAATGTTGTCCCCACGGTCAGTTGAGGATCTTTAACTCCTGACCTATCCATCAGTGTGTTTTGTGCCTGGAGAGTGTCTTGCTGATGGATATGATTTTGGTTTCCTTCACATCAATGTTAGATGCTTAAAGCTGCATGGCTCACCTAGTTTCCTGTTTCCTTCGCCTTGCTGTGTTTTTTACCATTTGGATGAGAGTTTCTGAACTTCCTCTCTTCAACAGGGCTAGGACACCTTTTTGTTTCTGGCTTCCAGTTTTATTACTTGTTAGAAATGACGCAACTTACTTCGTGTTTTATTTGATATATTGTGACATCGATTAATTTCTTGGCTAATGTTAATAGACAATTGATGATGTTGGTCATGATAAAGCTGAGGGGAAGCAGTTGACAAAGCCATCGATCAGCTGGCTCGGCTTCTATGGCAGGCAGAAAAGTCTGGCAACTTCCAACATTATCTGTGTCACAGGCAATCACTCAACTCCAGTAGAATCTGGAGATCATAGTTTTGAGCTTGTTCCATTTGAGATATATCAATTGAAGGAGGTGTTAAGATCTCCTCTGCTGTAATTTGGATGTGTTTCTGCGTATCTTAAGATATATATCCAATTAACTCCAATTTGATTCAAGTTACCAATGTTTGATTTTGAGAGAGAGAGGGAGAGAGAGTATAATGTAAAGAATGAATTATCTTTATCTATATATTTCAATGATGAATCTGTATTACAAGTGCTTCATTCTCAGAATTATCTAATGTATGAACCGATAAAACATCATCAATGATGAATGATCGAGCTGCTGTCAGATTGCCTTCTTCAGCCATTGTGGAAGTGCCAAAGAATCCTTCATCCCAAGTTTTGTAAGGAAGACGGCGTACAAAATGTGCAACAAGAATACGAAAAATCCACAGTTTAGAAGAAGCTGTCGCAGGAGAGAGAAATAAACAGTTCAATCAGGAGCCTTCATGCGTGATGAGATTAGTAATGCTCACACTGAATAGATTATGTTCTTTCTATTACCAGAGTTCCGAATATGGCATATATTGCATCCATGGATGGAATAGCATTCACTCCTACGCCATAAGGATATATGTGAGAGAAGCATGAATGTTAATGGTGATCTGCAGATGACCAAGAGTCAGAAAACCGATATTTGTTTTTATGAAATAATGCATGAGGGTATTTACCAAAGCAAGTATGTTTTCTCGTATCAAGAATGATGATACTAAGACATAGCCGACGGCACCTAATGCACGGACCTGAAAATTAGAAATCTCCATAAAATGATAGCATGGCAGAAATGTATCTAAAATGTTTGAAGGAGGATATATAAGCAGGAGGGATTTACAAATGTGCAGAGTACAATTGAAAGACCCCAATTGGCACCCAACCTGCAAGAACAATAGTAATGCCATGGATAAACCAATTTTTGAATCATTAAGAGCCAGTTGGTCCTTAGAGAAATACAAACGAAGATGGTTTATGCTTGTCATTTCCTCACCTCCAAAAAGAACCCATGGCAAGACCGACCAATCCATGCATAAGCTGTAGAGTAAAAACAAGACAGTGAAAGAGCCAACACTTCTGCAAGTATGTTACTGTCTACTTAACTGCAAGCATAAAAAATAACAAATGCATGAAAAAATAAAGAAATAGTCATCTTCCTACAAGATCCATATGGCATCCATTTTGCATGTTTGTTACTACTTAAGATCTGAAGAGATCAAACTATATATTGAATCATTGACCATTTCAAATGTGTCTCACAAAAGTACGTGGTAAATATAAAAAGTAGGACTCCCTTGAGAGCATCAGCCTGAATCCTTGAAGAATGTAACAGGCATAGACTTATCAATTAACCAATTGGTTGAAAGTTTCATGTAAGCGCACCCATTGTTGTGTTGGCTAGTGATTCAAACAACAACAAGAAGTGGCTGCAATTCTTACGGATCTGTGTGAGATTCATATGGTAGTAATGGTAACAGTGATCTTCCTGGAGTTATCTATTAATGTAGATAAAAGAAGATACCAAGAGAAATCAAGATGCTATTATTCTCTATGCTAAATCATTAGACAATAATTCCAACTAGAATTGTGCTTTAGTTATAGTTCTAGAGTGACTCAAACACCGTCAGGTAACAAAAGTTTATATGTGAGAACAAGTAGTTATAATGAAGTTCCCAATAGAAATAGACCATAAAAAGAATCAATAAAGGTAAAAAATTATGCAATAAGAATTCTTGGATTTCTCACCAGATAAGTAGAAGCCTTAACTGGACCAGACAAAGTGAACAACAGCATGGTTGTAGCGACCTAAAGATAAAAGGCACGTTAACAACACAGTCTAGCATCAGCAGTCTTGAAATTCATATTGCAGGTATCGAGACAAACCATGGTTTTTCTACCAGCTGCCAAACCCCATCTCATTGATGAGATGACTATCGGCAATGCGAAGAAACAACCAAAGTAATTCTGCAATAATAAGATTTTGTTTATAAAGTTCTTAACTTCAGAAAGCAAACTGCAAGAGCAGTATATGACAGCAGGAATAAAGGTGTCATAAGTAACCACACAAGAAAAGAGAATATCAACATGAAATATAGTCAGTAGCTTGATTGAAAAAAAAGCTGCAGAAGGTTCAAAGTATCATACAAATAACAAAACTAGAAGGCGACACTAAGAAAAAAGGAACAGAACAGAGAAAGTGATGTGATTGCCCAAATTTATACAATTGGCCTAAGTGTAGCAGAAATCTAGCGAAACATATAAGAAACAATGAGATACTAGTAGTTGCTAAGGAGAAGTGAAAATCTGATTATAGAAACAAAATCAAGTTAAAGATAATTGAACTTCAAATTTAATCAAGTCCCTATAAGCAAGGATAAGGTGCCCTCTTGCTTTAAGGAAAACAGGAACTCCAAGAAACTTCAATTTAGCATTGAGTCCACCTAACACACCATTCTTTAAACCCTTTCAATCTTCTCAAGCTTGTTGCAAAATGAGCTACAGTCATCACTTTCAACATCTTTATATTAAAAAATAACTCACTACAAGTATTTTTATGTGTCACTACTATAGTATCTTTAACACATCACAACATGAAGTTCTTCTACTAAAGAAACCGACTTTCACACTAAACATGAATATTATCCAAGAAATGAATATGATTCAAGAATATATATATATATATATATATATATATATATACAGAGAGAGAATGCCAATATTAACCACCCATAACTAATTCCGAGTAAAGCTTATATTTTTATTAATGTTCAATTACTCCTACATCTCCAATATATCATAATATCATAAAAGAACAATACCACCTAGTAAAGGTTACACATCTTTGCATGCCCTAACTACTCCAATATCTGTAATACACCACATTATGAAGTTCTTATAGTAAAGAAACCAACTTTCACACCATACATCAATACAAATCAAGAAAAAACCCAAATATATATATAACAGAAAAGGATGAATTCATAGCCAACATCAATATCAATGTAGCAAAGTTCATATCTTTATTGAGCACCAATTACTCCGACGTCTCCAAGACATCACAATATCATGAAGAAACCAAATTTCCCACTAAATACGAATCAAAATCAAGAAAAACAAAACAGATGATTCATAACCAACCTCAATGGCGAGTGAATTGCTCAACAAGTAAGCAAGCCCAGCAACAGAAGCAAACATGGCGCATTCAACAAGTCGCAGGGTCTTCCTGTAAACCTCCCCATCATCTCCCAAGTCCTCCAGAACCTCCTCCTCCTCCTCTTCTTGATGGGAATGCCTTTCAGCTCTGCTGATAGAGGCCCTGATGCTTAGAGTTCTGAATCTGGGCAGCTTTGGAGCAGATATTGGAGGGAAGGGGGAGAGTCGGAGAAGGAGATGATGGTGAGATTTGGGGTGAGAGAGGAGATGAAGAGGAAGGAGAGGGGGAGAAGAGGGATGGGGGTATAAGAGACTAGTCATTGACATGAGAGTATTGTGGAGAGAACTACAAAATCATGTTTTTAGGGTTTGGGTTCAAGTTTGGATCCATGCCCCAAAATCTAAACATCATCAACCTTGGTTTCTTGGTGCTGGAGATGGTGTGTTTGGATTGATGGAATTCACAAAAAAAAAAAAAAGGAGAATGGGAGAAAAAAAAATTCTCTGCATATTTTATTTTTATTTTATTATTAAGATAAATATAACAAAAAAGTTTATATTTTTGAGAAATATATATATTTCCCTACAAAAGTGTAGAGTTGTATATATACAGTATAAAACACCAATATTTGTCAATATATTTTTTTAATATAAATTAATTTTTTAAAAAAGTGGTTTTGGATTCACTTCCGTTCTAATTTCAATGTTTATATATAGTTGATGTAAATATATGCCCTTCTTTAGGATCTGAACCAATCTTGACCAATGAGAAAGATGGATTGAAAATAGTGGAAATTCTTCTGTCTTTTTGAGGAAGAGGTCGATCACGGTGTTGATTCTCCTTTCAGTTCTCATCAGCCTCCTGGATTAGAAAATCCTTTTAGGATCTGTATTTGCGTACACGACCCTATTTCGAAAGAGGAGAGAATCATGAGCAAAAAGAATCTGAGTGCTCGTGCTCAGGGGACTCTCTAACGATCAAGTCAGAACTCCAAGGAAGAGAAGGAGAGATTCCAAAGGAAAAGTTTTCATCCCAAAGGTCTCCCCCTCACCAGAGCATTAAAGATCTCCTTTTATAACTCACAGTCCTGACTCTCCAGATAGTGGCGCCCTTAGAGATTCATTTCCCTCTATTTGATGACTAATTATCCAAGTTTTTATCTTAGCGGTCTGGATCATACCATGTGTCCATTTGAAATTCATGGATATTTTTCTTCATAACACTTGCCCCCCAACTCAATAGGGCGACTTGCTTTTGGCCATGTGCTATTTAGGGAGTTCAATCTTTGGTCGAGACATGGTCATATCACAAAGGCCGTTTTGATCACCTGTAAACTTACAAAAGATTCACTCAATTAATAAAAAAAAAATTAAATTTGACTTGTTTTGCCTACTTTTCTTCCTTTGAATGAATATTTTGTTCTTTATCTTCCCAAGCTGGTCCAGTTTGTGGAAATTTCACCAAGTGTTCAATTTTTTCTAGTTATATATTGACTTTGAGACTTAACTCCCACAAGCTCTTATAGGCTTTTAATCTTCTACCCCAACCTGAGTTGAAATAATGTAGACACTTAGGCTTTGTGAATCATGTCTCCGAACCAGACTAAGGTGGATATGAGTAGGAAGCTTATTTTCCCGAGCTCGGATAAGGTAGAGATGAGTTGCATCTTGTGAAGGATGGAGGTAATCAACTCCTTTAGGTCTTCTTCCCGGGTCCTGAAAAAGACCAGAAACAAACAGATCCTACAGACTTTGAGGTTTCTTTTGATTAAACCTTGGAAAGGTTGAAGACAATCTGACCGGATCAATGTGCCTAAAAAATGGCAAAATAATCGAGCCTTGGAAAGGGCACCATGAAAAGGGTCATCCACGTCGAAGTTTGGAGGGTTTTAGCGATTAGTCTCTATTTGTCCTAAAAGAGGATGGGACGATCTGATCCCTAAGAACTGAATCAGTGCCAAGATCCTAAGGGTTTTAGTGATCAATCTCTGTGCGCCCTAAAATGGACCATGATGATCTAATCCCTGAGGACCGAATCCGTGTCTAGGCCTTGAGGGTTTTAGCAATCAATCTTTGCATGCCTTGAAAAAGGACGGAGATGATTTGATCCCTGAGGACTGAATCAGTGTCAAAGTCCTAAGGCTTTTAGCTAGCGATCACTCTTTATGTGCCTTGAAAGAGACGAAGATAATATGATCCTTGAGGACCAAATCCGTGTCGAGATTTTGAGGGTTTTAGCGATCAGTCTTTGCGTGCCCTAAAAGGAGACAAGGACGATTTAATCCCTGAGTAGAATTTGTGTCCTGAAAAGGGTTGAATGGTCGAGCCCGGAAAAGAGCGCCTTGAAAAGGGTTGTCTGTGTCGAGGTCCTGAGAGTTTTAATTATCAATCTCTACGTACCTTAAAAGGGGTCAGAGACGATATGATCCATGAGGACCGAATCTGTGTCCTAAAAAGGGCACCATGAAAATAGCTTAATGGTCGAGCCCTGAGAAAGGTTAGGAGTCCATGCGGGAACTGACAATTTGTCTGTTCATCTCTAAAATGAGAGATTCTTGAGCTTGAGCTTTAGTCAGTGGTTATCCAATCACACTTGCAAAATGGTGATAAATTGACTTCAAGAAAAGCAATCATTGATAATATTTTCTCAAATGCTCAACATGGAATGACCTTCTTAGCAGTTTGCCCTCCCATCCCTACCCACCCCAAGTCTATTATCTAATTATATGTGTCAGGACGTTGGATAACCCCTGACCCTTGTAATAGTATAAGGTCATTCCCAGAATATAACGTTGACCGAGCTTCTGCTATCGATGAGGACACGTCTGACCTCGAAATTGGCGATCATAACAGTAACTACTAAAGCGTCATCGTGGGGTAATGGATTCCCTCGAGGTCTTCGTCAGAGAAAGTAATAGGTTGCACGTCTTGGGGTTTTTTCCTCGGTTGATCTACTCAGTTAGACATCCAAGCATAATTTTTCCTTACCGAACTACTTTCACCTTTGCTAACTAGGCCTCCAACAATTTAATGAATAAATCTAATAGGAAGTGAGCCTCCTTTTAGAGAAGATGTACCTTCCTTCTGTAGGTCTCGTCGAAGATAATGAGATCAGAAGTGTCCTCGTAGGATCAAGTCATCAATTTCATCTTTCAATTGTATGCATTCTTTAGTATCATGACCTTAATTTCGATGGAATCTGCAACATGTCCCCATATCATTTTGGTGGGCCACTTAATAATCCTATGATCCTGGATCTATATGAGGATCTCTCCTCGACTGATGTTTAATGAGGCATAGTTGTGAAAACAAGCAACTACTTCTAACTCCTTTCTTTGGATTGGAATCTTGGTTTCTGGAAATACTTCTGAGGTTCTTGGCTCTCATTCCATTCCCTCTTTGGTTTCTCTTGTTTAATTTATTCTCGCCTCACCGCCTAAATCTCGGCATTAATATCCTTCTCTGCTTTAATCAAGAGCTCAACCAAATCTTTGGGTTGTTTCTTGAAAAGGGAGAACTTGTACGAAGATTGGTGTAATCCTTTCATCAGTGCAGCTAAAGCAAAGGTCTGATTGAGGCTGGGGACTTTGAGTGTTTCAATGCCGAAACACCAGATATAGCTTTGAAGGCTTTCTCCTTCATCTTGCTTTACTCTCATCAACATGGTTGGTGCCTTCTTTTGTTTCTTGCCACTGAGGAAATGGTTGACGAATAGTTCGTGCAACTCTTTGAAAGAAGAGACAGATTCTAGTAGTAGACCAAAGAACCATATCTAGGTTGTGCTCCATAGTGTGGCTAGGAACGCCCTGCACATGATGTCATCAGGGGCTCCATAGAGCAATATCATGATTTAAAGGACTCCAAATGCTTGATGGGATCCAAGGTGTCAGTGCATGTCTCGATCAATAGCATTCTGAATCCCGTTGGGAATGGAGCGTCAAGGATTTCTAAGATAAAAAAGGAAATAGTTTGAGCAACATACTTAGGTCATTCTTTCATTTCTTATGAGACAACCTTGAACCGAGCTCTTTGAGAATTTTTGGGTCGTGGCTGAAGTAACCCTATATTGCTAGTTGATAGGACGATTTCTTCCTCCTTTCTCGTATAGATCCTAACTTTGGGCTCTAGGGCTTTCATAGTTGAACATCGCCCCACCTCTAATGAACCTGTCATAGTATTTCGTGGCGGTGGCGGAAGTTGAGACGCCTGTTGCTCCATATTCTGAAGTGCTTGGGTTAGCGCCTCGATCTTATTTCCAAGAACTCGATACTTTGAATCTTGAACTTCATCTCCAGGGACCGTGCGCTAATCTTGTCGAGTTTCTTCAGCTTCTTGGACGCCATTATGCCCCCTACGATGTTTTCTTCAACTTGATCATGGATGTGATTCACTTGCCTTTTTCCATGATTGCGCTTTACAGCTTCTTGTTCAAGAAGATAATATTTCTAACAGACGGCGTCAAATTGTTGATGCAAATATCCACTCTTCCTTAGGATTTGAACAAAACTTGATCAACAAGAAATATGGATTGGAGATAGTGGGAATTCTTCTGCCTTTTTGAGAGAAAGGTCGATCACGGTGTTGATTCTTCTTCTAGTTCTTGTCGGCCTCAATGATCAGGAACTCCTTCTAGGATCGGTTTTCATGTACACAACCCTGCTTTGAAAAAGGAAAGAAGCATGGGAGAAAAGGAATCCAGGCGCTCATGCTCAAGGGAGACTCTCTGATGGTCAAGTCAAAACTCAAAGGGAGAGAGATTTTCTAGAGAAAAGGTTCGTCTCAAAAGTCTCCCCTTTTTTAGGGTATCGGAGATCTCCTTTTCTAGGCTCTAGATCATATTGGTGCCCTTAGAGATTCATTTCCCTCCATTGGATACCAATGACTAATTATCCAAATTTTTGCTTAGTGGTTTGGATCATGCCAAGTGTCCATTTGAAATTCATAGATATTTTTCTCCATGATATATATATATAATTTTATAGGGCATATATACAAATTACAGTTACAGTGCTTATATGTAAATGAAAATTTAGGGAAAACGAAAAAAAAAAACTTTGTCTAAAAAATATATTCATAAAAGAAAAAATAAATAAATAAATTTCCCCCTTAAAATGCATACCACCATTCTAAGAGACCAAAGATCAAATGAGGGTTGATTATTATTATTGACTAGCTACAGGCTATCTAAATGAGAGATGGAGGATGAATGAGTAGTTTAATAACTAATGAGCCTAAAAATGATACTAAGCACTAAATAATCTAAAATAATAGTAATATAAGAATAAGACTAAGAAAACAAGTGGTCTTCACTTGAGTATAGGGAAGAGGGCAATCTAAGTTTATCTAACCTAAAGCTCAAGTGGACATCATATTCATGTTGATTAATGTGAATAAAATTCTTAGGTCTTAGGAGGCAACTAGCCATTACAAGCACCATTAACGGACATAGATTGATGGAACACTACATATAATATAGTATATTGAAAGAGTAAAGGAATAAGGCTTTGTTAAGTAAGTGGTCTAATTAAGTTTATCACTCCAAGATATTTTTACAAAGTAATTAAAAGACACCTTTATGTTTATTCCTTCATGAGTTCAAATCTTTCTAATATTCCAAAGGAAAAATTCTATATACGAGTAAGTTTAAAATACAACCGATAAGATTCATGCTTGAATTCCACAATTAAGTTCTAAACTTATCTCTTTTTCGCATGGATTAATTTGTTTGAATTCATTGCATTGGTTTTGTTAAAAATTAACTTCATGGATAGTATATATGAAGGATTGATCTTTTCTTGCTATATATTCCAAGTTTATTCATTAATGCAATATATGTTAGACAAGAAACATAGAGAGTGCAAAAGTGGTTCTACTCTCCCGAGAAAAACTCAGGATCGAACCCCGTCTCTTACAAAAAGGGCCTATTGGTACCGAGTTATTTTGCTAAGAAGTTCTACTCTCCCGAGAAGAACTCGAGATCGAACCCCACCTCTTACAAAAGTGGGAACTCAAGCACATCGAAGGTGCTTTGCGCCTGAGCCCCTTCCTTAACTTCTCTCATCAGGGCGCTTGTCACTTTGTCAAGAAAAAAAAATAAAAATAAACATAGAGAGTGTTATAGTACAACATGCAATTAGAAGCAGTCTAATTTTGTTGGGATGTGATGGTCTTAATCATAGGAGACATAAGAGCTAGTGGTTGTATGCAAAACAGGGAGATCTAATTGCATGGATTGAGGCCCCATTAGAGAGAGAAGAGAGAACATAATCCAACACAAAACCTTGTCTTAATTCATTCTGTGGATGAATCTCACCAAATTCCAAATCAAACTTGTGACTTGTTGTTGCAAGATGCAAACCAGCATGATATGATGCACAATCTTGGCTTATTAACCTCTTCAATTTTCTTTTGTACATGTCCAAGGACAAAGATAGTACCAAAAACACATCTAAAAGAAGAAGATTTGGTCATATATGCTTCATATATATAGCACAATCTCCATGGGACCCCTACTTGATCATGCAATTCTATATATGTCTATTCACCTGTTGTGCCACTTATTTTAGTCTCTAATGGCAACTTTGATTCTTCTATTTCAAAATGATCATATAGTTCAATTGTTTAATCTTCTTTCTCCACCTTAATTTGTTGCATTTGTGCACAAGGCCTCGATTCACCTCAAGTTTCATACAACACAGCTTATTTTACCGTCCGAAGGTTTCACACAGCATGTGTTTATTTTACCGTTCAGTCTATTACGAGCCAACACAGAGAATGCTCGCGTGTTTGTGTGGGCTACCCCATTGGGTGACTCACACCCTGTGCCCTCACTTTGCTCTAGAGGGGATTTGATCCCGGGACTTCTGTGGATTGAACTCTTATACAAAGGAGGCCTCTGTTGTTAGACCAAGAGTTCTTGGGCTTATGATGTAGTTTTGTATATGTACTTTATGATGAACATATTGTACTAGTGTACCGAAATGCACCATGTGCTGTGCATGCACTGAACAACAACGTCATCACTCCTCAACATAGAAAGAAGTACATGTAAGTATTAACTAGAATTATATATAAATTATATATAAATATATTCCATGCATGCAGGATTCCTTGAATGCCTGCAATGGGTCAGAAGAATACTAGTGTTGGAATAAGGCTGCAACATTAATGCATAGGTGTTTGGAGATGGAGCAATGGTGGAGTACAAGTACTCTTCAGTGGAATGTAAAGGTATAGAACCAAAAGAAGGAGATGAGAGCCATTGGTGGGGTTGTGGAAGCACATGAAGGAGCTCAAAAAAGTGAGAGAAGCTAGCTACAGGATCTAAAGTGAGTTCCTCATGGTGGAGTCTTCTCCTCCGTCCATGCAAAACCCCATGCAAATGCAATGTGTACATGCATCTGTACGTATATGAGGGGCCGGGCCAGACAACTTTCTCATCTCTGTCTATATTATTGTGACAGTGACAATCACTTGAAGGTCCCAATGGATGGTTCTTGTTTGAGTTTAGACAAGGAGAATTGGAGATGATGAAGACAAAAAAGGAATAGTGAGCATCCATGCATGCATGCATGCATGACAAAATTAAAATGATCCATTATCAATGTTCTTGTAATTGGTGAAACTTTGCTAATTTAGAATGCATGGATTGATGTTGTTTCTTTTGTGAGATCAAATGGAGTTTATATTGGTTTAAGTTTGAGCCATTGTTTTTCCTCAATATATTAAAGGGTAGTGCTAGCTCTTGTTAATGAAAGCTAGTTTGCCTTCACTAATGGAGAAGAAGGGAAAGATTGGAACAAGAATAAAGGTTAATATTGGTGATATCTAGCTTAATCTTCTTTAATATAAATTAAGTGAATAAGGGAAAGATGATAATAAAATAATTAGAACCAACGGAATCTTGATACCGGGTCCCTTATGTAGGGTGTAGATGGTTGGGAAGAATCCAAGATCGAATCCCCACGACCACACAAGGTGAGGGCGCGCATGCAGGGAGCCGCGCTGCTCGATCACCCCTGACTTTCATGCGGGGGTGCTTGTCGCATTTATCAAAAATAATAATAATAATAATAATAATTAGAGTTTATACAATGAATTAATTAGTGATGATTTTGGTTGATGTACTTAGAGAATAAGGAGGAAATTTTGTCGAAGATTGGCCTTTTTCTTTTGCCTCGGCTTATTAGAGCATGCGTGCAAGAGTTGGATACAAGCATAAAGGCCAATAAAGAGTGTGACCTTGTGACAATTAAGAGAAAGGAAAGGAATTGACTAGAGTCTAGAGTTGAGACAAGATCTAAGACATGATCTTGGTTGATGTTTGAGTTTAGAGTAGTATAGTAAACAAAGGAGGAAAAGTTGTTAATAATTGGCCTTTTGTTTTGCCTCAACTTATAACATCATGCATGCATGAGTTGTATCCATGATTAGAAACATTAAACCTCTGACAAGAATATATAAAGGTTGGTTGGTACATTGCTAGCTTGCACTCACTAACATTTTAGGGATCTAAGGAACCACACATCATCATGCATGAGTTGTATTATCCCTGAAAGTAAGTCTTGTCTTGAATTATTGTTGGCTAGCTAGAGGTTTAAACCAAGAACATATATATATGGACTAATTATTTGGGATTATTCCACATTATAAGAATATATATATGTATGAAGGAAAAAAAAAAAGGGTTATTTTTAACACAATAAAAGATACTGATAGGGATCTAAGGAATGAATGAATGAACCTTCTCATCCCACCATTATTTTTCAAGAGAATCTCTTAATCAAACTCACTCTGATAAAGTGCAAGCTTTGATCCAATTGGACTACTAATTAAAGATGAAATGAAGACAAATACATGCATAGAATCATAGACAAAATGAAGTGAGGGAGAAGCTTAGAATATATAAGAGTTATGGAAATGGAACCTTGTGGTTTATTTTGAATCAATGGGTGTGGTCTTTTAATTAGCAAACAAAGAAAGAGTTGTGGACCATGGTGGAGAGGAAGTTGGGAGGAAAAGAGGAGCAAAAGTGACAAGAAAGAATAGAATGGACAAAGGAGGGCCTTTCTTTGGTAGGTAATGCCTAAAAGAAGGTTTTATATATATTGAAGTTTAATTAATTTACATTGAAAAGGAGAAGAGATGGCATGAAGTTTAGTGATAGAGTATCCATCTTTTATGATTGTGATCTTGAAAGCCTTGTGGAATCCTGCCAAACTCATTAATTAATTATTAACTTCTTGAGGTTGAGGTTATTTCTTCTCTATCATTGGTAAAATTACCGACGAGAAGAATATATATATGGTTAATTATATTTGTACCAAATGTTATTGTTTCAAATTAAAGTATAATTTATCAACATTCATGAAAGCCTATTGGTACCAGATTGGTTTGCTAAGAGGTTCTGTTCTCTCGGGAAGAACCCGGGACCCTCTCTTGCAAATGAGAGAACTCAGGCGTATCGAGCGTACTCTATGCCTGGGCCACAATATTCTTGACATCCCTCGCGTGGTCGCCTTACTAATTATCAGAAAAGAGAAACCATATAGTGATTATATACTAGTGATTTAATTAAATGATTATCAAACTAGCGGGTTTTAATGGTTTGTGAATTTTTTTTTTTTTTAAAAAAAAAACTATAAATTTGGCTTCTTGATTAGTGCATGAATTAAATAAGTCAATTCATGTTGCATGAAATGCAGAAACAACAGAAACAGTTTGAAATGAATAGAGATGTTGGCTTGATATTGATTCAATTTAATATAGTTCAAGCTCAGTTGAAAGTAGTTCTTGTTGTCTTTAATTTGTCAAGTGTGCTATGAACTTCATCCTCCATTGTAGAATCACACAAAGCTCAATACCAAATCATCACCTTCAGAAGGATTACAACTTAGTTACAAATGAAACTACAGTACTATATATTAGATCATGAGTACATATTCTTCAACATAAATAGTTCATGATTAAATATCAAATCATCTTCCACTGTAAAGATCTTTATATGAACTCAAAACCAATCATCATTCAAAGAACAGAGAAAGAAAGAAATGCAACTTGAAAGAGAACTCAAAATTAACTCAAAGCCAAATCATCATTCAAAGTAGAAAGAAATAAGAAAGAAAGAAATTAAAGAAATGCAACCAATTAGCTTGATCATGATGATAACATTATTATTCCTCCACATATATATAGTTCAAAGTTAAACAAATAAATGCAACAAACAAACAACACAATGCACGCAAGCAAGCGTGCATCAGTTGCAATAAAATATCTTCATGTTATTCCTTCCAAGATAATTCTAGCTAGTAAGCAAAAGAAAGCACAAGTAGTTCTCACATTGGCAATGGACAGGATATATATGTATAACCACAACAAATGGAAGATATATATATATATAAGAGCTAGAAGAGGGTAACTTGTAATGATCAGGCAAATGCTACAAGGCTGGCTTTGTTAGACTGCTGCAGGGTTCTCATGCATGTTAGGACAGATCCTCATGGAACTTGGTGATGAAGTCCTTAGTCTTTGTGTTAACACCGGGATCGCCAACCCAGTAGATTCGGTCCTCGTCGCTTGGTCGGACTTTGCTCATGTACCTTGGCTCGTATTCTATGTCGTCGTCTCGCGAACCTTGAGAGAAGCCAAAGCACATACAGGAAGAGGAGGAGGAGGAGGAGGACTTTGATGAGGATTGGCTTCCCCCCATTCTAGCTAGCTACTTCTTTGTTAAAGAACAACAAAGAAGTACTATGAAGTATTGAACTATGTATAATAAGGTATCAAGTAGTCTCTTGTTTGTTTGTCTCTTAATTGTAGACTAGCTAGGCTTCAAGTTGGAATGGAGAGAGGGAGAAGGTGGTGAAGTATTTATAGGGGAAGGAGTGAAAGGTGGGAGAGATTCTACAATGATGGAGAGGCATTTGGAGGGTGGAGATTGGGTGAGTTGATGGGGGGAGGGAAAGGGTGGTGGAGATACCATGCATGGCATGGTAAAACCATATTCTTGAAAAAATAAAGCTACATAATTTGGAGTCCTCTCCTTTTCCAATTTGACCCAACCATGTTCCTTTTAGCACACATGATACCCTGTTTGTTGCTTCCCTTTGGTTCCTTTGGTTCCAAGTAAGTAAGTGGAATCAGAGCTTTTTTGGTTAATTTCAAGATATTTGTTTTTTTATTTTTTTTAATGTGATTTAGTTTTCAATGTAATGTAGAATTGGGGAGAGAAAATCAAGATTATTATTATTTTTTTATAAATATGAACAAACCATTAGAAACACATTCGAGAGATATGGTTTGAACTCCCAACCTCTTTTTATGATGATGGGTGAATTAACCAAATTTTTTTTGTGAAAGTTGATAAAACCAAAATATTTTTATGAGAGGTAGACATATAAAATATGTTTGAGTTTGGAATAGACTTGTTTTTGTTTTTTTATCTATCCATAGTGCCTTTCATGATTTTTTGATGCGCATCTCTATGATATTGTGAATCGTTAATTTCAAGATATTTGTTTTCTTATGTGATTTGAGTTGGGGAGAGAAAATCAAGATATTTTTTTATATATAAATGTGAACAAGCCACTAAAAACACCGTTGGAAATGTGATTTGAACCCTCAATCTATCTTTGTGAGGGTAGGTGGACTAACGAACTTTTTTTGTGAAGGTTGGTAAAATCAAAATATTTTTATGAGGGATAAGACATATAGAATATGTTCGAGTTTGGAATAGACTTGTTCTTGTTTTTTATCGATCCGTAGTGCCTTCATGATTTTTCGATGCGCATCTCTATGATATCGTGAATCGTTAACTTAATTTTTTTAAAAAAAAAAATAGATATAGCTTGATGAATGTTTCATTTAACAATGGATAAGTTTTAATATAAGAAGTTGGAAAAGAGATACGATAGATTTCATGGAAAGAAAATATCTTTCAAATTGCACATATAACTTCTGATCTCTGAGTCTACTCTAACTCTAGTTTCGTGTTAAGATTGATTATGTTTTCAAGTTGATATCAATGAATCTTCATAATAACTTTGCTTTGCAAAGATTTGCTTTTGATTAATGTTGATCTTAAATACCTTCAAATCCATAACAAAGATTTCTTATTTATTTTAATGCGCCTAAGAACAATCAATAAAAGTAAGAATCAAAATGGTAACTTCACAAAAGCAAATATATATATTATTATATATATAATCAATCAATTAAACTATAAACAACCACACTAATGACTAATTTAAGTAACCCTTTTCATAAGCAGTCTAAATCACAGCTAGAACTTGAGGGGGAAAAGTAGGGGCATGGTCAAAAGAGAGCTTTTCTGGCTTCCCTTTGAATTGGTGCTCTTGAGCACTAATTGGTTAGGTTAGGGTCTGATATAGAATGCTAGCTGTTTAACTTTCTGGTATATATATGTTGGACACCAGCTAGCTACAAAGTCCATGTCAAGGTTTGGTATAATACCCAATAATTCTTAGTAGTAGAGGAAATCAAGCCAAAGATTTTATTTTAATATTTTTTCTTCTACTTTTTTTTTTGCTGGATTTGTTAATTAATGAAAGTTTGGTGCTTGCTTGCTGTAATCACACTGCTTAGAATCTTAATCATGAAAAGCCTTGTGTGGTTTGGTAAGGTCTACATGTGTGGGCTCTTCAGATTCCCCTTCTATAGTACATGTACTTGCATAATTTGGGATTATCATTAACTATCAATCCTATTTTCATATATAATATGACTTTCTCATCTCATTGCACTTTGATATCTAACAAAACATGGCCTCAATATATAGTAATTCAAGTTCAAAACATAGTGTAATATAATTCAACTTATGTGTAAATTATTCGCCCGCATCCATTAGTTACTGTGAACCAAACATGAACGAAAGATTCGAGTTTATAGTGGTACAATTAAAGGATAAGAAGGACTTAGTATCATCAAGTCATCAAGGAGAGCTAATAAAGGTGGATAATAGGTTTTTAACTGCCTGATTTTGCATAATAGAGCTTTCCAGGAAAGTTTATAGGGGTACAAAAAGGTAGTTAATGGACTTGAACTTTTGCACTAACTGCTAATTGTTCTGAAAGGACTTAATGGCATTGTGTCAAGAGATGGTTTGAGAAACTTGGAGTTGGATGTGATTGGTATCGAATCAGAAACCACATAAGATCTTCAAAATAATAAATAAAAAGGAGCAACCCTTTTTAAGTAGAAATTGTGATGAACAAGTCAGATTTTAAGTAGAAATTGTGATGAACAAGTCAAGGAAAACATACAATAATTTTGTATGAAATTTCATATCATCTATTTTTTTTATCACACTTGTTCAGGAAAATAATGAAGGAATTATCATGAAACTAACAATATGCAATATTTTGAAAATTGGCTGTCACACTCCTCACAAAAAGTGTGAGGTTGAGAGTCCAAAACACACACGACTCATGTTCTAATGGATGGTTTTCATTTATCAAAAAAAAAAAAACAAAATATATTATATAATAGATTTCATAAAAATTATTAAACAAACTTTCAGAATAAGTTCAAATTGCATCCAAGATTCTTCAGACAAATGCCCCTTCTCATCATATGACACTGACAGAGGTTTGTTGGACAATGATTTAAACAGAGTATCAACCTTGTTTTCTTGGTAATCCATAAATTTCCATTGTTTTTAATAAATTTTCACCATTCAAGACCTGTTAAAAATAGAATGACAGCTCTGTAAAAAGTAAAAAGGTCAATCAATTCATGCAATTGGAACTCTTACAAATAGATACAAATTCCGATTCACAGTTGCTGAGACAAGCTAAAAGATTAATCAAGCACCAAAACACATGAAAAAAATATGGCAATAGAATTCACCTCTGAGTGATGTAGTCAAAGAGATACAAAACACAAGGTTAGTTCATTAATGATCTTATTGTTGAAATGTGGTTGTCAATCAAGTCTAGGATCATATGCTTGGGACCCCCAATCACTGGTCTGGTTCATGCCATGCTTGGAGGTACACCCATAGTGCATCGAGATCAAACCAACAATAAACTTCCTAGATTTCCATTTTCAAAGGCTGCTAAAGAATACATAGGGGGGAATCACTTAGAGTAATAGGATGGATAGATTCTTCCAAACAAATATCACACTATATGAGTTGGTATGAATACTAATAGTGGTCAAGATATTGGCCAAGTGTTATTCTCCACTGTTACCAATCACTTCAGAGCAATTATGTGATCAAACATAGATGGAATGCATATGCAAACAACAAATCAGCCAGGTGTTATCCCGCACGGATTTAAATCAGTTGGGAGCAATTACATGAATATATATATATAGATGGAATATAATTCTCTATGAGTGCCCTCAGGAACCAGTGTGTGTGCGATCAATTGAACATCAACACGTATCAATTGCCTGGCATTATGATATTATAAGCATAAAAAGTACCGCATGAAAGCTGCTTCAGGCAAAACACCATCGGCAATTTTCCCAAGCCTCTCTCATCCTTCAGAGTTCATATCCTGGTCATAAAAATTAGCAATTGGGAATTCAAAAGCAGAAAATAATATATTATGTCCCATTTGATGATAAAAGGTAGTCATTTAAAATTAGGTTCTCAAAACACATATTTACGATTAGAGGGGGTAAAGCAACAGATCTAGAGCCCCTAAGTGCCTATGACTGTCAATAGGAAGTAGCATGTTGCCAATAGGTCAAAGATACCCTGCAGTTCTAGCATCAGAAAAAGGGCAAGCAAATTGGCCAAATCTTGATGGATCTCAATGGATGAAGTACAATTGACACTAATTCTCTTCTCTTGTCGAAGGATCCATTCCAGTTGAGGGGCTGTCAGCAAAATACTCTTGATGCTTCAAGTTCACACCATTCTGTTCAACAAACAATGAATAAGCATCGGTTTTCTTTTCACAATGAGGAGGGAACTGTTAAGTGTACAAGAAAAGCCAATGAAACAAAAAACAAATAGTTGGAACTGAGATTAGGTATTATATTCTCATACAACAAACAAAAAAATTATAATGGAAGTTGCTCATAAATAAACAGATCATGATTATAAGGAAAATCAACATCATAAAAAAAAGGGCAACCTAGTACTACAAAGCTCCCGCTATGCGCGGAGTCCGGGGAAGAGTCGGATCCCTTGGGTCTATTGTGCGCAGCCTTACCTTGCTTTTTTGCAAGAGGTTGTTTCTATGGTACATCATATGAGGAAAAATGTTTTAAGAGTTGAGCATCGCTGAATTAGTGGCAAGCTAAAATAGAGAGATTGTCTTCGCAAACTGAACCAAAGCCCATGATGCAAACATTGATGTAGCTACTAAGGTAAGATATGGGAAACCCTAGCTAGAAGGTGTTAGCACCAGAGTGGTTAAAATGGGTTGAGTCATTAACTTCTTTTTGTTTACACCGAAATGTGCTTGGAAGTTGCCGTTACCTCCAAAATGTTTTCTTTTATGACACAGGTGACATTGGATTTTTTGAACCCAAGTCATGGCCTCCTTCTAAACAAGCTTTAACTATTCAGTTCTGAAGTCCCACATCCAAAACAAGCAATTCAATTAATTATGATTCAAATTTGAATATTCAAAATGCTTGTAATTTTATTTCTTATTATATTATATTATATATTACTAAATTTGTTGTTTAAGTGCAAGATGTTGGGAAGGTCAGCTGAAAGTGGCAATTAACAGGAATATAATAATTTAAAGCAACTATGATACATTTCAGCATGTTCATTTTAGCTAACCAACAAAAACCAACCAATACTGCAATTTTTTAAAGGAATCGGGAGAGAAAAAGCAAGTTGCCCTATAAATGCAATTTTAGTAATGCCAATTCTGCAAAATAATAATAATAATAATAATAATAATAGTTTCAAAATAATAAATTTTCTAAAGAAAGACAGTAATAGAGGAAGCTCAAAATAAAAATCCATTCATTACCATCAACGGAAAGAATCTTTTTCTTTGATTTTATTTTCTCACTTAACTTGAGGAGTAAGCTCACATTAATAACTACATATCGATATTGCTTGAATGACCCAGAGGAAGAGGAAACTAAAACAGCCTCTATTTGTTACCTCACGCAGGGCTTTAGAAAGATCATCCATTGTCAAAATCAACTTCTTTTCCTACAATATAGCAAAATTGAGTGAGTATAGTGTATATAACCTTCAACACTAATATTTTGTGTCAAATATTGTACCTTTGGCTGCTTGCTTTTGTCTTTGACCGGTGCAGAGAGCCTTGCCTTGCAGTGCCTAATTCAGGAAAATGGGAAAATGGTAGTGAATACAGGAAAAAGAGACATCAACTTAAAACCCATCTCAGAGCTTCAAAATCATCTTTGAAGCCTTGATTACAGAAACATGCTTGACATTGAGCACACTTAGAAAGCATACTACTCCACAAAGTACAGAGGCATGCTCAAGATACATAAAATTTAGGGGAAATTGGTTATATACCCCTCAAAAGTTTCATAATTGCATATTTACCCCCGAAACAATCATAATTGTTTGTATACCCCTGAAAAACAAGTTGAATTGCGGATATACCCCTACTGTTAGGATCCGTTGACAGAAGTTAACCAAGTAATCTTAACCATGGTTACAATTTAGGTTAATGGTTGAAAAATGTCCAAAATACCCCTCTTTATATATTTTTTAACTATTTTAAAATTTAGATTTTTAAAGGGGTATTTTTAAATTAATAGTCAAACAAATTTTTTTAGGGGTATATATGTAAAGGGTATGATGGTAATTTTGTATGTCTACCGTTTGTTAACTTGACGGTTTTTCATTTGATTTTAACCCCAGGGGTATATACACAATTATACCTATTATTTAGGGGTATGTATGCAATTATGTTTTATTCAGGGGTAAATACGCAATTTCAAAATTATTCAGGGGTACACCTGTAAAAAACCTTAAAATTCAAAGTATTCGTTTCAGAACACTGAAAATTTATCTAATAACTCTTGAGCAAGTAGAAAGGACCGATACCAACGAATCAACATCAACTGGTTTCCCTATCCAGAAAAGCAGGTTCTCATTCAGCTGGGCAAATGTGGCACTCTTGTCTAAAGAGAGAAAATGAAAACTAGTAAAGATCTGTATGTGCACCAAAATTAAGAAATGTTCCTAGTTCCTTCTACTAATATTTAGGGTATAGAGGATAGACTATTATCAAACATGATCTTATCCATGGCTGCTAAGGAATACGTCTCTACCTTCTTACCTATGGTTGCAAACAACTTGCACATGAAGAATTTGAGTGAAAGAAAACTAGGATGATTTTGTGATAAACCCCTATAGTTTTGTTTTTTCCCTTGAGAAAAGAACCCCAAGGTTTTAATTATCTTAAAACCATCAGAACGCTTTTGTTCCATTTCTCCAAAACCTTTTCCGTTAATATTTAATAAACCATGTGTTATCTACTAACACAAGGTTATCAAATATTAAAAAAAAAACCAATCTACCCTTCTTTAATAAATAAAACCAAAAATGAAATTTAAACTCTAACTTTAAATTTTATCATCTATTAGCATCTCGGAGGATTGTGATCATCAGTAGCTTTTCCGTCACCATTCAAGTTCTACAGAAGATGCTCAAGCCCTCCTCCATATTTGTTGTTCCTTTTTTCTCCTTTATAGATAACACCCGAACCATGAAAGTTAAATTCTAATTCAAATTCTATGATCCACTTGAAGGATTATGATAGCCAACAATCTATTTGTTACCTCATGCATATTAAAAGAAACTAAGATTATAGTCTGTACACTCCTGGAAGGGTTTGTATGTAAATATCAATAATAATTCTAATTTGCATATACAACCTTACAAGAGTTTTAGAGGAGTATTCATGAAATTAAAAATTTAGTAAGGGTATATATACAAAAATTGGGTATTAAAAATGTACTAATGTAGAACATCTTTTATGCAAATATTAATATTTATCTTAAATAACTTTTGCAAAAAATATATATAAAAAAAGTATAGCTTTGACAAGTATGTATGTAATTATAGAAAATGTGTTTTACTAAATTATTTATGCAAAAATGAGTTTTTATTAAGGTGTATTTGATATATAGTATATACATACAAAAAGGGCAGCCCGGTGCTACAAAGCTCCCGCTATGCGCGGGGAAGGATCGGACCACTTGAGTCTACTGTACACAGTATTACCCTTTTTTCTTGAAAGAAGTTGTTTCCACAACTCTAACCCCGTGCCATCTAGGTCACATGGCGATAACTTTACCGTTGCGCCAAAGCTCCCCTTCCTTGGCGCAACGATAAAGAAGGGTAAAATTGGAAAACCTTTTGTCCAACTGTCGAGACAAAATATCCTATAAGTGAGTGTGGGCTAAAATCCCTTTTTTGTCCAACTAAACACACAAAAAAAAAACTGTCTCTATTACCCCAAATACAACATACAAATGGTTATTTTGTTTTATTCTTGTTTATTTTATGTATCAAATGCAACCAAAGTTTGGTAGCAGCTATAATTAACAAACTACCCTAAGGTACCTCCTAATCATAAGTGAGAAAAAACAACAAAAACAACACATAAAACATGACCCCCACCTCCCCCAAAACCAAATCCTGCACCCATTTCTCTCTCTCTATTCAACAAAGGTTGGACCCTAACCTCCTAAGCCAAGAACTTTTTGCCACCTAAGTACACAAAGCTCCCCATGGCCATGCAATCACGTACTCAAGCCATATCAAATATCTCCATTCCTATAGCACCATTGGCAGTTTCTCCCATTTTCTTCTTCTAAAGAGAGTCCACACTCCAGATATCTTCTAGTAATGCTATGTGCTACAGTTTGTTTCTTGCAGGAACACCCGATCGATTATCTCCCCACTAGAACAAAAGTTGTGTCAATCTCCTATGCCTGATCATGAATGCGCAGCCACAAACTAGATGATTAAGTAGAAACTAGATGATTCGCAAACTCCACTGATTACAAAGCCTGCACATATTGTTGATGATAACTACCCCTCTTCTCTGAAGAAAATCCAATGTGAATACCCTTCATTGAACTGTCAGCCATGTTAAACACTTCAGTTACAAAGGAGCATATGTTTTCCAAATCTCCTTTAAGCAAGCAGGTCTCACACCACCATTTGTTAAGACCTTATACAAGTTTCAAACAGTGAACCTTTCATCCATGCTCCATCTTCACCTCCACATATCTCTCCCTGTACCACTAAGAATCCTGAGACTACATCTAAAATCAAATTTTTGTTATGAATGGACACAAACCACGAGATTAGTCACACAAACCTTTACATACAGTTACTTTCTCTCTGTAACTCCATTTCTCTCTATACAATACCACATCTCTAATTTTGTTTTCTTTAGATCAGTAGATTACTCTCAACACTTTCTCACTAAGACATTAAACTTATAATTATATATTAGATTATATTGTATTGTTATATTCCAACTTATTAAATTGAAAAATAAAAGTCAAATAAGAATGATTTGTCATTCCATGTTTACATTCAAACATTACAATGGGAATCATCCATTCTATTATCTCATTCCCACTCCCATTCCATTCTCAGGTAAAAGCAACTAAGAATCCCAAGACTATATCTAAAGTCAAATTTTCATTGTGAATGGACACAAACTACAAGACTAGCCACAGCCCTTAAACATACAGTTAGACTATTCTTCTTGCCTTCTCCAATTCTACTACAGAAGGTAAAGCCATAGAGGTGAAACAAAGGAACAACTGCTCTAGATCACAACCATGCATTCCTCTATTCTCAAGGCAATGAAAAAAATAAGGACACCGTTGAGTTATTAATGTTTTATAGCAAGTGATGTCAAATGTAGTATGGTCAAGCACATCATAGAAATGGCAATGTACATTAAATCCATATGACAAGATGTAATTTTTCATTTCAGGTAGGTGTTTATGGATTTGACCAAGCAATTTCCATCAAAATTGAAATGTAATATATTAGGTGATTCAAAGAGCTGGGAAAAGAAAATAGAAAAAGAAAGAAAGAATATAGAACATACTGAAGAGCATCACTTGCAACATCTGTGATAAACTTTTGAGCAGCTACAGCTACCAACCTTGTTCTGTCAAGAAGGAAAATATAAAATAAGCCTCAATGAGCTTCAAGGAAGGAAACAGTAAAAGTAATTTATTTGCATTTTTCATTGTAAAGATCTACAAGGTAAACCTTTAGGATCACTAGATGATGTTGAATGGTTGAATGGTAGTATGGTCAATAAAAGTTTGATATTGATAAACACATAGCTTCAAAGATAGAAGAAAATATGGACATTAATTATAGGATGTAAAATTAGCAAGCAAATCAAGCTCTTCTATAACATCTAATTATATGGCTATGTTCCATTTAACAAGAGTTTCAAGTACATGATTTCTAGAGGTCGATTGATATTAAAAATATTTCCAACCCTGAGGCAAAATGAAGACCCTGGTAAATCTTCATTTTTAGTCAGTTGATCAGTTTATGCAGTCAGAGATGAAGTTTAATGTTAAGGAATGTCAAAGCCACTCATGTGGGCATCTTGGCACATGTAAGAACGTTTCTATGATTTATATTCCATCTCTTACTCATTACACACTCACAACTATTGTTGTCTCCAATGCTTTCCACAGCAACCCTAATTCGATGCATGTCATCTTTATATATATAGTTTATACATTATATGATCATTCACAATTTGTAAAACCCTAATTATCATCAATAGGAATTCAAACAAACTACATCTACCACTAATTTTGAGCTTCTAAGATCATGTCCCTAATCCATGAAGATTGTTAATTTAAGTCTTAAGAGCAGACCATATACTCTTACTCCACATAAAAACACATTCAATTCCCAAAATGTTATAAACACAGGCGATAAACTTCCAACAACTCCCAAGTTCCTTGATTACCGAAGAAGAAGCAGAATGGATCCTCAAAACCGCCCAAAACCTTCAAACTCGCCATCGATTAAATCACATGAAAACCCGAAAGAAAATCAGTCTATTCAAACATCCAGTATTCAACAAGATAACAAAAGAATCGAAAGGGATTCTCTGAATTCAAGTTTCAATCAAACCCTAGCTAGGAACCATCAAAGAGAGAGAAAGAGTACCTACAGTCGCAGATCGGGGCATTGAAAACCACTGCGCGCCAAGTAATGTTCCACCAGCTCGTCAGGGATCTTTTCCATAAAACAAGACAAGATTGGATTTCACTTTCTTGAAACACAGAGATAGATCAACAGAGATACAGAGAGGGACATAGAGAGGAGAGGTTACCGTGGGCGTGTAGTCCATGAGGGAAGAAAGGAACTCCGCGAGCGCAGAATCGTCGTCGTGCTTCCCGTCGCCGCCGGCCCCCGACGAGTTCATCGTGCCTTCTAGAGAGAGAAACGCGTTTGCGCGTGCGTCAAGAGAGAAGTAGGATGGGTTTCGGATTTATTTTCTTATCGGATTCGGATCCGTCACATAATCAAACCCGATAAGAGGGGCGAAAGATCATGAACGGACGGTTGGATTGGGCTTGTTACCTTGTCATGCATGGATCGGGTCGGATTGGCTCAATGGTTTGAATCCAACTAGTTTTCCCTGTATGTCCCTGTAAAATTTATAATTAATTGTATATTATTATTAGATTTTTTTTTTATATATATGTATGTCATTCAAAGGGTGTATATGTAAATACAAAAGTTAGAATTTGTAGTTTCAAATATTAAAAAATTCAGTATTTTAAAATTTTTATTTGTTCACTTGATAATTTAGGATAAACTCCTTTCTTTTTATTCCATAAATCTATTCATATTAGTATCGATCTTACAATAAATTCACACTACAAGAACATGTTGTTATATACTTATATATTACAAATATTTTTCAAATATATATATATATATATATATATATATATATATATACTAATGTTCGCGTTGTATGATGTATAGTTCTTAGATAAATTCACACTACAAAAATATTTTGTTATATATTAAAATATTTTTGTAATAAAATGTATAGATAATTCACTATTCATCCCTTGAATAGTACCCAAATTGCCAAATGATCCTTGGGTAGGGGTGTTTGGGGATCTAAAGTAAATAGGGTTTTGGGTGTGTAGTGTGTAAAGGTGAAATAGTCCCAAATAGTGCCAGGGACTATTTGATAATTTCCCCTAAAATGTATTATTTTTTTTTTAAGTGGATAAACCACATTTTATTTATTAATTAACTTGTTAGGAGTCCGTTACATAGCTCGCACAGTAAAAGAAAATTAAAATACATTTCACGTTTTAGCACACTTCGCTGCGTTGGCAAGGTCTCCTCTTTTCGCCAATCCATCTAGCAAGCTCATAGCATGCCCTGAGTGGGAGGTGGATCGTCCTCAAATTCGTCACCATCATCCTCCATCTGTCCTGGTGTGCGCGATGTGAATTCAAGGCTACGCTTCACCAGGTCCCCTGCTGCTTCCAGTTTAAGCCGCTTAGTCGGAGGAGCTGCATTCAACCAAGAGATAGTGAGAAAAGTAATATCACCAATAATTCTTAAACAAACGCGTTGTTTGTCTTGAAAGCATCGTCTATTCCTCTCATTCCAAATACTCCAGGTAATTGCCATTACGGTGAGATTCCAGCCTTCCCGGAGGGTATTGTTCACCCCAGGGAAGGTGGCCCTAGCTCCCCATAGATCCTGCGTCCCTAAGCCATTTGCTCGTAACCCAAACAGGCTACCGAAGTGATTCCAAACTTGCGTTACAAAGGAGCATGAAATGAGCAGATGTGTTACAGATTCATCTTCCGCTTCACATAGATAGCATCTTGTTCGTTCCCCTCCCCAGTTTCGCTTGTGCAGGTTGTCAAGAGTTAGGATCCTGTTCTCGTTTGCCAGCCATGCGAAGAGTTTGACCTTTAGGGGGCATGGTTGTTTCCAGAACCTGGTCTTAAGGTCAGCCGGGTTCCGTAGTCGATTACAATTAGTGCAGGGGATTTCACAGTAAATATTTTGTTTGATGTGAGCTTCCATTCCCTTGAGTCCATCGTGGGAGGTATGGTTGAGTTAGGGTTCAGAATTGCTTGCTTGGTCAGTTCGAGACCCTCTTGTTCCCCGTTGTTGAGAGGCCCCACCTTAAGGATTTGGTTGCCCCTTTCTAGTAAGGATTTTGCTTCCTGGATAGTTAGGTGGTTCTTGATTGATAGTTCATGTAGGTCCGGGTAGATGTTACATAGTGCAAGCCCTTCCCACCAATTGTCCATCCAGAGGTTAATGGTGTCCCCCGTCCCCAAGTGGACTCTCATATTTGACAGTGCTGGCGATGCTTCCCGGCAGATTCCTTTCCAGAAGGGGGAAGCTCTGTACGGCGTTGGCTTGTGAGCGTCAATATACCCCCTTCTGGAGTAGGTATCTTGGAAGATCTTCTGGCAGATTCCTGCTTTGCCTGTAAGGATCCTCCACCACCATTTGCCTAACAGGGCCCCATTGAAACTTCTGAGGTTCAAAATGCCCCATCCTCTGTTTTCTTTAGGTCTGCATAATCTGTCCCAGTTAATGAGGTGGTAGCTTCTTGTTTCTTTGTCAATTCTCCTCCATAGGAATTCTTACCGGATTACATCTATTTTTTGGATGACCCACTCTGGAAGGCGGTAGGCTGACATCCAATGGATTGGTATCGTGGATATGACAGAGTTCAGCAATGTGAGTCGGCCCCCCATTGACAATAGTTTTCCTTTCCAGGTTCCCAGCTTGCCCATGATTTTCTCTATGAGGACATTCGAGTCTTCTCTTCTCGACCGACCTCCATACAGCGGAATCCCCAAGTATCTTACAAGCAAGCTGGTTCTTGCACAGTTCAATATTGCGGCTAGGTTTTGTATGTGTTGTTCTGAGGCCTTGATCGGGATAATGACGCTTTTGGTGTAATTGATCCTTAGCAATGATAGCCCTTCAAATATGTAGAAAATGAGTTTTAGGAGACGGGCTTCTTCTAGACCTCCCGTGCAGAAGATTAGGATGTCATCTGCATATTGCAAAGATGTGACGGTTGTCTCCTCATTAGGTCCGATTGGGATTCCCCGATAGATATTGGACCTGACTGCTTCTGAGAGCATCGTTGGTAGCACATCCATGGCCAATACAAATAGTAACGGGGATAAAGGGTCTCCTTGTCTAAGGCCTCTCTTGCTCCTTACATAGCCCGCCGGCGTTCCATTGATGAGGAACTGTGCTTTAGAAGTAGTGAGTAGGGAACTTATCCATGATAACCATCTAGGGCCGAACCCCCTGGCTTGGAGAATTTCCATGAGGTATTCCCAATCTACTGTGTCGAAGGCTTTCTCCAAGTCGCTTTTGATGATAGTCCCGTTATTATCGTCTCCCTTCATTTTGTGAATCAATTCTTCGGCTGCTATTATGTTGTCGTGTATCAGTCTGCCCTGGATGAATACCGTTTGGCATTCGTCCACTAGGTCCCCCAGGACATCTTTAAGTCGGTTGGCTAGTACTTTTGAGATAATCTTGATGGAGCAATTGATTAAACTGATCGGCCTGTAATCACGTATAGCCTCTGGTGCTTCATTTTTCGGGATCAGGAGGATGTGTGCCCAGTTTAGACGTTCCAGATTAGCTGTGCCCTGATAGAGATCGTCAAAAAGTCTCAGAATGTCATCTTTTATGATATTCCACCCTTGTTGGTAGAAGGTCATAGGGAATCCATCCGGCCCCGGAGCTTTGTCCGCCCCCAACTCTTTGACGGCCAATCTGATTTCCTCATCCCGGAACGATTGTTCCAAGTGGACCAGGTTTACTCTTTGTCTGTGTACGAACAGGCGATCCCAGGAGGTTTTGTACCTCATCTCCCGTTCGGTCCCAAACAGAGCAGTGAAGTGTGTAGAGATGGCTTCAGTAATCCTGGTCGGGTCGGTAACGGTTTGTCCATCAACCTGGAGTTGGTTAATCAAGTTTATATTTCTTCTTTGGCTGGCAATGGTGTGGAAAAATTTTGTGTTCTGATCTCCTTGTTGTAACCAGTTGATCCGGGAACGTTGTCGCCAGTACGCTTCTTCTTCGGAGATGATTCTTTCATATTCGCCTCTGTGGCTCGTTTCCTGGTGTAATTCTTCCGCCGAGAGATATCTTATTTCTTTGTATTGATCTAGTGTTTTAATGGCCTCCAGTATGTCCTTCTTTCTTTCCAGCTTCTGGTTTAGAGTTTCTTTCTTCCACCGGACTAACTTGTCCTTGGTGAGTTTTAGTTTTTTGGCCACTATGAATGCTCCATCGCCCGTCAGTGGGTACACCTGCCAATTCTCCCTGATCATCTCCCAGAAACCCTCTTCCTTGCTCCATTCCCTATTAAAACGGAATGGTGATGGGTGGGGAATATGCGTCCCACATTCTAGACATAGTGGGGCATGATCCGATCTTACTCTGGGCAATGTTGTTTGCCATATGCGCGGGTGCTCTAGAACCCATTCAGTGGATAGGAGGAATCTGTCTAGCCTGGCGAAGGCTGGTGATTCTCGCCCATTGGTCCATGTGTATCTTCTTCCCATGAGGGGGGGTCAATAAGGAGGAGATCTTGTATCATCCTCTCAAAATCTTCCCTTTCCCTTGTCCCATGTGAGTCAGAGGTGGCCTCGTCTCTCCAACGAATGGTGTTGAAGTCTCCACAAATCAGCCATGGTCCATCCCATCTCCCCCTGATTTCCCTGAGCTCATTCCAGCAAAGTTCCTTCAGGTTTGGGTTGCATGGTGCATAGACGGTAGTTATCATTCTTAAGATTTCTGAATTTTCCTTTGCGGCTAGGATGACTGTGACCGCAAATTGGCCATGGACCGCGCTATATAGGTTGAATTTAGAGCTGTTCCAGCCAATACAGCAGCCACCCCTTGTGTTCTCCGTCGGGAGTTCTACATATTTGTCAAACATAGTTCCCCCGATGGTTCGCCAGATGCCGTTACTTATATTCTCTAACTTGGTTTCTTGTAGGCAACATAAATCTGCTTTGTGGATGGACAGGAGGTCACGCACTAGGTAACGTTTCTTTCTTTTACCTAGACCACTTACGTTCTAGGAAATGACTTTCATCAGGAAACAAGTGTGGGCCCGGATTTATGATTAGGATAACCTAATTGGTTTCCTTCCCTGCCCTCCCTCGCTCCTTCTCCTGTTCTCTTATGTGCTGAATATAGAAGGCCTTTTATCCATCAGATGTGCCGAGATCTATTCCTGCTTTAAGTGCAGTGTCCAGGAGGTCCCTGTCATTCCATTCACAAAGAGTTAGGGAAATAGGAGTATGGCGGGGGGTATTACCTTTTGCTTGAAACTTCCTCTTCGAGGTGGATGGAGTGATGAATCCTTCCTTTTCGAGTCTTTCGGTCATTGGCTTCCTGGTCCTGCTGCTTCGGCGGGTCGCTTCCTTGTGGGGTGTCAATGTTGTTCCTTGGCCAGGCCGGTGCGATGCTCCTTTTTTGTAGGAGGGGTCTCCTTTGGTACTGTCCTCCAGGTTGTCATTTCTAATGGGTTCTGTACTTGCAGCTATGTCATCCCCTGCTTCGTTTGCCATGAAGTTCCAAGAACCCTGTATAAATCTCCAAGTGTAATTGGATAGATCTATGTTCGGAGGCGGGCCTGGTATGGTAATCACTTTTTCTATGGTCCTGGAAGGAGTGTGGAGTGGTATGTTCTGACTCTCCTCCAATATTAGACTTTCCTCTTGACCGGGGGTCCTGTTAACCTCCTCCTGGTAGCCTCGCAGTTCCAAGAGGTTTGACCTGGGTTGATCAATGGGGGGTTCATTGAGGGAGCCTATGAAAATTCCATCTTGGTTTTCTTCTGTGGACTTATTTAATGGGCCTTCAGAGTGGTAACTCTCTTCTTCATCCAATTGTGTACTCCATAGAGATTGGAACTCAAGTTCTATTTCTTTTTCCAATATTGGGTCCAAATAATCTTCAACCGTATCATCATCGTCATCAAATGCTGTCTGTTTTGTGTTGGCATGCTTGGAATAGATAGTAACTGATTTGGTTGGGTTTTCATTAAACTCATCATTAGAAATAGATTCATCATTAGTGTGTGTTTTCCCTGTTTGCACTATTAAACCATTGCAGCTGCCTGCCTGTTGGGATGAAGGCTGCCTAGCAACATCACATAGGGCCATGTGTCCCCCTTTTTGGGATGGTGGCTGAGCAAGTTGTTGAGGTTGCATTTTATCATTTTCTTCAGGTTGCGCCATGTGTCTTCTTGTTGACTTGCTGGCCTTTGGATCTCTCAAATGAGAATCACTTTTCTCCATTACTTGTTGAGAGTTTGCATTCAAATGTGGCACGTGGCCTCCCTTGTTGACTTTAGCGGACTTTGATGCTTTGTTATATTGAAGCCTTGGACCAGCTTGATTGCTTTTATCCAAGGTTTTCTAAGTGCCCTGCCTTTCCACGTGGCATTTCCCTTTCCGTGGATCAGCTGAATTCCTCTTGCCATCTACCCCGTCTACGTGTGTTCCATCCATGCCGTTGGTATGTTTTATTTTTTCAGTCCGGTTTCCACTGTGAGCTTCAATCGGACACCGTACGTTGCGCATGGCTTCGTTGCAGTTGGCGTGTTCCGATGTCCCTTCGTACTCCTCGAGTCGTGCGTCATCATCTATTGCCTCGCGGTCACAGACCGCCGGACTGATCGACTGCTTCCCCTTTCACCGCCGCTCTTCGGCGACAGCCTGTTCTCGTTCCCCATCTTCCCCCTTTTTCTCCGGCGCCGGGATCCAAGGTAGCGGTGATTGGCCAGGTTCCAGTTCAACTCTCACTTGGTACCTTCGTCGGAGGATGGTGGAGTGGATGATGGCCGGAAATCGTCTTCCCCGATGAATTCTCACCATTGCCTGGAATTGCCCAATATAGAGCGGCGCGTGATGGCCAGATGGATAAGTTCTCCTATCGGCTTCAACACCCTTGCAATGGTGTCTATTCTTCTTCCAAAGGTGGGCATGCCTTTTCCGACGACCCACCGGATCTCGTTGTTGATCTTTTCCGATGGGTCAGTGTCGACCAGCGACCATGGTTCAAATCGGACGATGAAGTCCTGGAATGTTATCTCGCTGCGCCTCTCCAGCTCTCTGGCAACCGCCTCCGAGGGACAATGGATCAGAATTTTCCCGTCCTCGTAGAGCTCGGATCTCCAATCCAACCCATGCTCGAAAAGCTCCGCCACTGCTGCAGTCACCTTCAGAGAGCCTCCCAGACCTTTCAGCAACTTGGTCACAGTCGCGACTGTGCATCGCCGTAGCTCCTCTCTCTCCGTCATCAGGATGGAATCCATGGACAGAGAGGCGTGGTGTTGCTCCTCAACGTCCGGTGGTGGGGGGGTCCCTGGACCTCTCTTCCGATTGCTATTGTGGCTCTTGGCCCTGGAGAGGTCACCTCCCTGTTGAGCGCCTGTCTCCTTTGGGTGTCCGGGCTTCTTTGCCGTCTGCCTCCCGCCACGAAGCTGGATAGTTCCCAGCTCCGGCGGGGGCGTCGGGCAAGTCTTCTCCCGGTGGCCTGGTCGTTCGCAGCGGCGGCAGACTTCGACGCGCCTGCACTCGCTCATAAGGTGTCCCGGTTGGCGGCATCGGCCACATACCTCAACCATCCCACTGGAGGTTATTTTCCGGGGAGGCGAGTGGCTGCGACGCTGGTAGCTGTTCGCGTCGGAAGTGTGTCTCGAGCTCTCTCAGGTCGGAGGCGTGCGCCGTTTCTTCTTGCGCCGGACTTCCTCCCAGGGTGCCTCCTTCTTGGTCGTTTCATGTCTGGCTTCCCGTGGTGGCTCCGCCGTTGGTGCCTCTGTTGGTCGGTCTTCAGATATCCTTCCGGTGAGGGGCTTCGACTACTTCGTTCAGTATCTCTCTCCTCTCTGCTGTGATCTCCACGCGGGGCTGAAGCATCATGCCTCTCCGGTCGGCGTCGCTCTTCCAGGCGCTGTTACAGTGCTTCCCGGCGTCCCCGCTCTTCAACAGGCTTAGTTGGTTCTGCCTTCCTTAGCCAGACTCTTCCCGTCGCACCAGGAGATCGTATTCCCTAACTGAGAAGGTCTTCTGTTATCGCCGCCATGTGCGCCACCGTCCGCCGGAAATCGCTCCGCCAGACTCCTACAAAATGTACTATTGTTCCAATGTATCCTATATATTTATTTTTTTAGAATTGATAATATTTGTTTTGAGAATTTAAACATAATGTTATGAGGAAAATATATGAAAACGCGTGATATAATAAGTGTCGAGATAAGAATCCAATTGTCATAGTAATCGTCTAGTCATTGGCCAAGGATGAATTCCAAAAGGTGCTCAAAGTTGGTAGATTGATATCGGTCTTTAGGCTATAAAAGAAGGTTTTGGATCACGAAGGTGGTATGCTATAATCTCAAACCTGAATTCAAACTAAATTCATTGAGATTGGGCACTAGTAGTATGGCCATCTCTCTCAAAATCCTCTTTAAGTTATTTCGTTTTCTTTTTCTCCACTCTCTCATTGTTCTCCATTTTGAGTAACTGGCTTAAGCGTTTGAGGCTCCCCCGAACATGAGCGCTTGAATTTTCTTACTCCATAGTTTTCTCTTTCTACAAGGTGCAATCTCTAAAGGTTGATATCGGAATGAGGTGTTGATCTTGTAGTTCCAAATGACCAAAGCAGCAATCATAGCTGATCTCTTCCTCAAAATCATTTGACGCACTCCAATCATCATTGATCTCTTTCATCCGTTGATCAAAATTTGATGCGATTCTTAGGAGAATCAAATATCCACATTAACACATGATATATAAATATGCTATAGGAGAAGTTTTAGTTTAAAAAATGGATTTTAATAATTGTTATATTATAAACAAATTTGAATATATATGTAAACTAGGTGTTAGATCGGAAAGAGTGTATTTATTTATGATGAAATAAAGTATAGAAAAGTCAAAATTGTTGCAGTATAATATTGAAAACACATAAAAAAATGAATATTTTAAACACATAAATAGATAAAATAGGGGGAACTCGACAGCTTTTTTACATAAACAAAGAGCAATGTCACTCTTTGTCTTTTATTTACATGTTCCATTATTTTATTGATTTATGTATTTATGAGAACCAAAATGAAAGTTGATAAAGTTCTTGATCAACATTAGCAAGTAACCAAAGGCCTCTTGGTCTATTAGTATCGGTTTTTTTATATAGGATTTTGTTAGTTGGAATAATCCAAAGTTTGAATCCCACGACCACAAAATAAAGACACGTGCACATAGGAGTTGATTTGTTTGGTTTGAAAACCAAACAAGTTTCCTTATGTTATTTTTTGGCCACATATCCTGAGGCAGGGTGACACATCCCGAGACAGGATATATGGTCAAGAAGAAAGCACCAGAGAACTTCCCTAGTTCTCAGATCAGGGAAGTTGACTCTCGTGCGCACGGGGTGGTGAAGTATGGTACCTTCCATTAAAATTCTACATTTTGGTTGCTCAAACCAGTAATAAATACTGTCTGTTCCTTCTCCCTTTCCTGAAGCTAGCTGAACAGGTCTGAAGGGTAATGGCACAGGAGCTTCCATCCACTCCTCATCTTCTTCATTCTCTCAACAAGCCAGGCTCAAGAAATGGTATACTTCTATTCATGTTTTTCTTTTCACTTTTGCATCTCCAATGCTTGTGTTGTGTTGTTGTTTTTACTTTTTCCAAATGGATGTTTGTTTATGTGATGACTGAGTTAGTATATTTTTGATTCAAGAAATGATAAGCTTCTTCACTAGTGTTGTTTTATGAATTTGTTGCTTCAATGGAATAATCCACTGTTCATTTCCATCCTCCTTTATTGTTTCAAAGGAGTTAGCTTGGGATAGAGATAGTTTCTAAATACAAGTATGATTATGTGATTTTTGAGTTAGAACTTTGATCCACTTCTCATCTTCATCATTCTCTGAGAACTCAAGAGTCAAGATATGCTAGGGCTTTTTAGTACTGTTTTACTGTTCTTTGGTTTTAGTGTTGTTATCTGGATTGTATTGCTTCAATGGAGTGAACTATGGGTGAAGAGAGTTTCCATATAGAAGTATGTTTATGCTGTTGAGTTTTTAGTTTGATCTCTTCCTCATCTTCATCCTTCTCAGACTAAGTCCAGCACTCCTTAGTTATATGGGTTTATTAGTTCAATGAAAGTGTGATTATGCAATTGAGTTCATGAATTTAACAGACAATGAACATCGCTATGATTCTATGAATGTGTTAACCCTTTTTATGGTGTTTGTCATGATTAAATCTATCTGGCCTGTTCAGTATGTTTTTATTGATGGATGTGTACGAATCAATACCGAATACTGATCTTCTAAAGAAGAATATTAAGATTTGTTGATGTTTGTTTGTACATAGTTTTGTGAATCTCACGAAAACAAGAGTACTGTTTGAGCATACCTATTGAATTTTGCCATCCCACCTCAAGAATTATGATAACATCAAAGTTTAATAGATGTGTTGAAACTCTTAAATCAATCAAGCATTTACACATTTTGATGGATATTTCTATTGGTGATAAAGAATGTGATTGAAGATTTAAACTATTGATGTTTTATATTTCCTGTTGTCTTCTCTAATTGCTCATTCAGGTAGCAAGTTGGCATTCCTCGGTGTTAATCCAAAGCGATGGCGTTCAATGCATCAGAAACACTTCTTTAGTTGCAGAGTACATGCCAGAGCAAGGTCTGATGTTTTAATAGCCGGTAACATCCCAAAAAGATGGTATAACCTTTTTGCTGATCTACCAATGAAACCTCCCCCGGCTTTGCACCCAAAGACTCACAAGCCTCTTGTACCTGAAGATCTTTCTGCACTTTTCCCGGATGAGTTAATTATGCAAGAATTTAGCAATGATAGGTTTATTGACATTCCAGATGAAGTCATCGATATCTATGGGCTCTGGCGTCCAACTCCTTTGATCAGGTATGCATTGTTCTAACATCGAACACCATTTGTCTAATCATCCAATAAGTTATGGTTCTTAAACTTCCACTTTAACAAAATAGAGCTAAAAGATTGGAGAAGCTCCTCGGAACACCTGCCAGAATCTACTACAAATACGAAGGCACTAGCCCAGCTGGATCACATAAGCCTAACACTGCAGTCCCACAAGCTTGGTACAATGCTCAGCAAGGTATCAGAAAGGTTGTTACTGAAACTGGAGCTGGACAGTGGGGGAGTGCTTTGGCATTTGCATGTAGCCTCTTTGGTCTTGATTGCGAAGTATGTAAATCAAGTCTTTCCTAAGAAATTTGCCATACAAGTTAATTGCATTAACTGATCAATGTTTTATTCAGGTCTGGCAAGTCCGGGCATCGTATGATCAGAAGCCATATCGAAAACTAATGATGCAAACATGGGGAGCTAAAGTTCATGCATCACCGTCAAATATCACGAATGCTGGCAAGAAAATCCTCCATGACGATCCTTCGAGCCCGGGTAGTTTAGGAATAGCAATTTCTGAGGCAGTAGAGGTTGCTGCTACCAATGCTGATACCAAGTACTGTTTAGGAAGTGCTCTGAATCATGTTCTGCTGCATCAAACTATCATTGGTGAAGAGTGTCTGAAACAAATGGAAGAAATAGGTGAGACACCGGATGTCATCATTGGTTGTGCCGGCGGAGGGTCTAATTTTGGCGGCCTAACATTTCCTTTCATCCGAGAAAAACTGAATGGAAGACTGAACCCTGTTCTAAGGGCTGTGGAGCCTGCAGCATGCCCTTCACTCACTAAAGGTGTTTATGCTTATGACTATGCTGATACAATAGGGATGACACCTCTAATGAAGATGCACACTCTTGGACATGACTTTGTACCGGACCCAATTCATGCAGGTAGGCATACAGTAATCTCATATCGAAAGGTCGACCTCTTTTTTCTTTGTTAGTTCTTGATTTATCAATTTTGAGCCCCTTCTGTTCCAGGTGGTCTTCGCTATCACGGAATGGCACCTCTGATCTCTCATGTCTATGAGTTGGGGTTCATGGAAGCTATTGCAATACCTCAGATCGAATGCTTTCAAGGTAATAGTTATTATTCTGCGTGAAACTTTGGAAGAATTGAATTGAATATAACTATACGTATATATAATGTACTACTTTCATATACCAATGAAACAAGTTATGTGACATTGAGTAACATTATAATTTGGTCTACTTTGAAGATATCATAAGATATATATATATCCTATCAATACCATTGTATCGGTTCATCCTTCCTATGCATGAGATGTAAGAACATCTCATCTCTGCAGATGTAGTTTGATTGGAAGCTTGTTTTACTGCAGCTGCATTGCAATTTGCAAGAACTGAAGGACTAATACCAGCTCCGGAACCAACTCATGCAATTGCTGCAGTAATAAGGGAAGCACTTCAATGCTGTTGAAGATGGCTCCCAGAATTTCAGAAGACAGAGAACTGGACGGGCCCGCCTGGGTGCCAAACGGGCCCGCCCAGTCATGGTGCAGGTTGTTTTGAAGAACAGAGCACCAAACGGGCCCGCTCAGTTTCCAAACGGGCCCGTTCAGCGCTCTGTATGTTGGAGCTAAAATGGACACCAGATGCTAGGCGGACCCGCTCATAGGCAAACGGGCCCGCCCAGCCCACTGTCTCTGTTTTTGTGCAGGAATCTGTTTTGTATAAGCAAACGGGCCTGTTCAGGCCCGTTCTGGACATGCTTACTTTTTTACTGTAGACAGAGAGAGATAAATAGGAAACAGGGCTGATTTCTTATGCAGATCGAAACGTGGAGAAGGGTTTCTTCATCTGAAAAGAGAGAGAGCTCTTGAGATCATAGAAGAACAAGAAAGGCTTTGGATTAACTGGAGAAGGGTTGATATCGGCTTGAAGCTTTCAAGGTTCCTGATTGTTCCTCATCTCCAAGTTTGTAAGGCTTTCTCTTGTTTCCTCTTCTTGGTGTCTTTTGTGAAGCCATTGTTAGGCTAAGCTTTGAGAAGCTTTGTAATCTCCGATCTTGAGTTATAGTGGAACTTTCTCGTCGCCTTTGCCCGTGGATGTAGGCTTGGATAGCCGAACCACGTAAATCCTTTGTGTTCTTGTGAATGCTTGTTGCTCTAACTGTTTGTGTGTGAAATTGTGCATCCATTTCGCCGTTCCGCTGCGGGCTCATCCCCAACAAACTGGTATCAGAGATAGTCGCAGATTCCTTGGCAAGGATTTGGACAATCATTGTAGGGTTTTTGCCTCGGGTTGACTGTTCAGATCTGAGGAGTTTGTGTTCTGTTTTCAGAGTTGATTTAGTGAAATGGCTGCCAATGTTTCTTCAATTGAGAAGTTCACCGGGAAGAACAGTTTCAGTTTGTGGCGCATCAAGATGCGAGCAATTCTGGTGCAACAAGGGTTGGTCAAGGCTTTGAATGGCAAAGACAAGTTGCACGGATTAAACTACGGATGAAAGCGTAAGGACGAGATGATGGAAAGAGCACATAGTGCTATTCTACTTAGCCTTGGAGATGAAGTTTTGCGGGAAGTTGCAGATGTTACCACCGCACCTAGCTTATGGCTTCGACTGGAAAGCAAGTACATGACAAAGTCGTTGACGAAACGACTCTATCTCAAGCAAATCTCTATACTTTGAAGATGGAAGAAGGTACATCTTTGTCTCAGCACCTTGACAATTTCAATTCAATTGTTATGGATCTAAACAACATTGATGTTAAGATCGATGATGAGGATCAAGCTTTGATTGTTCTGTGTTCCTTACCTCCTTCTTATGAGAATTTTGTGGAGAACATGCTTTATGGCCATGATGAAATCACTTTAGATGAAGTGAAAACTGCTTTGGGTTCAAATGAGTTGAGAAAGCAGTTGGGCGGAAAAGCAGTTGAAAGCAATCAAGGAGAAGGCTTGGTTACTCGGGGAAGATCCAAATCTAGAGGTGGAAATCCAGGTCATAAACCCTCCAGGTCAAAGTCCAAGAAAAGAGTACAGTGCTACTATTGTAAGAAATTCGGGCACATAAGGAGAGACTGTCCAAAGAGGAAGGATAAAGGTGAGCCACAAGTGCAGTCCAACAATGATGCAAATGTGGTTGTTGCTCAGTTTTCAGATGATGAAGATTCAGCACTAACAGTATCAGATTCACAAGTCAGTGAGAAATGGATCCTTGATACAGCTGCTACATTTCACATTAGTACTTCCAGGGAGATGTTCTCTAGTTATGAGAAGTGTACTGGGTCAGCACTAATGGGGAATGACCATGCTTGTAAAGTGGTGGGGATTGGTTCAGTTCGTATCAGGATGTATGATGGTATTGTTAGAACATTGACTGAAGTTCGACACATCCCAGAAATGAAGAAGAACCTTATTTCCTTGAGCTCTTTAGACAGGAAAGGTTACCGGTACTCAGGTGGAGGTGGAGTTTTGAAGGTATCCTCCAGTGCATTAACAGTGATGCGTGGACACTTGGACAGAGGGCTATATTTTTTGGATGGTTCCACAGTAATAGGTGCTGCAGCAGTGTCATCATCAGTTGATCCAGATTCTGACACCACCAGATTGTGGCATATGCGATTAGGGCATATGAGTGAGAGAGGTTTATCAGTGTTGAGCAAACAGGGTTTGTTGTCTGGTCAGTGCACGGGCAAGCTGGATTTCTGTGAGCATTGTGTACTCGGCAAGCAAACTCGGGTAAAGTTTACCACTGCAGTTCATCAGACTAAAGGCACAGTTGATTATATTCATTCTGACCTTTGGGGTCCCTCTCCAGTGTTATCTAATGGTGGCTTCAAATATCTGTTGACATTTATTGATGATTACTCAAGGAAAGTATGGGTGTATTTTCTTAAGAGCAAAGATCAAGTGTTTGTCTTCTTCAAGCAGTTCAAGGCTTTGATTGAGAATCAAACTGGGAAGAAGATCAAGCGTCTCCGAACGGATAATGGTTTGGAGTTTTGCTCAGGTGAGTTCAACAAGTTCTGCAATGATGAAGGAATAGTGAGACACCGCACTGTTCGGTACACACCACAGCAAAATGGAGTTGCAGAACGTATGAACAGAACCCTCCTCGAGAGAGCTCGGTGCATGAGGTTAAATGCAGGGCTCAGTGAGATGTTTTGGGCTGAGGCTGTAAATACTGCATGCTATTTGATAAATAGATCCCCGTCTGTAGCTATTGAGCTGAAGACTCCTGAAGAAGTATGGTCTGGTCGTCCTGCTGACTACTCAAATTTGAGAGTATTTGGTTGTCCCGCTTATGCTCATGTAAATGAGGGGAAGTTGAAAGCGAGGGCAAAGAAATGTGTATTTCTTGGTTATGGCAAAGGGGTGAAGGGATCTGATTGTGGTGTCTCGATCCGTAATCACCCAAGTTCATGATGAGCAGAGACGTGACTTTTGATGAGGTATCCATGCTTCGGTCCACCAATGTTTCCCGGGAAAAGGAAGAGTCTACTGAAAAGGGTGATCAAGGTGTCGAGCAGCAGGTGGAGTTTCAGGTGGAGACTCCTAGTACTTCTACTTCAAATGTAGAAAACTTAGTCTCAGGAGATGAAAATGTCCCAGAAGAAGAATCTCATGTTCAAGATACCACTCCTCAGCAACAGCAGGACAGCATTGCTACTAGTAGACCTAGAAGGCAGATTAAACCTCCTCAGAGGTATGCAGATGTTAATCTAGTGGCTTATGCACTCAGTGTGGCGGAGTCCATTGGTTCAGAACCTACAAGTTACAATGAGGCTGTCACAAGTTCTGAGGGAAGTCAGTGGTTGGTTGCCATGAATGAGGAGATGGAATCTTTAGAGAAGAATCATACTTGGGAGTTAGTTAAACCGACAGTTGGGCAAAAGGTGGTTGGATGTAAATGGGTTTTCAAGAAGAAAGAAGGTATCCCCGGGGTTGAAGAAACTAGATTTAAAGCACGATTGGTTGCTAAGGGTTTCAGTCAAAGGGAGGGTGTTGACTACAATGAAGTCTTCTCTCCGGTTGTGAAACATAGCTCCATTCGTGTGCTGCTTGCCATGGTTGCTAAGTTTGATTTAGAACTTGAGCAAATGGATGTTAAAACGGCGTTCTTGCATGGTGAGTTGGAAGAAATAGTCTATATGCGTCAACCGGAGGGATTTATTGTTTCTGACAAAGAAGACCATGTTTGTTTACTGAAGAAGTCTTTGTATGGCTTGAAGCAATCACCGCGGCAATGGTACAAGCGGTTTGACAGTTTTATGATTGATCATAGTTATGTGAGAAGTGATTATGATGCTTGTGTTTATCATAAAAAGCTCCAAGATGGTTCTTGTATCTATTTGTTACTCTATGTTGATGACATGTTAATTGCCTCAAAGAACATGTCAGAAATCAAGAAGTTGAAATCTCAGTTGAGTGGTGATTTTGAGATGAAGGATTTGGGGGCAGCTAAGAAGATCTTAGGAATGGAGATTTACAGAGATAGGAAAGCTGGTAAGCTCAGACTATCTCAGAAGAACTATGTTGGAAGAGTTCTTGAGCGCTTTGGCATGACTCATGCGAAGCCGGTGTCTACTCCATTGGCAGCCCATTTCAAACTCTCAGCACAGTTGTCACCACAGAATGAAGATGAGAGGCAACAGATGGATAGTATCCCATATTCGAGTGCAGTGGGAAGCATCATGTATGCAATGGTTTCCACTCGTCCAGATATTTCACATGCAGTCAGTGTTGTGAGCAGGTACATGTCTTGTCCTGGTAGAGAGCATTGGCAGGCCGTGAAGTGGATTCTCAGATACTTGAGAGGTACTGTGGACATGTGTTTGGTGTATGATCAGCGATCGCTCCAAAGATAGTTGTTACTGGTTTTGTAGACTCTGATTATGCTGGGGATTTGGACAAGAGAAGATCTTTAACAGGCTATGTATTCAGGTTTGCTGCAAGTGCTATCAGTTGGAAGGCTACATTACAGTCTACAGTGGCCTTGTCTACAACAGAAGCAGAGTATATGGCAGTGGCAGAAGCTGTTAAAGAAGCTTTATGGTTGAAAGGTTTGGTTAATGGCTTGGGTTTGAAGCAAGATGATATTGTGGTGTTTTGTGATAGCCAGAGTGCCATACATTTGACTAAAAATCAAATGTTTCATGAAAGAACAAAACACATTGATGTCCGGTATCATTTTGTTCGGGATCATGTTTCACATGGTGATGTTGGTGTCAACAAAGTTGCTACCGAGGAGAACCCGACAGATATGATGACCAAGCCAATCCCCACTTGGAAGTTCAAGCATTGCTTGGACTTGATTGGAGTTCGCAGTAGTTGATGGCCCTAGCGGGCGTTTATGGCAAAGGTGACTTGTTTCCGAGAAAGTTTACTGTAATGGTTTTATGGCTCTTCAGAAATTTGAAGCCAAGGTGGAGATTTGTTGAAGATGGCTCCCAGAATTTCAGAAGACAGAGAACTGGACGGGCCCGCCTGGGTGCCAAACGGGCCCGCCCAGTCATGGTGCAGGTTGCTGTGAAGAACAGAGCACCAAACGGGCCCGCTCAGTTTCCAAACGGGCCCGTTCAGCGCTCTGTATGTTGGAGCTGAAACGGACACCAGATGCTAGGCGGACCCGCTCATAGGCAAACGGGCCCGCCCAGCCCACTGTCTCTGTTATTGTGCAGGAATCTGTTTTGTATAAGCAAACGGGCCTGTTCAGGCCCGTTCTGGACATGCTTACTTTTTTACTGTAGACAGAGAGAGATAAATAGAAAACAGGGCTGATTTCTTGAAAGGAATTGGATCGATTGAAAAGAGAGAGAGCTCTTGAGATCATTGAAGAAGAAGAAAGGCTTTGGATTAACTAGAGAAGGGTTGATATCGGCTTGAAGCTTTCAAGGTTCCAGATTGTTCCTCATCTCCAAGTTTGTAAGGCTTTCTCTTGTTTCCTCTTCTTGGTGTCTTTTGTGAAGCCATTGTTAGGCTAAGCTTTGAGAAGCTTTGTAATCTCCGATCTTGAGTTATAGTGGAACTTTCTCGTCGCCTTTGCCCGTGGATGTAGGCTTGGATAGCCGAACCACGTAAATCCTTTGTGTCCTTGTGAATGCTTGTTGCCCTAACTGTTTGTGTGTGAAATTGTGCATCCATTTCGCCGTTCCGCTGCGGGCTCATCCCCAACAAATGCAAAGAGACCAGAGAAGAAAAAGTTATTCTGATGGCTATGTGTGGCCATGGCCATTTTGATCTTGCAGCTTATGAGAAGTATTTGCAAGGAGACATGGTTGATTTGTCATACTCTGATGAGAAGGTGAAGTTATCCATTGCTAACATTCCAGTGCTGGTACCATGAAAACCTCTAAAAAGAATCAACAGAAGAGCAGCATCAGCTCAAGTTTAGAATTTTGCAAGAAATCATAGATTGATCTTTTCCTGTTGATTTGAATAAATTTAGGATTGTTTTCTGAGTGTTTGGTAGAATTTGGAGTTCATGTATCAGAAATTTGGATTAAAGGGATGTCACTGAGATGTATGATGCATCTTCAAATCCAGCTCTAGTATTAAAATATACAATCTTCAATGGGTTTTTCGGCATATATATATATATATATTTTTTTTTTATATATCTGACAACAAATTTGTAGGGTTATATATGCAATTGTTCACCCTAGCGGATTTATAATTCAGAATCCGAACCCGATATCGAATTCAAATCGGGTTATCGGGCCCCGTTACTATTTTGTTTTCCACCCGTCCACGTTCTGTTGTCGCATCGAGAGAGGGAGAGAGGGAGAGAGGGAGAGAGGGTTTTGAGGTTTTCTCCGTTGAGCGGCGGAGCAATGGGCGGTTACGAAGTCCGAAAGCCGGTCATCGCCGCCGGCATCCTTCTTCTCGATGCGATATTGGTCTCTCTGATCATCGTCTACGTGCCTTGTAAGCAATAACACCTTTCAATTCCTCATATTCTCATCCGGATCGTTGATGGTTTGTTTGATCTCGATTTTGGTTTTTTTTTTGTTATCCTTTGTTCACAGATACGAAGATAGATTGGGATGCGTACATGTCCCAGGTGAGGATTTGCAATGCTTTTTAATGAGTGGATGTCTTGCTTTGATCTCGGTTTTGAGATTTTAAGGGTTTTGTGGTGTGTGATGGCAGGTGGATGGGTTTCTTGGGGGAGAGAGGGACTATACGAAGTTGAAAGGGGATACGGGGCCTTTGGTTTATCCGGCTGGGTTTCTTTATGTTTATTCTGCCATCCAGTCTGTGACTGGTGGGCAAGTGTATCCTGCTCAGGTGAATGTTGATGGCACAAATTCAAGTCTTTTTTTTGCTGGATGTCTTGATGTGTTTTGGTGATTTTGCTGGTTTGAGTGAGCTATTTGATTTGGAAAGAGAAAACTGATGTTGCCCTTGTGTCTCTGGCATCTTGTTTATCATTCCTGGCTGCGATTGATGTTCACAGCGGCCTTGTGGGTTGGTAAATATGTTTCATTGGTAGGAGGAAGGCTATTTCTTAGATTTATTCGCCGCTGCTCATTGATTTTGTTTATGGTTTTATTGTCACAAACTCTGGGCATGGATGGGATTTGATAGTTACAAATATCCACTGAAAAGTTGAAAAGGCGAAATGCTATGATTATGTGAAATCACCCTTGGATCTTCAGCTAGGAAAATCACGTTAAGTTAGTGATTTGGATTCTTGGGAACCTAGCAAACCTACTTTGGGATCTTTCTGCACTGTATGCGAATACTTGAATCTCATCAATTTCCAAATTTTAGGTTCTAGATCTTTCTCGTCCCTAGAAGCTAATTTGGAAATGGTTATACATAAAAATGATGCACTATATTGGTATATTGTCTTTCCATTTATTCTTTTTTACTTCTAATTGGTAACAATATTAAGTTCCCTTGAAGATTTTAACCTGTTTGTCATGAGAATGAAAGGTCCCTCTATGCATGGATTCCATGGGAAGCCCTTAATGTACATGATGCATATGGAACATTGTATTCTTTGATGACATTGTAGGTTAATGGTAGCAATAAAGTGGAGTGATACTTTGACAATCTCTTAGAATTGGTTATTGGAATTTTGAATTTTGTCTTGTGGAAATTTAGTCTTCAGTGTTAGTAACTGGTGCATGTCTTCATATGTTTTACAGACCAGAACATTTGCTACTTGGCATCCAGTCAACATCTATATATATATATATATATATATTTTTTTTCAATGTATCAGCAATAGGCTTTTATGCATATAGTATTTTGTCTAGCCCCCTGACCAGTAGAAATTAATATTTCTTGTTTTTGCCTTTGATCATGTTAGGTACTCGAGTGTTTTCTTTTTTAAAAAAAAAAAAAAAAAATTCTAATTTCAATCATGAAATATTCTTGCAGATTATATTTGGGATTGTCTACATTCTTAATTTGGGGATCATCTTGTATATTTATACAAAGACTGATGTGGTATGTGAAAAGTCATGAATTTCTCCTTTAAATAGCTATTGGTTGTTATATGTTATGTCTTATGTTTATATGAGGATTTTACATTGACCCCCTTCTTTTCTGATTTAACTGAACAATGATACACTACTTCTGATTCTTTATTATTTTCTGGAATGTCAGAAATATGTGACATTTTAATTTTTCTAAGGTCGTTTCTAGCATTCTGTTATATTAGTGGGCTTGTGCTATCTGTTCATATTTTAATGACCTTAATTTCATTGACTTCCTAATATAGAATTTAAATTTAGATTACAAAAAGTGTCAACTTTGAATATATTTTTTTAGAAAATATATCTTTAAGCCTTAAAAGGGATATTCAGATTCGTAATCTTTATTAAAAATATCATTTTTTATTTGGAAAAAAATTTTAGTCAAAATATCCGGATTCTGTGTGAAGAATTAAAAAATGTTTTGAATTATTTTTTTTTGAAAATTTCACTTGTTGACATGCAGTAAAGCATTGTATTTAGCTTTTTCGAGCATTCTGTAAATTAGTGAACCTATGCTACCTGTTCACATCCTTCCATCTTTAATGACTATGAATCCCTTCTGCTTGTCTTACATACCTATGCAGCTTCCATGGTGGGCTTTTGGTTTGCTGTTCTTGTCAAAGAGAATTCATTCAATTTTTATGCTCCGTCTATTTAATGACTGTTTGGCAATGACCCTACTCCATGCTGCACTTGCTTTGGTTCTTCATCAGAAGTGGCATTTAGCTTTAATCATTTTTAGGTGATTCTCAGTATTTTATTAAAAATGAGCAAAGAGTAATCTTTCTAGTTATCACACTTTTATGATGTCTCTTATTGTATGTTTGATGCAGTGGAGCCATATCAATCAAGATGAATGTGCTCCTTTATGCTCCGCCATTGTTACTTCTCATGCTGAAGGTGCAATTAATATTTAATTAGGTCTAAGATTTTGTGCCTTAAGATTGTGTGTTGATTTGTCTTTCTTGTTATTTCTTTCTATTAAATTCTTTTTTCCAGGGAATGAGTTTTAAGAGGGTGTTATCAGCTTTATCATGTGCCGCATTAGTTCAGGTGTGTTTATATCAAACTATCTATACATTTATTTTGTAGTATATTAACAAGGATCTCGAATGAAATGACGAATATGATTAGGTTGTCTGTGCAACTTCTGACACATCATGGATGTTTTGGGATGTTAATCACACATTGATATCAGGATGAGCTTTAATCCATCACAAGTATGCTTCTTGTAATAAGGGTATAGTTTTTATTTGCAAAACCATGTGAAAGACAGATGGTGTTGCCCAACAAACACACATATGAATGAAGATGTTGCTGAGGAACAACATACTGTTTAGGCTGCTTGCTTGTGTCCTAGGTATCATGTGTTTGAGTATTAATAGGCATGATTTGATATATCATCACACAACTCTTAATAGTTGACAAATTGTGAAATTCACACCTAGAGCTTTTATTAAGTGCTCAAGGTCTCTCCTTTTTTTTTTTTTTTGGGTAATAAGAGCTGCAAGCCGCTAAGAAAGCAAGGGCGTGCACAAGCCTTGGCGGAGCAGACATGAGGGCGGGCCCGTGCACACATGGAGTCTTTGGGACCACGCCATGCACGACCAACTGCTCGCGCTCAGGAAATGCGCCTTCACTGTGAAGATCAGGCTGAGACCTCTTGGTCGTTGGAATTCTTGCGGACACCAAGATACCAATAGACCACTTGGTCGTTGGTCTCAAGGTCTCTTTTTTTTTTTACCAAGTAGAGCAGTGGTCAGAGTGACTCCGCTAAGTTAGGACAAGGGGCGTGCATCAACATCGGTTCGACTAGTGGCGGGGGGAAATATTGCTCAAGCGGGAGACTTTCCACCTCACACCTCTGGACAAACACTCAAATAGAAACCCTCACCCATGATTTGAACACTCACCTACTACGAGGCAAAGCCCTCAATGGGGATCCGGGTACCAATTGACCCGAGGGTTGTTGGTTCAAGGTCTCTTTTTAAACTAGTGCTGAACTAGAAAGCAATGCAATGCCACAGGCCCTGATCGTGTCATGCTTGATGGGTTATTTACTTTCTCAAACAGTCTTGGTAAACACTGTCAAGGAGATAAAAGGTATATTTGAACAATGACAGTAACAAGTTTTTTATTAACGTATGTTTTAGAACCTTGAGGAGATACCATGGCTTTTCAAAACAAAATAATGTTTTTAAGAAAGCTTGAGCAGGCAAATACCGCTTCCACAGGAATACAGTTAAATTGATTGGAGACATTTATCAAAATGAAGGTCAGTAAAACATCTAGTATTGCAAGGATAAGGCATTTAAACAGTCTTGCATGACCATATATGAACTCCTACCAAGAAGGATTGTCAAGCTTTTGGTTTTGATGCTTATGTTACATGGATGTCAAAATTGGTTGCCATAATTGATTAACCATTGGCTTTGAAAATCGGGTTAATTTTCTAAGAAGAATGAGCAAAGATGAATCAATAATTAAGAAATATATCTTCACGAGTGTTAAGTCCTAATCCATAAAATTTGTTAATTTTTCTGAAACAGTATGTATTTTAATTATTAAGGTTGGCACATTTAACCCTAACACTTGAGTAATATCTCTTCATATGCTATACTAGTCTAATTGCTCCCAACATCTAAGAGAGGGACTATTAGCAGATACTTACAAGCATAACAAGCTTATAAACTTAAAGTCTCTATAATCAAGATGGTTTCTGATTTATTATAGATATGGATTCAAAGTTCCTCTAAATCTTTGGCCTATTTTGAGATCATTGCTGACCTTGCTATTAAAAGAATATTTGCCTTTCCATATATTGTCTGCATATTGCATATTTATCTTGCGCATAGCAGCAATCATTTTTGTAGACGGTTAGCTGAACATTTATAGGAAAGAGATCAACTTTTTCTTGCAACTTTCTGAAAAGGTGTCAATAATATGACACCCACATTTTTTGTAACCTATAATATGATTGCAGATTCTTCTGGGTATGCCCTTTTTATTGTCACATCCTGCTGCCTACATTTCACGAGCCTTTGACCTTGGTCGTGTCTTCATCCACTTCTGGTGCATATCGAACTTCAAACTCAATTTTATTTTATTCTAATTATGTTATACTTCGACAAACCTAAACTGCAGCATAAATTTAAAATGGATTGACTTGTTTTCTTCCTGAGCAGATTCCTTTCCATGATTTGACTTGGTCCTTTAGATTTTAAAGCCAGCCATTCCTTGATGTAAATATAGTCTAATGTGGATTTCAAGCATATAAGTATGCTATTCACTTTACATATCAGTATTGCTATTCATCCCGAATAGCTTTACCAAAAAGCCATACCGAATGAGTGATATCCACTCATTTTTCCTTGGGATCATCAATATCACCATCTCTAGAAAAATGAGTGGATATCACTCATTTGGGATGGCTTTTCGGTAGAGCTATTCGGGATGAATAGCATTATTCTTTACGTATAGATCTAAATACAAGTAGCATCAAACTTGTAGTTAGTAACTTTGTAGCGTAGGTGCACACATTTCCTTTCCATGAATTTACTTTCTATCCTCAGGGAGTCAGGATGCCTAAGAAGTTCAACAGCTGTAATGCCTGTCCTTGATTTTGATCCTTCCTTTTGATTTATCCAATATGTTCTCAAACCATCTGACGTAAATTTTTGTTTCATATAGCATTATATTTGAGGGCCTTGTTTAAATTCTGTTGCATGCTCTCTTCTTAGTCCTTTTATGGCTAAATTATATGAATATGTTTTTTTCGTCAGGTCAGTCAATTTTAAATTTGTTCCTGAGGATGTTTTTGTATCAAGAAAATTTGCGGGTGCTTTGTTAGCCGTCCATCTTATGTTGCTTATGATATTTGCACACTACAGATGGTCCATGTGAGTACTTAAGTTCTAATATGATCGTAATTACCTTTTTTCTTGTTACATTTTCTTTTGGCAATCTGATGAGTTGGCAGTATGTTATTTACTGTTTTCATTGTATGTTGTGATGCTACTAGTTTTTTGAGCTTGTTCATATTAAAACAGGTGAATAGTAAATGAGTCTGGTTACTTTTCTCGAACAGTTTGTAACATGTTTCTCTATGGCTTTGTATTCTTGATTGCTTCTTTTTTGGTGTTATTTTTATTTTTATTTATTTTTTATATTGCATGAAGGGAAGCCTTTAACGGTAAAGTTGTCGCCATGTGACCTGGAGGTCACGAGTTCGAGTCGTGGAAACAATTTCTTGCAAAAAAGTAGGGAAATGTTGCGTACAATAGACCCAAGTGGTCCGACCTTCCCCCAACCCTGCACATAGCAGGAGCTTTGTAGCACCGGGATGCCCTTTTTTATTTTTTTATCTTGCATATGAGTGCTGTTACCTTTTTTTGCACAGAATAGTTGACCCCCTAGCCTATAATTCTGTGACTGTTTCTTTGTTCCACGGTGCCCTTCCACTGGCTGGTTGTGTCTAAAAGAATTTAATTAATGCAACAAACAGAAGGAAACCAGGAATTCCTCACTTTACTTCAAGCCATTTGCATGATAATACTGTTTCATAACTGACTGTATTCACTATTCTTTATGTGGCATGCTGCACAGAAAAGGCCATACTGTATCTTCTCCACATAGAGCATTCTATTCATTAGTGGTACCATTTATAGCTTGTTTGAGATTGCGAATGCTTTACCTTGTGGACAACTGGAGTTTTGCTGATAGCTTCAGGTTCTGGCAGGCATGAAGGGGGGCTTCTATGGCTCTTGTGCTCTAGGTTTTCACAAAAGGGGCCAGATGGTTCTTCGAGATCCTTCTCTCTTAATCATTTTTTGTCTTGTGAGCCAAGATATAAAATTCTGAGGAAAGAACGTAAGTTTCTTCGTATGAAATTCACTAAAATCCTTCTTATGTTTACCTTCGTCTTATTTGATGGCCTACTTTGGGTGTTTCCTGACACTAAATCATTTGACATGCATCCAGATATTGCTACTGTTATGTTTGTTGGTAACTTCATTGGCATTGTGTGTGCTCGGTCTCTACATTACCAATTTTATTCATGGTAAGCACAGCCAACATTACTTTTGGTTTTTTTGATAATAAAGTTGTAAGTGATCATCAACTTGTCATTTTCTATATCAAGCTCCTTGAATTAAAGGAAAAGAATGTTCGGCTATTCATTACCATACTGTTGTTGCATCTTTTGGTCTTGATTGAAGTGAGAGCATGCATAATCTGGTTTATAAATGTCACTTTTGGAATAGGTCAAATCTTTATTTTCAGTTTGGTCTTCTATATGGCTTATCCACAATCATAAAAGGAAATAATAATAATAATAATAATAATAATAATAATAATAATAATAATAATAATAATAATAATAAAGAGTCTGTCTTTTTAATTAATTTTTTTTCTTCTTTTGTGTAACTCATATCAAAGATATTTCAGGAAATGAAACAAATCTTGAGTGGTAATCTACTATCCAAGTATCAAGTTAATCCCATTTTATTCTCCTGCACACCTGGTGTGTTCCAAGTTGATCCAATAAATTGAGTATCCGAACAAATTAATAGGAATCATGTGACTTGTATTTTTTGTTAGTGATTATTTGTGAGGCATTGCCATTTTAACTGACATTTTTCTTTTATTAAATTGTGTCCAGGTATTTCTACTCTTTGCCATTTCTTTTATGGAAGACACCTTTCCCTTCTATTTTAAGGTATTATGATGCCTCTAAGAATAATGTATATCTTCAATTTTTCCTCATCTTAAATCACAAATTTATACTAACAAATCCATGATCCACACTGCAGGGTGATCTTGTTTGGAGCAGTGGAGTTATGCTGGAACATTTACCCCTCAAACTTCTATTCTTCAATTCTATTGTTTTGTGTGCATTTGATAATATTATGGGGCCTCTGGATTGCCCCAAGTGAATCTCCCTATCTTCATCAAGATCATTCTGAGAAAAAGAGGGATTGAGCATAAGTTTTTATTTCAAATTAATTATGGGAAGCCATATTTCACTGCTAATTTTGAGCCTTGTAACATTATACATCAAATTTTGAGCCTTGTGATGTTATACATCAAGATTTCTTATTTTTTACATTTTCATGCAGTAAATATGTAATTTTGTTAAAACATAGGAAATGAGTTACAGTGAACACAAATTTTGAGCATAAATCTCAACCAGAGATGGACCCTTTTTTTTTTTTTTTTTTTTTTGGTAAATCAGAGTCTTACAAGACTAATTCAACTTAACATTGTGTACCACATCATCTCTAGTGCTCAAAAGTAACCCTAAGGGCTTGCTTAGGAGGGGTGAAGGAAGGTTTCATAAGGTAAGATAATAGAAGGTTTTGGAACCATATCTTGTTCGGATGGAAGTAAGGTAAAAGGAGGTTTTTAAATCTTGTGGTGTTTGGTTTGAAGGTAATGGAAGGTAAGATTATGTGCTAACATTACCAAAATACTCTTTGAATAAATAACTTAATATTTTATAGGAGTTTGAATTTATTGTGTGCTATATATTGATATTTAATTAATATTTAATGTTTTATGATAATATATTAGATTATTTAATAATATATTTTAATTAAATATTTAATATTTAATTAATATTTAATGTTATATGATACTATATTAAATTATTTAATGTTATATATTAATTAAATATTAAATATTTAATGTTATATGATAATATATTAGATTATTTAATAATATATTTTAATTTAATATTTAATATTTAATATTTAATTAATATTTAATGTTATATGATAATATATTAGATTAGTTAATAATATATTTTAATTAAATATTTAATATTTAATTAAAATTTAATGTTATATGATAATATATTAAATTATTTAATGTTATATATTAATTAAATATTAAATATTTAATTAATATTTAATGTTATAGGATAATATATTAAATTATTTAATGTTATATATTAAATTATTTAATATTATAGGAAAAAATCTTAATGTTGAAGCCCTAAAGGGCATTTTAGTAATGTTGTAAAATCAAACCTCCAAAAACCTCCAATTTGGAGGGTTGTGGAATGGAGGTAAAATGGAGGTTTTTAAACCTCCATTTACCCTACCCTCCACAAAACCTTGCATCCAAGCATAAAATGGGGGGAAAACCTTACCTAAAAACCTCCTCCCAAGCAAGGCCTAAGTTGATATGGTAGTTCTGTTTCTTCAGTTAGCTTAGTTTTCTTCTAGCCATCTCATCTGCCATCTGGTTCTTTTCCCTGGAGATATATTTCACCTCCCAAGTTTGCATTATGGATAGGAGTGCTTGTCATCTTCTGGTTGTGTCCTCTAATCTCCAGTCTCTATCTATTTCTCTCCCCTTCAACATTCTTGATGCATTGACATTGTCTGTCATAATTAAAGCTTCAGTAGCTTTCATCTGCAGCAACTGCTCCAGGCCTGCCTTGATTGCCTTCATCTCCCCTTCAAAAACAGAGCTGACACCCTCTAATCTTGAGCCTGCAATACAAAATAGCATAAGCCAGACCTGCCTTCTTACACTTCTTATTCCAGGAAGCATCTGTCCACATAATGAATTTATAATTGCTCTTCTGCCATTTGTTTTCCTTCTTTTCAATTGCAGCTTCAATATTTGTTGTTTTATATCTGTATTCCAGTGCTGCATCGATTCCCATCTCTGTAATTCTTCCTGGATCAGGTTGCATCTGGATTTCCATATATATATACCAAAGTATATATGCAATTTTACTTGTTGCCTCTTCAGCTTCTCCCTTTGATTCTTGCCCTGTTCTTTCCATCCATTGCCCTTGCAAGAGTTATTCTGGTATTTGCCTTCCTCTTTTCAAGTGTTGTTGCAGCCTGTTGTGCTTCCATGTTGCTAGTGTCCACCTGCATTCAGTGAAGATATGTTGGAGTGTTTCTGCATGTATCTTGCATCTAGGGCATGGATCATCTGGTCCCATGCATCCCCCTTCTGTAGAGATAGTCTTTGGTTGGGAGTTTGCCATGGAAAACTTTCCATAGGAAGCTTTTTATTTTTGGTGTCACATCAAGTTTCCACATGGCTTTCCATCCCTTCCAATTTGTATTTCCTCAGTATCCTTGATCTCTTTCTACATAGCTGCAGTTAAAGACATACCTGATGTTCCTGATGTTCCTGGTAGCCATATCCAGTTACTGGCTACCAGGCTTTCATTTACCTGCATGTTAAGTATTTTCCCAACTATCATAGTACCAAATATATCATGTATTAATTCCTCATCCCATACATCATGATTCATAATGTTATTCTCACCTTCATTTCATCTAGGTCATAATTCATGTTCAAAGGAGATGGTTTTAAGCTGATTTGAGTGTCATATAACCATGGTTCCTTTGTTATATCAGTGTCAAATGTTATGTTCTCCCTCTTGAATTTATCTTTTATCTTATGGCAGAGGTTACAATTGATTTGTATATTTGAGAGGTCCCTTTTTTGAACTTTATGTCCCACAGTTGAGACCATGGTTTGCTACTACCATTGAGTATGTCTATTATATGCTTTGATAACAGTGCCTTCTTCATAGTTTTTAAATCTTTAAACCCTAGACCACCCTCAGTTTTGTTACTGGCTATAATATTCCAATTAATTAGATGGAGGCCCCTTTCCTTGCTAGTACTTTGCCATATTAATCACCTCACCAACTGGGTTGGTTTATCCAACATAGAAATAGGTATAGCATAAGTATGAGCCCATATATGAGTAAAGCCATTAGTGTGGATCTAGCTAGGGTCACATTTCCTGCCATGGAGGGCATTGTGTCTTCCAATGTGCAAGTTTGTGTTTTGCTTTTATCAATCATGTATTTGAAGTATCTTTTCATTGAAGTCGGACTCGAAAGTGGAGTCCATGACTTGCAACTTTCCATCTTTTTTTGTCATTTCACTTTCCTCTAAAAAGTTCTGAAGTGGATTTCCGTAATAATTATGCCTGGCGCATTGTCTTGGCTTCTAACCGACTCTTTATTACTTTTGACTTCTTAAGAAACCTCGACGATATCATCCCTCCAACCCACCCCCTAATCCCTAACCCTTATACATTTCCCCTTTCAACCTTCATCCGCACGAGAGGTATGTCCATTTCTCCATTCTCCTCCTCCCTAGTTACCATCTTTGGATTTCCTGTCTAACTAGCTCCTATGTGCCCTAGATCTAAAGGATTGCGTAGTTGTGGGGCTCCTTGGTGGAACGAACAACATTTTCGTTTGGATCTTTGAGATCATACGCCCTTTGAAGGTATACAAACCTCAATCTCTTCATGAATCCAACTCGATCTATATATATTCTCCTATTTTTTTATAACATAAATTGAGCACATCCAACGCGATCAATGTATTGGCTTTTTTCATACCGAAAATGTGCCAACCCTTCCGATTCAATAGCAGTTCGGCCAAAAAAGAAGGCTTCTCGGAGATGATACGTAGTTGGTGGACCGACAATGAAATCTAGGGAGTTGGAGCTTACAAAATAGCAAATAAGCTTTCGCTTATTAGAGGCAAACTCAAGAAATGGAACAAGTAGATAGTTGCCACCCAATTGAGGAGAAAAGAGGAGTTACTCAAACTTATGAACGAGGCTGATATCAAGTTTGAAACAAGGGAGTTGACTACAACAAAAGTAGAAGACCTTACATCCCAAACAAGAGAGTATGAAAACATAATCAGAATCGAGCAGTCTCACTAGAGACAACGATCTAGAATCACATGGCTAAGAGAAGGGAACCAAAAATATGAAATTCTTTCATGCCGTGGCAAACCACAAGAGAATCATTAATTGGATAAACCAGATACAAGACCACGGAAGACTAATATCGACATTAGAGGAGATATAAGGAGTAATATATTTCAAGACACTTCCGTGACCTATTTGGTACCCAACAAGAGAACAGATATATAGTGTATTGGGACCTACTATTTGAACAAAGGGAAAGAAGGGATCTCTCAAACCTTGATGAACTTTCACCAATGAGGAAATCCACAAGGCCCCAAGCCCAGATGGATTTCCAATGGCTATTTACCAGCAAGGCTAGAAGACATATGTCAATTGTTTCAAGAACTTCACTAAGGAAGAGCGGACCTAGAAATGCTAAACTCGGCTCATATCTTACTCATCCCCAAGACAGTCCCTAAGAAAATCAGTGATTATATGCCCATCAGCGTCCTCAACTATTCAATAAAAAGCATCACAAAAGTCCTCGCAAACATACTACAGGGGGTCATCGCAGATTTGGTAGATGAAAGCCAAACAACATTCATTAAAGGAAGGTGCATACAAGACAATATAATTGTTGCATAAGAACTCATCCACTGTGTGAAGGGCAACAAAAGGAATGGAGCACTAATGAAGGTTGACTTCGAAAAGACTTTTGACTTGGTTGACTAAGATTTACTCTTGGACACTATGAAAACTTAGGGCCTTGGGGAAAAATAGATCGGATGGATAAAAGTCATCCTACAATCATCAAAGCAAACTTCCTCATAAATGGCTCTCTAACTGGATATGCATGTAAGACATAAGAGAGAGTTGGGGCAAGATGCCCCTATCCCCATTACTATTTGTATTGGCCACAGATGTCTTTACAGCCATGCTATCAAGAGCATCGGCAATGAACATCTTCAGTGAAATCCCCTATATATCAATAGGTTCATACAAAATTACATCCCTACAATATGCACATGACCTCTTAGTGATATGTTCAAGGGATGCCACTCACTTTGGAGCCCATATTCTACCTATATGAAGGCTTGTAAGGGCTCAAGGTAAACTACAACAAGAGTGTCATAATCCCAATCTACACAATTGAACATACACTGGAGACACTAGCTGAATTAATGAACTGCAAGATCCAGAGTTTACCTGTTGACTATTTGGGCATGAATATATAGGTCCTTGCTACTTATGCAAAAGGGAGGAAGAGACAACCAGCCACTTGCTCTTACAATACCCATACACATGTAACATCTAGGAGCACTTTTACCACTTGTTCGGCTTATATGGACATACTAGATAGATTCAAGATTTGTGGGACAACAGATCCCTCTCCAATCAAGTGGAGAAAAAAGTCAGACCAGGTTGGAACTTGGTTGTAATGATGATCATCTGGAGTGTACGGGGCAAAAAAAAAAAAGAGATGTTTCCGTGTAAACACCTTGTTTTTAAGAAACTAATCCGTACTATTGATTTACTCTCATTTTCCTGGTTTGATGCAACTCATGATACAAAAAGACCGAAACTCAATTGTCAAAAGAAACCTAGAATTTACTAGAGAAGAAGACCAATAGCGCCCGCCACTGACTTCGAGGACGAAGAACACTTGCCCTGAAGATGACTCCTAGGGCAGTAAGTCAACAAAGGCGAACCAAACACTCTGCTCTATTGTACTAAAATCTTAATGAAATTCATGTAGTGTGGAAAATCGCACCTATCCTTTTAACTGTTGTCACCAGATTTTAATCGTTATTATTGAATATGGTTTATCCACCTAATTATAAAAAATAAAAATAAAAAGTTTACCCAAATTTGAAAGTTTATTCAGGCTTAATGTTTCAATTTTTTCTCGGTGAGAACTCCAATGTTGTGAATTGATTTAATTGTTCCTCCTATATATATATATATCTCTGCCATTCCTAAAGCAAGGATCGAAAGTGGTAAACTCAGTAAGGTCGTGTTTATTTTGAGGGAAAAAGTGCAAGAAGTGGGCCAACTTCTTCTACACATTTTTCAGATCTCTCGGTTTTGTAGTAGGTTAAACACTTGCCAAAGTGGCAGGATATAGTAATCCTTATTAAATTTTGATTTCAAAGACGTCTCACTTCAATCAAACATACACTAGCAAGCAAGGAAACACACCTCAACTTCTCCCACTTCATGGAAGTGACACTACACCCCCCACTTCTCATTTCTTTTCTGCATATATAAACATGCCCTAATTGAAAACCATGTCTCTTGTGCTTTTTTTTTTCTTTTTTTTTAATGATTAAATTTTCAAGTTAGAAAATATTTTTGTTTGCAAGTAAAGGAGCCAAAAAGAAAGATGCATTGTCGTCTTCTCTTTTTGATAAAAAGAGCGGTTAGCCAAATGGCCAACTGCTAAGTCAAAGTTAAAAGCGTGCACAATCCTCGAGACTAGACAGTGAGATAGGGGCCTGAACACAAGTGGCGCTAGAAACTCCTGGTCACTAACCTATGCTCACATTTCTCGTAAAAGTGTCCTCACCCGTGGATTGAATTCATGCCAAACTAGACGGGAAGCCCTTAGCAAGGACCTGAATACCAATAGATCATTTGGTCGTTGGTTGCTCTGTCATTTCATCATGTTCATTTTGTAAGGAGTGAAGCATCTATGCAATTAAAATTTATAAAAAATATTTCACTTCTCTACTTCCTCCGATACGTCAACTTAATAGTAAATTAAAAAATGGAGAAGGGAAGGAGACTTCCTCACTTCCTCACAAACATGCAAAACACTAAAACAAGAAAAATGAGATTTACTCATACAAACATCAGAATTCATTATAAAACCAACATTTGCAAATTAAGAAAGACATATAGTTCAACTTTTAAGAAACAACACTAATGACACTATGACACTACCAAAAGTAAAAACTTTGTTGAAAGCTATAAAAAACATAACAAACTCAACATAAACTCTTAATTCTTGGTGTCCTTGCTTTTGTTCTTGTTCTTTTTTTCATTTTTTGGCAAGGAGGAGCTCTGTCCCACATTCTTCGGACGATAAGGTGGTGGTGACTGATACAACCCAGCCTCGATCAGAGCCACGTCGCGAACTAGTCTATCATAATGATCGGATACTTCTTTTGGGGTCCTCCCAGGAAGTAGTGAAGCAATCACTCCCCATCTGTTTGGTGTCCCTTCTGGCACCCTGTCTAGAGCCACCTCAAAGGCCTTGTTTTCCTCCCATGTCCATTCTTTAGCTGAAGAAGAAGAAGAAGACATTTCTGCTCAAATCTTGAAAGAGAGAGACAGAGAGAGAGAGAGAGGGAGAGAGATTGAGTGAGTGTATGAGTGTGAGGGGGGAGTGAGATTTATAGTGCACCATGAACATATGGTATTAAGTGCTATTAATGGAAGCACTTAATACTTGCATTTAACCTTTCATGCATGCATTGGGTGAGAGTTGTCAAAGGGTGTGTTTGATTGGGTAACTTAGAGTATCAGTTTTGGCAATTAAGAGGGGCATTAAATGCAAAGGAGTGAACTAAGTGAGTTGTTAAAATATGATAAAAAGAATATATCAAATATCAAATATCTAAGTTGGTATTAAACTTACTAATCATGAAATGTATTAGTTAATTGTAACATCAACACTCCTTAATTCTAACAACCAAAGTTTTGCTTTTGACAAAGGCGACAAGCGCCTCCCACTTAGGGGCGGACACTGCGGCACCCGTGCGCGCGTGCCTTCACTTTGTGGTTGTGGGGTTCGAACCTGGGATTGTCCCGACTAACGAAACCCTACACTAGGGACCCAGTACCAATAGGCCAAGAGACCGTTGGTAACAACCAAAGTTGTCAGAAGTGACTTGAAGAAAAATGAATGGAGTTATTTCGACAAATCTTGTTTGTCGATAGCCTCAGACAAATCAACTAAATATTAATATTATGTGATCGATCTAAAGCTACTTGAAAAGTGTTTTTTTGGTTTGTAATCGAAATGTTCCAAATGTTTTTGGAAAGTCTTGCCCTATTGAGCCTGTAAAACCCAAGGGTTTTGTAAATAATTTTGAGATTTTAATGGTTTTAATTACGTTGATAACTAATGGAAAAATTCCCTAAGATTGGTTTAATTGGAATGTGGGGATTAAATGGGACTAAACCCTAATTAAGGTTGATTATGAATGACAGGGACCCACATATAAAATTTAAAAACTAGAAGGACTTAAAGAAATTATGGTCCCTCTCTATGTTTGAACTGTGTTTAATTATAAGAAACCCCAGGGAGTACTTACTAAATGTACAATTAAATAGGAAATTGGTTTCATCTCTCACACATGTTATGAATGAGAATAAATAACAAAAGTAATAGGGGCACTTTGCAAAACTTGCAAAAATACACCGCACCATCACCACGTTCTTCCAAATAGCTGCGTGCCACGCCATGAAGTCACCCGTGATCCTCGTACCGGTTAACCGCGAGAGGATAGGAATGCGCCCGTCAGCCGCGATCGTGGGGAAGGTGATCGCCTTCATAACCTCCCGAGAGTTCCATAAACGCGAGATGAGATCACGGAAACCCTAGCGCCGCCGGGATTAGCTTTCTAGGAGAGAAACAGAGAAAGTTAGAGAGAAGGTGGTGGTGCTGGTAGCCGACGCCGGACGGGTCGCGTTCGCCGGTAAGATACTGATCTCGTCCTAAAATCCTGAGTTTATGCATATGTATGAGTAGGTGGGATACATGTGGGGTTTTCATTCTTGGAATCATTTGTAGTAGTTTTAAAATAAGAGCATGCATGGTTTCAAGAGATGGGGTAGAAGTATGCATGAGATCACAAGAATGCTTTATTTTAGCTATAAGATTGGTATGCATGCATATGCAGACAGAAATGTATATATAATATCCTGTCTTTTATTTGAGGATTGTGATTAAATTCATGGGAAGGAATGAATGTCTTTTAGTTGAAGTAGTTTGATATCTTGGTTCCTGTGGAAGTGAAGAGGTTCAAGGGCTTCTGTTGAATATTTGCAGGATTGGTATTTTGTTTGGCTGTTTATATAGATGGTGTTTTCTTGTGTTAGTATGAGGTTATAGTTTGAATAGTTGACGTAACACTTATGGTTGTTAGACATCTGAGATGTGGGAGAAATCATGCCGCACTTGAGACTTAATTTTGTGTGAGATTATCTTAGTGTGTGATCTCTTCTTTGTTGTTATTGAGTGATTGCAGGAGAAGGCTGAGGTTGAATGGATTTGGTGGCTGGTTTGTGAGTATGGCTAGAAAATAAGAAATGATTGTATAATGATGATGATATTAAGATGGTTCCCAATTTTATAAAGTTTGTGATAATTTATAGAAGTACATGTATTCTTTTTGAGGTTTCTTTTCTTGAGATGCTGTTAATATATATGGACAGCTAAGGCTCAGCAGTGGGTGCTGGACATGAAGGTTGGTGTGTGATTGCATGTGATGATGGAATGATGGGTTACTGTTAAGAGATGGTGCTTATAGAGAATAGCTGATGTTGGATAAGCATGGGTTTGGAGGTATTTGGTGGTTATATCGTCTAATAAATATGAGTTAAAAGGTTGGAGATTTTGTGGGCTATTTGATCTGTAGATTGAGCTCATTCAGGGATTGGTTTTATAAAATAAAATTAAAATAATAATAATAATAATAATAATAATAATAATAATAATAAATGTTGGCCGGATTGAGGTTGGGTTGTGGGTCTCGGCCCATCTTGAGTATAATTTTCATGGGTTGGATTTGGTAAAATAAATAAATAAATAAATAATCAATTGGTTAGTCATGATGAGTTAATTAAGTTAGAGTTGATTTTGTTTGATTAAGTTGGACCCAACCTGGGACTTGATCAAGTCTAATTAATGATGTTGAGATGATTGGGTGTAATAATGGGCCGGACCCATTTAGTGAACATGCATCATAAAAGTAGTCGTTTATAGTCACACTTGCGTTTGTTGAGTGTGGATATATGTTTACCAGATATTGACGTGGATGCGTCGGGATAAAATTCCGTGGAGTACTAGACTTTGCGATTTCATGTAAGTACGCTTGCCTCGTTCCCACCCGGCTTCGGGTTTTCTTGGATTTGTTTTTGGTTTATGATTCTTGATATCATTTTTGATATGTTTTGGATACATGCATGTCTTTTATGAGTTGCTTGGATTCTGGTGCATGTATGTTTGTTTTCGGGATGTTGGCATCCCTAGCTTTGGTTTGTAATCCGCCCGGATTCAGTGGAGCAGGTGAGCTCCGGATTATATGAGAGCGTTGGGACGGACACCTGGCGTTCCGGCATTCCCCGCCGAGGGAAGGGGCGATACTGGTTGTTCCCGCCAACGGTCGATCACTGACCATGTCGACATGAGAGAGAGGTGGCGCTATCGTGGGCGATGGTTTTGTCATCGACAGCTGATGTTGTGAGATAGTACTGACCGGGGGATGATCTTTTAGAGGGACACAGATAGGATAGGGGTTTTACCATTGACTTTGCCTTTGTGGTAGACTCCTAGGATTCCAGGATACGGGACGTTGGTCCCACTGTTTGTTGACTTCATTTGTGATATGTCTGTTCATATCTTACTCTTTGTGTTCCTCGCAGGGTACTTACTGAGCTTTCCTTTGAAAGCTCACTCCTTTGTCTTTTCCCTCTTTTTCAGGTCCTCAGGAGCAGGAGGCGGGACCCTGAGGGATAGTGCGTGGGACGGGATTTGTTGAGGTTCAGAACCTCTTTGATTCTTATTTATTGTTGAGTGAGACTCTGTAGGATTTATTATTCAGACATTTGTAGGGCAGTGGACCCTTGTGACTATTTTGTGTTATTTATGCACTTTACTTGTTTTATGTATCATGGAGTTTGGTGTTATCTGCCAAATATACTTAGGCCTTGTATCCGAGCGGGGCTCGTCTCCACTGCACGGGCCGGTCGTGAACGCGTTCCGAGGTCCCGGGATCCGGCCGTATGCTATCTGAGCCATTTGTATTAATATGCATTAAAATGTCGATTCATGGATCTCTTGATTCAAGAAATAAGAGAATCAAACTATTTACTATTTTAAAGATTTGATAAATATTGGTTGATCATATATTTCGTTATAGACCTCCGGAGAAACCAACTCCAGGAGATGCACATCATTGTTAGGCGAAGCCTCACCCTCACTAGGGTGGAACGAGCACATAGACTCCCGGACGCGGATTTCGAGGAGGTGGAGCCAGGATGAGGACTAGGGCACTTGGGGACACGCATGAGTCGGAAGGCCTACCAAACTTGCTGGATCCCGTACGCCCCTTCTTGGAAACTCTGGTCCCACAAGGAACAATACCATCTGTTTGGTTCACCTATGAACCACATATACATGTAACCTACGGGCCCTCTGCCCGGATTATTTTGCTTCTATTTCTGATAAATGAACGTGGTTTATCCACATTGTCAATATATATATATATATCGTTATGGTTATCTGATTGAGAGTATTATTTTCTATTTAATCCCTTTGAATTCCATATTCAAAGTTGCGATTGGATCAATTCATTAAAAGTAATCTATTTGAACCAACTTTTTTTTTCTCTAAAATGCTCTTGAATTCCTGTGGCATAGTGCCATAGCTTCCATTTTTCCTAGCCAATTTGGCCAGGACATCAGTTGCTTTGTTCTCTTCCCTAGGGATGTGCTGGATTTCCCAAGTTGAACAGTGAAAGTAGTGCTCTGCATCTTCTCCCTGCCTCTCCTCCAATGTCATTTTGTCTAGTTCTTTGACTTCTTTAAGTATTCTTGTTGCTTGTAGGCTGTCTGTGTGGATCATGATCTCCTTTCCTTGCTCTTGTATTACTTGATTCAAGCCCTCCTCCAATGCCTTCAACTCCCCTTCAAATGCACTTTTTGCTGAGCTTGGTTTCATTCCTGCGGCACACAAAATTCCTTTGTTAGTTAGTATAATATATGCTAACCCTGCTTCCTTACTCTGTTCATCCCATGAAGCATCTGTAAATAACAGATGTCCATAGGTCTTCCTATTGTATAATTTAGCAATTTCTTCTCCTTTCTCCTCTATTGAAATCTATTGATAATAATATTCTTTTGCCATTGCAATGCTGATGTTTGTGATGAGTTGGGGGTTAATTTCTTTCCCTGAAATCTTTGGCCACATCTGGCTTTCTAGATGTACCACATAGTATATACTATTATAGTAGTTGTTTCTGATGCTAGCTTCTTCTTGTGTTTCCCTTGACTGTTGTTGCATCCAGTTGCCTTGTAGCAGCTCTCCTTGCATTATATTAATTTCTAGTGGATATCCTCTTCCTTGCACCTCTTTCCATGTCTCTTGTGCCCACCTTCAAGATTCAAATAAATGTTCTGTTGTCTCTGTGTGTAGAGTGCAGAGAGGGCATAGATCATTTGGTCATATCATATGCCTCTCTTGTATAATACTTCTATGATTGGTAACTTCCCATGGAAAACTTTCCATAGGAAGTACTGAAATTTTGGTACCACTTTGAGTTGTCATATGAAAGTTGGCTAAAGATATTCTTTTCTCACAAAAGAGAAGTTGAGGTTTAAACCAAATGACATACTTACGATGGAGCATTCACATTTATAGAATAAATAAATAATCTATTTGATACATTTTTTTTGTATCCACAAATTCTATATTCAACTTGAATCAAATCACATGTCAATCAATATTGATTCACCGCCTCCATTATGTTATTTCTAGCAAATACTAATGTTTTTTTGTTTTAGATCTTCCAAATCATTCCTTTGGTAGACTTAGTGATTTTTTTCCTCATCCTTTGTTAGAAATATTCAATCTCTTCATAGATAAAAGAGAAGACAAAACCAATAAAGATTTCTTTTTCTATTCATCTCTAGAGTTAGAATACCTCATTCAATTTTTTTTTTTTTTATCCAATCCATAGTGGGAAATTCCCCTGTGATATATGCTTGGCCATTAATAGAGTGAATAGAATGCACTTAAAAAAAAAAAAAAAAAAAAAAAATCTCTCATATGGAAATGGATTTTCTTGATGAAAGTAGGATGAATTGAGATTGTATCTTGTAAAATTTTCCAATATTTTTTAATCAATAAGTTGCTAGCCCAAAGACTAATTTTCCTTAATATCAATTTAAGATCCAATATATGATAACATTTTATAGTAAGAGACTAAGAGTACATAGGTGTTAGCCTCTTTAATTGTGATAATGAGAAATTGCCCCATCTTTTTTTTCTTCATAGTTATTTGGTTGTGAGTTAAGGTTAAGATAGTGTTTTATTGGGATGTAATTCCAAATATATGGGATTTCTAGTACAATGTATTTGTAAATAGATAATTTTTAAAATATAACACATGCAAATCTAATATTTGTTTGGATGTAACTAGAAATTTTGACCTTGTATTTTCTTTTATAACTCCCTCATGTGTCATGTACACGTGAGGGAGTCACAGAATCAAGGTTTTTGGTTTAATCCAAAATACACCATGATCTCTAAATTTAGCCAAACAAATAAAAAACTTTGAACTGTCATTTAACTCAGGTTATATGTAGATCTAAATTCAACCTAACAAACACCACCTAAATATACTATTGATCCCTAGACTACAGGGCTTTGGTTAAATTGGTAATTGAGTTTAAAAATGGCTTAAAAAAGTTCTTGAACTAAAGTGAATGGACACTTTTATTCCCCCAATATCACAGTTATTAACCGCATGAATTAAAAAAAAAAAATCATTTTTCACTAACGTGTAGGGAGTTATGACCTTCTATGACATGCCATGGACAATTAACTATTGTGCCAACCAATGACCCAAGTTGTGTCTCCATTGTCTCATGACAAGAATTATGCACGCCCTTGACTTTGACTTAGTAGCCAACCACTTGACTAGCCACTCTTTTTGTTAAAAAAAAAAAATTAGCTATTGTGCCATGCCACAACAACATGTGTCATATGTTGTTATTATTATTATTATTATTATTATTATTATTGACATGATAACTCATGTCAAATCGACAATAGTCCGTCGTATCATTGAAAAAACTTAAGGTTGCTAAAATTCTTAAACCACAAATTTATTTGACAAGAGCGGAATGGTGCATTTACACACTACACAAAAATCTGAAGCAAAATAATGCTGACATGGCATAAGTACCAATGATAGCATGCTATATATATATATATATATATATATATATATATATATATATATATATAGCAAGCTAACATTGGTTATATATATATATATATACTCTTGATAGTGTCCGGCGGGCCGCAACTTGCGGCCGGCCCACTCTATCAAGCTGTTTCATGGATGTGGGTTGGGTTTTGTTTTGTTTTTTTTTACTATGTTTGGGTGTTAGTTTGGGCCGGCCGCAAGTGCGACCGACCTGATACTAATATATATATATATATATATATATATATATATATATATATATAAAGGTGGATAAACCACATTTATTAAGAGGTAGAATTCTCCTAGTTAAGCCATAAGTTACACCGATCTTGATCTTGGTTAAAGGGAGATTGCAAGGTCGCTTGCGGGCCTTGCGTTATATTGGGGGTGGGGTAGTGTCTCCCTACCGTCGGCAGGGTATTTCTTTTGCCTCTTCAAAATCAGCTCCCGTGGCCCTCAGCACTTGCTCTTCTCTATTGAGGATGTGGCTTTGTGTGACAATGGCGTGCATCTCCTGCAGTTGTGGCTTCCTGGCATGCATTAGAGGAGTCGCCCGTAGTGCGCCCAGATTGATGTTGAGTATGGGCAGCATGTGAATAGGTGATCAATGGTTTCCTCCATCTACTCGCATAGAAAGCACATCCTTCTTTCTCCGGGTCAAATTTTCAGTAGGTTTCTAAAGTATGGACTATTAACAATTCGGTTACCGAACTTTAATTTGAATCAAAATGGTCACTTACCTTTAATTTGATTTCACCGGCAGGTCACCCAAGGGATTTTGGCCCCATTTACTGACATGGCTGCCGGAAAGCCCACTCAGCATCCTCGTGACACGTCACTGAACCCATTTGGTGTGTCCACGTCACCCAAAATGACCCCATTTAACGTGTCCACCCCACTCGGGAAAGCCCAAGCTCTAATGACATGGACGATGATGTGGCCTTTTCGGGTGACCTGAACACGCCAAATGAGGTCAGTGACTTGTCAAGAGAACGCTAAGTGGGCTTTCTTGGCAACCACATCAGCAAATAGGGTCGAAATCCTTTGGGTGACCTGCCAATGAAATCAAATTAAGGTAAGTAACAATTTTGATTCAAATTGAAGTTCGGTGACCGAATTGGTCATAGTCCATATTTAACGTAGACAACATGGTTGACCAAAGCAAGAATTTGACAAGTGAAAGCATAGAAAACTCCATATGTGAAGGCCCTTGAAGATCTCAGGAAACAATCTTTGATTGGCAAGAGGTTATCTTTGGAAGGCTTCAGGGAAATATCTTGGGAGAAGATTTATTGGAACCATATATGGAAAGGAGTGGAGATTTGATTGAAGCCTTGATTGGAGATTTGATTGAAGATCATATTTAGATTGAATGCTAAATATGTTAAGGACAATTCTGATGGAGATTTTGAAGACCAAACTTGGATGAATGGAGATCAAGTTTGGATAGAGTTTTTGCGTGCCTTGGGTGGTGCGAAGAGAACTGCGAACGTGATGGAGAGGGATCCAACTAGTTGCCAGAGGTTGTGATCGGGAAGATCTGACGGTATTCGACTCAGACACAACCACGAGGGTTGGAGGCGTCTTGAGGTCACAAAGCAATAGAAGTTGCTGCCTTAGTTAGTTCAGCAGTCAGACCACATTGCAAGTTCAGTTACAACATGTTGTAACTACTAAATTTGGAAGGTGTCCAAATTAGTGTAACGCCCCTACCCGATCCCGGGACCTCGAGCACGTTCACAGACCGGCCGTACCCGAGTAGAGACGGGCTCTACCCGGATACAAGGCCTAAGTGAGTAAAGCAGATAATGCAATAAAACAACTTAATTATTAAAAAATAACAGAGTTCAACGGAAAATCATAAATGGGTTCATATACCCTACAAATACTAGGCCCTATAAGGGACCTACAAAATAAAATGTCTCACACACAATAAAAGATAAAGAAGGTCCTCAGACCTCTACAAATCCACCCGACCCACGATCGGCTCCTGCGTGCTAGAATCCCACTCCTCAGGATCTGTAAACATGAAGAAAACAAGTGCGTGAGCTTTCGAATGGAAAGCCCAGTAAGTACCCCTGCGGGGTTCAAGAAAAAACATGATATCAACAAGTACGAATATCAAAATCAAACTTGGGACTCGCCCCTCAAAAACAATCCCTAGGAGTCTACCACAAAAACAAGCAAAGTAACGACTCCTAGCTACAGAAGCCCTGGGGCTCTGATATGAGTTACAATAAAAGCCCCACAATGTCTCCCCCGATCAGCATCATCAGCGAACCTGCTGAAACACGACCATCCGGTCGCTACGACCCTCAGGTCGTATGTCGGTAACGCCACCTTTCTACGTGTCGACACGGCCAGCAAATCATTCCCACTGACGGGCAGGACAACTAGAGTATCGGTCCCTCTGGCATGGCAATGCCGGAACATCAGGGTGCCCCATCCCTGAACGTCCGCAAAGGAGCACCCACGCTCCACTGAATCCGGGCGGAAGAACAAACAGGTAGGGATCCCAACATCCCGAAATAATCTAACATACTAAATAAAGATTTCAACAAATCATTGAAGCATGAATGAATATCAAGCAGTATGTCACAATAAAGACATATCAAGAAAACTCCGAAGAGTGGAACAAGGCAAGTCTACTTACCTAAAATCACCGAGTCTCGTATTCCACGGGGCTTCCCAACGCATCCACGTCAATATCTGATAAAGACAATTCTATTCTTAATAAATATACATGTCTATGCGCATTATATCTACAATGCATGCTCTAACGGCCCAAGTCTTACTTGCGAGCCTTCCCTTGTGTTCCCGTGTCATTTTACCTTAACTGACTACGTTTATTTATTTCCATTTCTAGAATCTGATTAGTCTAGCTTATATAAATATTCCAGATTCCTTTTATCACAAGAAAAATTGGGCTCAGGTGGTCTTTTATTCCTTTTTATTATTTGTTAGTTGATTAGACCAAGACATTTGCAATTTAGCTAAAAGAAAATTATTCAGTTGAGCCCAAGCCCAAATCTGGCTAAGCCCAACTCCACCTATAAAGAGCTGACCAAGCCCAATCTTAATTGACCCAACTTTTACAAGTGACTAGACCTAGACACTACCAATTCAGTTGAACCTAACCGATGATTAGTAATTATCATCCTTTAATTAGTTAACCACGTAACTAATTTCTATTAAATACAACCCTTTAATTTAATTCCTTAATTTTCTTTTAGTTCACCTGATTATTCAGGCCGAAACTAATCCATTATTTTAATTAAGCTTGGCCCAATCTACTTGGTTGAACTAGACTATGTCAATTGACCAAATAAACTCAACCTTCTTTAAGTTGGCTAAAACCCAAAGCCCAAATCCAATTAATCAACTAACTAACCAAAATTAATCAGTCGTTAATTGATTATTAACTAATTATCCAATTAGTTATTCTCTAAACAATTATTCAACTAATTAATTGATTATCCAATTTATTTAATTTCTAATTAGTTCACCAATCAATTATTTACCAGATAATGAACTAATTAGTTAAATCAAATAACTTAGCTAACAATTAATTAAATTAATTAATCATTATAATTTATCAGTAAATAAAAAAAATAATCACTATCCTAACCGTTCCTCTCTCTCTCTTATCTTTCTTTCTTTTCCGTTGCAGACCACCGGCGACGCTTGGTGGCAGGAGTCCTCTCCACCTTATGCTTGTCGGCCGGGAGCGGCAGTCCCTCAGTGGTCGCCTCACGGAGTAGAAGACTCGTTTCCCCTCCCCTTCACGGCGCCCACGTTCCCCAAGCTTCTGTGCGCTCCTCGCCGGTGTGACGATGACCAAAATCAGAACTCCCCTCCCTCTCCCTCCCCGACGAGGCCCTAACGCATGCATGGTATTCATCCAAGAACAGAAGGAAAATGAGACTCACTTGAGGAGACTGGAGCTCTCTGATTCCTCGGACGGCTCCGCCAGCACTACCAACTCCGGCGAGGTGGTCGCAAATGCTCAGAAAAGCTCCTTGATGCCTTGCTTCCCCTTGTGGGCTCACCGCGACTCCCTTGTGACCCTCCCAAAGTTGTTGGCCACGCTCCTCAACCCGTTTCTCGGCTGGTGGTGGTGATCGGAAGAGGAGACAGTGGTGTTGTTTGGTGTTCCCCCCCCTCCAACACGGCCTGCCCTTTTATAAGGCCCGAAGAGGATCCTTGGCACAATCCGGATTGCTGGTAAGGGAGATTGAGCTCCCAATCACCTCCTCCAATTTCCTATTTTGGCCGGAATCCATGCAACTAAACTTGGTAAGGGTGGCACGCGCTCAAGCTGGAGAAGAAGAGCTGGTCTGCCTCGAGATCAAACTACTCGTTTGATCAGTTGGATGGACGGTGATTAGACGCCTGCATGGTAGGGCGGGCGGGAACCGTTGGATCGATCCTCAGGATCTGATTGTCCACAGATCTGTTAAATCCCATCCATTCATTATTGTTAATGCAGCCATAATTTGATTTACTTGTGACATTTTGCGAATATGACCTTGATCTCTTCCAATTCATTATCAGGTCCTTCCTCTGAGAGAAGATGGCAATTTATGAGAAAGTCCTCATTCTTCTTATTTTCACGTTCCGGTCCTTCATCCAGAGAGAACCATAGTTACCTTGTAGTCCTCAATCTCTACAAAATCCCATGTAGGTCCTTGACAGCCCAATAATTCAAATCAAGAGATTTTAATTATTTTCTCCTTCCTTTTAATTGAAATCAAGTCATACCAACTTAGGACTTTTCTCAAAATTGATTAAATCAACTTGAACCCTTCTTCCATCTTAGTTCCAATCAATAATCATTTAGAGGCTTTCCATATTTAATTAAATTGGTTATTTCCAAATTTAATTTAATCAATCACTAATTAACTTAAATAAATTATGAGATAATTTATTCATGCCCATTTTTACCAAAATGCCCTTGGGATTTATACTAATCCCCAAAATACCCTTTGGTAATTTAACTAGAAATTAAATAGAGAAAATTCTAAATTTTTTTATTCAAGAAAATCTTGGATTTTACAATTAGTTTCTGCGGAGATTTCGAAGATTCTAAAAGAAACATGTGTTATCTTAGGCTGGGAGAGTGTGTATATGGGTTGGAACTATGAAGATTCAAGAGAGCCACCGGAGTGAGACCCAAGTGGTGGGGTTGGAGTGGTGAGCGAAGAATCTTGAGAGGGTGTTTGTACATGATGTGAGGATGAGTGACAAAGGAGTTGTACTGATGATTTTATCTCTCTTTTAGTGGATCGTAATCTCTAGTCTGAGTCCCCCAAACGTAAGTTTGGAAGCCGAACTGGGTTACCAAAATTTTGTATCTCCTCTCTTCATGCTTGCATTGTTTTGATTGTGTGTGTGAGAGAGTGAGAGCTTGTATGTTCATTTGAGAGAGAATGTTATCCTAAAGCCACACAACCACACCGGTGGAACTTACACTATTTTGTGTCAGTTTTTATCTATGAAGCTTGCAGCAGTAAATCCTCAACCTAAATTCAACATGAGGGAATGCTTGCAAAAGATGTATGTGTCACATCTTTCCTTTGTTTGAAAAGATTTATGTATAATGTATTATGCATGTAAGGTGTTTGAAGAAATGTTTCAATGAAGTGTGATTTTTTTTTTTCAAAATATGTACACAAGGTGTTTGAAAAAATACCTTAGTGAGAGTTGGAGCACTAATGAAATTCATCAATTGAATTTCAAAACTTTTTTTTCTAATTTTTTACCGAATTTTGGGATGTGTTTTAAAATTTTTCAAAATTATTCTATATGCATGCAAGGTGTTGTTTGATGAAGTTCTCAAAATATACATGTAAGGTATTTGAAGAAAAAATGTCTTAATGAAAGTTGGAGCACTAATAAAATTCATTAACTGAACTTCAAAACTGTGAGATTTTTAAAAAATTTCAAATTTAATATATTTTTAATATATATAATATAATATATATATATATACCATATATATAAAGATCCATTAAAATCTAAATTAGTAAAATAATGATCTACCTACCCATTTTAAAAAGCTCATAAAGTAAATAAACTACCATTACATAAAAATTATTTTTTTTATTAAAAATTTGAAAGACCTCAAAATGGTTCAAAAATCTAATACAAAACTTATTTAGTTTTCCAAGATATGTTTTTGAATTTATAAGTTTTTAGGAATCTTTTATAAGTTTTTCTTTTTTGGAGATTTTTTTGGTAATTTTTGAATTTTTGGGTTTTTTATAATTTGTTTAGAATGTTTTATGTTTTTTTTTTCTATTTTGTAGAAATTATTTGAATTTTTTCTTATTTTCTAGAATTTTTTTACCCATTTCTTTTGGTTTTTAAAAGTTTTTTAAAAGAACATAAAATGGGTCGGCACGAGCCCAGCAGGGACATTCCCCATGTCGGGCCAACCCCCCCGGCATTGTTCGTCCCCTGCCATGCTAGCACGAGCACGAACAATGCCCACAGCACGGCGAGCCTCGGGCCATGCCGACACGGCCCATTGACATCTTGAACTCCCCGAGATCAAAACATCCTTTGAAAGACCTTTCTGATCTAAATTGCACCAATTTTGGATGTGCGGTCATTTTGCTCCTTTATGTATTTTTCTAGGTCACTATAGAAAATATACCCTACACTAATAGATAATATATCCGCTACTATAGAGTATACTTCCCCCTCTACATGGATATAGCAACAGATGTCCAAAAAGCTACTAAATCCTCTGTTACTAGAGATTTAGTAACGGAAAATACAACCTATAGCGACAAACATGTCCATCACTATAGCTTGCAGCTGCACCTATAGCAGTGGATATATCCGACAACAAAAGGATACAACTAGAGGCAGATATCTCCACCGCTATATGCGGCAATTGCAACCTACAACGGCGATGAAAACAATCTACTAGAATTTGAATTTGGCAAAATGAAGACCATCAAATGAGCCAGGGCCAACTCCAGCTTAGCTTGAGTGCAACATTGAAACTGAGTAGATAACGTAATGTCACGGACCGGCGCAGCGGAGTAGCCATCTCATGCACCTCGGCCCACAAACGGTCCACCAAGAGTGCAAACTAGGTCCGTGATGCACTTGAACATCAGTTCCTCCACTAAACTAGTTCAAGTAAGCACCATACAAGCCATCATACATGCAAGGGAATCGAAACAAGGAGCAATGAGTAGAAGAAAAGGGAGAGTATAGGAGGGAGAGAGAGCAAGTAAAATGAATTCAATTCCCTATGTATTCCACTCACTTCTCTCTACTACTCTTCTGCATTACTGCCTATATACATATAGAAACACCAATAAGATGGAGGCCTTCTAGAAGCATCTCCAAGACTCCACACAAGACCAAGACTTATCCACATCAGCTTGACCAACACCCCGCCGACTTAGACTTGGAGTTCCTAGAACATACCAGCCAACACAAGACAAACACACATACACTACAACCATCATACAAGGACACATGCACTCATCCTAGCCACACAAGTGTCCATCTCTATAACATTACTAAACTAACTTAGGCTTGCCAACGCGTCATCACTTCATTGACCAAGTTCCACACCCAATACCTTGACCAATTTCATGCAGAAACCATGCATCCTTGCAACTCATCTCAACTCAGCCCAACAATCTCAAGCCAATGAAAGTCACTCCGTGACATTAAGCTCGGATCGTTAGAAATAGAACTGGGTTCAAACTTAATTAGTGTGGAACTCAGGTAGCTCACAAACTTGCTCATTCCATCGACAACCATATATATGAGGCTTTATAATAACAGTGACAATTTCAAGTGGTTATACGCAATATTATTAGAAGTCAGGGAGTTGCTTGCAAATACAGAAGAATTCAGGGAGATATAAGCCTCTAATTTTCCATCTTTAACTGAAAAAAAATAGAGATGCTCAGATCTGACCTTTTCATTGCATTAGTGTAGAATAAGAACCAAAAATGGCTGCAACAATGATATGCCTCTGCCATTTTTATCAAAGAGGGAAGTGAGATGCATATCCACTTATTTTCTTTATCCAGAGATACACAATGCACCAAATTTCCTTCTTGATTTTCAATTCTTGTACTATATTTCTCCATGATCCAAACACACTGAAACTTTTCTTTTCTAAGAGTAGCAAGGCCCAAATCTGATTGTTTTCTGAAAATAAATGCAGAATAAAGGAATAACTGCTGAGATATCCTAAGGAAGCCAGGTTAAATAAGTTGCCACTCTGCAAGAGCGGATCACCACTGCCTCCCAAAATCAAAGAATAAGAACACATACTGCTAAGTCATATACAGAGAAATAAGCATCACAGCAGCAGCAGAAAATGCAGCAAAATGCAACTAGGATAGTCCATGCATCAGAACAAACTGGGCCAAACAAAGACAAGGATAAATGATTCAAAATTCCCACACAAACCTCACTTTCTGTATTCCAAAATGAAGAAGGGAAGAAGGCCCCTCTCCTATGTATCCTCCATTGTCCAGTAGAACACCAGCAGTGGTTGGCAGTAGGATAGGCCATCCAAACTGCATCACTGTTGTCATCTAGAGGTTAGAGGGCCAAAGAAGAGCAGGAAATGGCAGCAGTGCCACACATTCACACAAGGAAAAAATTGCATTCAGAAAACAAATAGGTTTCATCACTGCCACCAAAAAAGTAGTGTGAACAATATAAAGCAGAGCTATAAAAACCCTACAAGGTTTTCAAAAGAAATAAAATATGAGCACATAACCTTGGAAATTACAGAGCCCAAGGAATAGCTGCTGAGATATCCTCTTAATAGATTCTAGAATAACTTGAACCAAAAACATATCAAAGCACCATCAGCTTTTCACTTTGGTTTTAAGTTTTGTTTCTGTATCAGAAAAAAACCTTTCTGTTCATTAAAGGTTTGTTAGGGTTTTGCAACACCTTGATGTTATAAAAGCCCCAGAAAAATAAGCCGTGACAGCAACTTTAGCGACTACAGCTTGAAGCATTTCTACTAGAAAAAAAATTGGCCTGTCCACGATTATCTAAATAAATAAATAAGCTGGAGACAAGGTGCATGGAAGAGAAACATAACATGAAAACAAAAACAGCAAACAGGGAATGGCAATTCAAGAGAGCAGTGCAAGCACCATGTGATCTGACTTCTTTAATTTAAAGAGAATGGAAATCAATGAATAGCTGCAGCAAAATCCACCAAAGAAGGCACACCATTTGATCCCAAGACTCTTATCATGCATGTCAACCAACCAGCTGTTTCCATAGGAGGGAATGGCCATTCAAGAGAGGAGTGCAAGCACCATAAGAGTTTTGGGAGATGGATACCCTTCAAGAGCTTGGGGGCTACCAAATAAACTTCAAACCCTAAGTTTGGACTGTCTTTTTCCCTATCTTCCATTTTCCTTTACTCTATTGTGTTCTTAAGACACAAGCAAGAAGAGACTCAGATCTGACCTTTAATCAGAGATGAACACTGAATCAAGGGCTGCAGCCATATAGCTCCCACACCACTCGATCTGGCTCTTCCCAAGTACAAATCATCATAGCCTCATGAACAGAAGGGCAAGAACCAAGAGAGGCAACATATCACCGTCATCATCATCATCAACAACACCACCACCACCTCGGTTGCCATCCTCTCAGCAGCTTCATCTTGGTTGCCCTCATCCTCACTCTGTTCCCTTCCTTGCAGTCCTCCATCAAGCATCAGATACTCTTCTCCAACTTCTCTCAATACTCTTCTCCAGCTTCTCTCTAGAGACAAATCCTTCAAATTTCCAATCAACATCCAGCTCTAGTGCCACCCGTATGCCCATCACCATCTCAAAGGCATTCAAGTTTTTCTCTATTATTACGTAGGCTAGGTGTGTTGCATCCACCTAAACAAATTATTTACACTACTATAATTGAATTCACATTTAACCAAACATAAGAAAAATAATTTGAGTTGCACAAACCAGGGCTTCATGTGACTTTTTGCTTGTTTGCATTCAAACAAGCCATGAATGAGTCAAATCAATTGTTTCTCTGATTTTTCTAAAACAATATACATTTTGTTTAACAGATAAAATTTGGAGCAGATATAATCAGATGAGCTCAATTAGAGCAGCCATTTACAGCATATAAAACATTTTACTCTATAACATTAAAAATCTCTTCCGAAGGCAAAAGGTTAAAATTTTTAAAATATAACATGTAGAAATTATTCAAGAGCAACTTAAGTTACCAAATTTTTACCATCGCATCTCATAATTTTAGAAGGATGTTGATGTTGACATCTGTGTTGATGTAATTCAGAACACTGCAAAACAGAAATATCAGTTGCTATAAGCAATAGAATATATAACATTGAATAACGAATTAGGAATATTGCTTATTCACTGCACTTGATCCAACTGTAAGGTAAGTTCTTTCTGCTGCCGTGAAGCGCATGCTGAACTTCAGGAAAATTAAAATAGAATTGGTGTTCGTATCTGATACAAACATCAACACCAATACTGATCTTTGTAGCCTGACAGTTTGAAGCCAAATGAAATTCATGAATATCATTCTTTTATCATCAATCCAAATACTACTTGCATCTGTTTTCTATCATTTCCTTCAGTACAGAAAGAGTCTGGTTCGGAGTAGATCCTTGTTATTAAACATATTTCTAAAACAAGGACCAAAGATGGCTGCAGTGGTTGCCTGTAGATTTTCAAAGTCACCAAAGCTGACTCGTCATTTTAATCCTGAAACTTGAAGATGAATCTTCCCACCTCTCAAAAAAAGGAACCAATGAAAACAATCTACTAGAATTTCAATTTGGAAAAATGAAGACCATTGAGTGAGCCAGGGCCAACTCCAGCTTAGCTCGAGTGCAACATTGAAACTGAGTAGATAGCTTAAGCTCGGACCATTAGAAATAGAACTGAGTTCAAACTTAATTAGTGTGGAACTCAGGTAGCTTACAAACTTGCTCATTCCATCGACAACCATATATATATGAGGATTTATAATAACAGTGACAATTTCAAGTGGTTATATGCAATACTATTAGAAGTCATAGAGTTTTGCAAATACAGAAGATTTCAGGGAGATAAATGCCTCTATTATCCATCAAACCTACATTTAATTGAAAGAAAAGAGAGGCGCAGATCTGACCTTTTCATTGCATTAGTATAGAATAAGAACCAAAAATGGCTGCAACAATGATCTGCCTTGCCATTTTTATCAAAGAAGAGGGAAGAGAGATGCATATCCACTTATTTTCTTTATCCAGAGAAACACAACACAGCAAATTTCCTTCTTGATTTTCAATTCTTGTACTCTATTTCTCCATGATCCAACACACTCAAAATATTCTTTTCTAAGAGTAGCAAAGCCCAAATCTGATTGTTTTCTGAAAATAAATGCAGAATCAAGAAATAGCTGCTGAGATATCCCAAGGAAGCCAGTTTAAATAAATTGCCACTTTTCAAGAGCAGATCACCACTGCCTCCTAGAAATCAAAGAATAAGAACACATACTGCTAAGTACTATACAGAGAAATGAGCCGCACAAACAGCAGCAGCAGAAAATGCAGCAAAATGCAACTACAAGTGTCGACGCACCAGAACAAACTGGGCCAAATAAAGACAAGGATAAATGATTCAAAAATCCCACACAAACCGCATTTTAAGTATTCCAAAATGAAGAAGGGAAGAAAGCCCCTCTCCTATGTATCCTCCATTGTCCAGTAGAACAACAGCAGTAGTTGGCAGTAGGATAGGCCATACAAGCTGCATCACTGTTCCATACATTCACACAGGCTTCTTCATCACTGCCTCCAAAAAAGTAGTGTGAACAATATAAAACAGAGCTATAAAAACCCTGCAAGGTTTTTATGAGAAGAAATATGAGCACATAACCTTGGAAATAACAGAACCTAAGGGTATTCCTCTTGATAGATTCCAGAATAACTTGAACCAAAAACATACCAAAGCACCATCCATCAGCTTTTCCCTTGCGTTTCCAGTTCTGTTTCTGTATGAGAAAAAAACCATTCTGTTCATTTAAGGTTTGTTAGGGTTTTGCAACACCTTGATGTTATTAAAGCCACGGAAAAATAAGGTGGAGATAGCAACTTTCGCGACCACAGCATAAAGCATATTTCTACCAAATAAAAAATTGGCTGGTCCACAATTATCCAAAAATAAATAAGCTGGAGACGGAAAGAATGGAAGAAAAACCGCATATGAAAACAAAACCATCAAACAGGGAATGGCCATTCAAGAGCAGTGCAAGTACCATTTGATCTGACTTCTTTGATTTAAAGAGAATGAAAATCAATGAATGACTGCATCAAAATCCCCCAAAAAAGCCACACCATTTGATCCCAAGACTCTTATCATGCATGTCAACCAACCAGCTGTTTCCATAGGAGGGAATGGCCATTCAAGAGAGCAGTACAAGCACCATAAGAGTTTTGGGAGATGGATACCTTTCAAGAGCTTGGGGGCTACCAAATAAACTTCAAACCCTAAGTTTGGACTATCTTTTTCCCTATCTTCCATTTTCCTTTTCTCCATTGTGTTCTTAAGACACAAGCAAGAAGAGGCTCAGATCTGACCTTTAATCAGAGATAAACACTGAATCAAGGGCTGCAGCCATATAGCCGCCACGCCACTCGATCTGGCTCTTCCAGAGTACAAATCATCATAGCCTCATGAACAGAAGGGCAAGAACCAAGAGATAGGCAACATATCACCATAATCATCATCATCATCATCATCATCATCATCATCAACACCACCACCACCAGCACCACCATCAACACCACCACCACCACCACCAGCACCACCAGCACCACCACCATCATTACCAGCAAGAGGAGATAAATAAGAGCAGGTGAAGGATAGAGGTAGGAATACATAGAGAGATAAGTGTCATATTGAACTGCATCTCGCCTTTAACTAGAGAATCCATATAGCCGACCCAATGTATGTTGTATACATGCAAATTTCTCAATATCAAGAAGTCCAAGAAGGCAATGAGTGGGACTGGAATCGAGCCCAGCTTGAGCCAATAGGGACGAAAGAATGGATTAACGAGATTTCAGGGAGATATATGCCTCTATTTTCCATCAAACCTTCATTTAATTGAAAGAAAAGAGAGGCTCAGATCTGACCTTTTAATCGCATTGGTGTAGAATAAGAACCAAAAATGGCTGCAACAATGATCTGCCTTGCCATTTTTATCAAAGAAGAAGGAAGAGAGATGAATATCCATTTATTTTCTTTATCCAGAGAAACACAATGCAGCAAATTTCCTTCTTGATTTTCTGTTCTTGTACTATATTTCTCCATGATCCAAACACACTCAAAATATTCTTTTCTAAGAGTAGCAAGGCCCAAATCTAATTGTTTTCTGAAAATAAATGCAGAATCAAGGAATACCTGCTGAGATATCCTAAGGAAGCCAGTTTAAATAAATTGCCACTTTTCAAGAGCAGATCACCACTGCCTCCTAAAAATCAAAGAATAAGAACACATACTGCTAAGTCATGGACAGAGGAATGCGCCTCACAAACAGCAGCAGCAGGAAATGCAACTACGATTGTCAAAGCACCAGAACAAACAGGGCCAAATAAATACAAGGATAAATGATTCCAAAATCCCACACAAACCTCATTTTCTGTATTACAAAATGAAGAAGGGAAGAAGGCCCCTCTCCTATGTATCATCCATTGTCCAGTAGAACAGCAACAGTGATTGGCAGTAGGGTAGGCCATCCAAGCTGCATCACTGTTCCCTATATTGACATAAGGAAAAAAAATGCATTCAGAAAATAAAGAGGCTTCATCACTAGCTCCAACAATATAAAACAGAGCTATAAAAACCCTACAAGGTTTTTAAGAGAAGAAATATGAGCACATAACCTTGAAAATTACAGAGTCCAAGGGTATTCCTCTTGATAGATTCTAGAATAACTTGAACCAAGAACATACCAAAGCACCATTCATCAGCTTTTCACTTTGGTTTTCAGTTCTGTTTCTGTATCAGAAAAAAACCTTTCTGCTCATTAAAGGTTTGTTAGGGTTTTGCAACATCTTGATGTGATAAAAACCCCAGAAAAATAAGCCGGGATAGCAACTTTCGCACCACAGCTTGAAGCATTTCTACCAAATAAAAAATTGGCTTGTCCACAATTATCCAAATAAATAAATAAGCTGGAGAGGGAAAGATGGAGAGAAAGTGCATGGAGGATAAACAGAACATGAAAAAAACACAGCAAACAGGGAATAGCCATTCAAGAGAGCAGTGCACGCACCATTTGATCTGACTTCCTTAATTTAAAGAGAATGAAAATCAATGAATGGCTGCAGCAAAATCCACTAAAGAAACCACACCATTTGATCCCACGACTCTCATCATGCATGTCAACCAACAAGCTGTTTCCATAGGAGGGAACGGCCATTCAAGAGAGCAGTGCAAGCACCATAAGAGTTTTGGGAGATGGATACCTTTCAAGAGCTTGGGGCTACCAAATAAACTTCAACCCTATGTTTGGACTGTCTTTTTCCCTATCTTCCATTTTCCTTTTCTCCATTGTGTTCTTAAGACACAAGCAAGAAGAGGCTCAGATCTGACCTTTTATCAGAAATAAACACTGAATCAAGGGCTGCAGCCATATAGCCGCCACGCCACTCGATCTGGCTCTTCTAGAGTACAAATCATCATAGCCTCGTGAACAGAAGGGCAAGAACCAAGAGATGGGCAACATATCACCGTCATCATCATCATCAACAACACCACCACCTCAGTTGCCCTCCTCTCAGCAGCTTCATCTCGGTTGCCCTCATCCTCACTCTGTTCCCTTCCTTGCAGTCCTCCATCAATCATCGGATACTCTTCTCCAACTTCTCTCTATACTCTTCTCCAGCTTCTCTCTAGAGACAAATCCTTCAAGCTTCCAATCAACATCTAGCTCTAGTGCCACCCCCATGTCCATCACCATCTCAAAGGCATTCAAGTTTTTCTCTATTATTACATAGGCTAGGTGAGTTGCATCCACCTGAACAAATAATTTACACTACTATGATTGAATTCACATTTAAACAAACATAAGAAAAACAATTTGAGTTGCACAAACCAGGGGTTCATGTGACTTTTTACTTGTTTGCATTCAAACAAGCCATTAATGAGTCAAATCAATTGTTTCTCTGATTTTTCTGAAACAATACGCGTTTTGTTTAACAGATAAAATTTGGATCACATATAATCAGATGAACTCAATTATAGCAGCCACTTAAAGAATATAAGACATTTTACTCTATAACATTGAAAATCTCTTTAGAAGACAAAAAGATAAAAATTCTTAAAATATTACTTGTACAAATTATTCAAGAGCAACTTAAGTTACCAAATTTTTTACTATCGTATCTCATAATTTTAGAAGGATGTAGATGTTGACATCTGTGTTGGTGTAATTCAGAACACTGCAAAACAGAAATATCGGTTGCTATAAGCAATAAAATATATAACATTGAATAATGAATTAGGGATATTGCTTACTGCACTTGATCCAACTGCAAGGCAAGTTCGTTCTGTTGCCATGAAGAGCATGCCGAACTTTAGGAAATTAAAATAGAATTGGTGTTCGTATCTGATACAAACATCAACACCAATACTGAACCATGTAGCCTGACATTTTGAAGCCAAATGAAATTCATGGATATCATTCTTTTATCATCGATCCAAATACTACTTGCATCTGTTTTCTATCGTTTCCTTCAGTACAAAAAGAGTTTGGTCCGGACCAGATCCTTGTTATTAAACATATTTCAAAAACAAGGACCAAAGATGGCTGCAGTGGTTGTCTGTAGATTTGCAAGTCACCAAGGCTGCCCCGCCATTTTAATCCTGAAACTTGAAGATGAATCTTCCTACCTCTCAAAAAAAGGAACCGATGAACAATCTACTAGAATTTGAATTTGGCAAAATGAAGACCATCAAGTGAGCTAGGGCCAACTCCAGCTTAGCTTGAGTGCAACATTGAAACTGAGTAGATAGATTAAGCTCAGATCATTGGAAATAGAACTGGGTTCAAACGTAATTAGTGTGGAACTCAGGTAGCTCACAAACTTGCTCATTCCATCGACAACCATATATTATGAGGCTTTATAATAATAATGACAATTTCAAGTGGTTATATGCAATATTATTAGTAGTCAGGGAGTTGCTTGCAAATACAGAAGATTTCAGGGAGATATATGCCTCTATTTTTCCATCTTTAACTGAAAAAAAAAGAGATGCTCAGATCTGACCTTTTCATTGCATTAGTGTAGAATAAGAACCAAAAATGGTTGCAACAATAATCTGCCTTGCCATTTTTATCAAAGAGGGAAGAGAGATGCGCATATCCACTTATTTTCTTTATCCAGAGAAACACAACACAGCAAATTTCCTTCTTGATTTTCAATTCTTGTACTCTATTTCTCCATGATCCAAACACACTCAAACCATTCTTTCTAAGAGTAGCAAGGCCCAAATCTCATTGTTTTCTGAAAATAAATGCAGAATCAAGGAATAACTGCTGAGATATCCTAAGGAAGCCATGTTAAATAAGTTGCCACTCTTCAAGAGCGGATCACCACTGCCTCCCAAAAAATCAAAGAATAAGAACACAGACTGCCAAGTCATATACAGAGAAATGAGCCTCACAAACAGCAACAGCAAAAACAGCAAAATGCAACTACAATTGTCAATGCAACAGAACAAACAAGACCAAATAAAGACAAGGATAAATGATGCAAAAATCCCACACAAACCTCATTTTCTGTATTCCAAAATGAAGAAGGGAAGAAGACCCTTCTCCTATGTATCGTCCATTGTCCAGTAGAACAGCAGCAGTGGTTGGCAGTAGGATAGGCCATCCAAGCTGCATCACTGTTGCCATCTGGAGATTAGAGGGCCAAAGAAGAGCAGAAAATGGCAGCAGTGCCACGCATTCACACAAGAAAAAAAATGCATTCAGAAAAAAGATAGGCTTCATCATTGCGTTCAAAAAAGTGGTGTGAACAATACAACGAAGAGCTATAAAAACCCTGCAAGGATTTTAAGAGAAATGGAATATGAGCACATAATCTTGGAAATAACAGAGCCCAAGGGTATTCCTCTTGATAGATTCTAGAATAACTTGAACCAAAAACATACCAAAGCAACATCCATCAGCTTTTCACTTTGGTTTTCAGTTGAATCAGTTCTGTTTCTGTATCAGAAAAAAAACCTTTCTGTTCATTAAAGGTTTGTTAGGGGTTTGCAACACCTTGATGTTATAAAAGCCCCAGAAAAATAAGCCGGAGATAGCAATACAAAGGAGAGCTATAAAAACCCCACAAGGTTTTTAAGAGAAATGAAATATGAGCACATAATCTTGGAAATAACAGAGCCCAAGGGTATTCCTCTTGATAGATTCTAGAATAACTTGAACCAAAAACATACCAAAACACCATCCATCAGTTTTTCACTTTGGTTTTCAGTTGAATCAGTTCTGTTTCTGTATCAGAAAAAAAACCTTTCTGTTCATTAAAGGTTTGTTAGGGGTTTGCAACACCTTGATGTTATAAAAGCTCCAGAAAAATAAGCCGTAGATAGCAACTTTCAGGACCACAGCTTGAAGCATATTTCTACCAGATAAAAAAAATTGGCTTGTCCACAATTATCCAAATAAATAAATAAGCTGGAGATCGAAAGAATGGAAGAGAAACAGAACATAAAAACAAAAACAGCAAACGGGGAATGGCCATTCAAGAAAGCAGTGCAAACACCATTTGATCCGACTTCTTTAATTTAAAGAGAATGAAAATCAATGAATGGCTGCAGCAAAATCCACCAAAGAAGCCACACCATTTGATCCCAAGACTCTTATCATGCATGTCAACCAACCAGCTATTTTGGGAGATGGAACAGTGCAAGCACCATAAGAGTTTTGGGAGATGGATACCTTTCAAGAGCTTGCGGGCTACCAAATAAACTTCAAACCCTAAGTTTGGACTGTCTTTTTCCCTATCTTCCATTTTCCTTTTCTCCATTGTGTTCTTAAGACACAAGCAAGAAGAGGCTCAGATCTGACCTTTTATCAGAGATAAACACTGAATCAAGGGCTGCAGCCATAGCAGCCATAGCCGCTTGATCTGGCTCTTCCAGAGGACAAATCATCATAGCCTCGTGAACAGAAGGGCAATAACCAAGAGATTGGCAACGTATCACCGTCATCATAATCAACAACAACAACAACAACAATACCATTACCAGCAAGAGGAGATAAACAAGAGAAGGTAAGAAGGGTAGAGGTAGGGTTACATAGAGAGATAGTGTTATATTGAGCTGCATCTTGCTTTTAACTAGAGAATCCATATAGCCAATCCCATGTAGTATGATATTAAGGCTTTATTGTTGTTGTATACATAACCAACGACTGAGTGGTCTATTGCTATCTCAGTCCCAAGCGAGAATCCCAACTACCAAGAGGTCTCGAGTTTGATTTGCGGGTGAGGCACATTGGGTGGTCCCAGCGCCCGCAATCGCATTCAAAGGTGATTAGGGCATAGTCATCGCCTCCAAACAAAATTTGAGAGAGAAAAGGAAGAAGAAGATAGTGAGGCACCATGAGATGAGAAGGAATCAGAGACCTTGGAGAGAAGAGAGAAGAGAGAAAAGAGAAGCGATGAAGGAGAAGGGGCAGAGCTTTCGGGCTACCAAACCTTCGTCTCTTACGCTCGCTCTCTGACTCTCAACTCTCACCAGAACCCTCATCCCTGCACACCAAGCATGAGCCAAATGGGATGAAAGAGAAGAGGCTCGGATTCGCCACAGATCCATCTTGCCACCAAGAACCCTCCTCTCCGGCACCTCTTTCTCTCTCCAGTGGAACGGGAGCAGCGGGTGCCTGCGGAAGAGCAGGCCATCCAAGCCGCTTCACCGACGCCACGCAGAGATGAGAAAGGACCGCACAAGAGCAAGGATCGATGATGGAGTTATCACACACCTTCACACATGCTGCGATCGCATTCGAAGGTGATTAGGGCATCGTCATCGACTCCAGAAGACAAGAAGAAGAAGAAGAAGATAGTGAGGTACCACGAGATGAGAAGGAATCGGAAGCGTTGGTGAGAATAGAGAAGAGAGAAGAGAGAAGCGATGAATGAGAAGGGGCAGAGCTTTCAGACTGCCAAACCTTCGTCTCTCACGCTCGCTCTCTGACTCTCAACTCTCAACAGAACCCTCATCCCTGCACACCAAGCATGAGTCAACTGGGATGAAAGAGAAGAGGCTCGGATTCGCCACAGACCCATCTTACCACCAAGAACCCTCCTCTCCGGCATGTCTTTCTCTCTCCAGTGGAACGAGAGCAGCGGTTGCCTGCGGAGGAGCAGGCCATCCAAGCCGCTTCACCGTCGCCAAGCAGAGATGAGACAGGACCGTAGAAGAGCAAGGATCGAGGATGGAGTTATCACACACCTTCACACATGCTGCGATCGCATTCGAAGGTGATTAGGGCATCGTCATCGCCTCCAGGAGAACAAGAAGAAGAAGAAGAAGATAGTGAGGTACCACGAGATGAGAAGGAATCGGAAGCGTTGGAGAGAATAGAGAATAGAGAAGAGAGAAGCGATGAATGAGAAGGGGCAGAGCTTTCGGACTACCAAACCTTCGTCTCTCACGCTCGCTCTCTGACTCTCAACTCTCAACTCTCAACAGAACCCTCATCCCTGCACACCAAGCATGAGCCAACTGGGATGAAAGAGAAGAGGCTCGGATCCGCCACAGACCCATCTTACCACCAAGAACCCTCCTCTCCGGCATGTCTTTCTCTCTCCAGTGGAACGGGAGCAGCGGTTGCCTGCGGAGGAGCAGGCCATCCAAGCCGCTTCACCGTCGCCACACAGAGATGAGACAGGACCGCACAAGAGCAAGGATCGAGGATGGAGTTATCACACACCTTCACACATGCGGCGATCGCATTCGAAGGTGATTAGGGCATCGTCATCGCCTCCAAACAAAAATTGAGAGACAGGGAGGAGGAGAAGAAGAAGAAGAAGATGAAGGTATTGAGGCACCACGAGATGAGAAGGAATCAGAAGCTTGGAGAGAAGAGAGAAAAGAGAAGCGATGAAGGAGAAGGGGCAGAGCTTTCGGACTACCAAACCTTCGTCTCTCACGCTTGCTCTCCAATCAACTCTCCCCCCAAACCCTCGTTCCTTCACACCGAGCGGGCGATTTTTTAGAGCACTGTTACTCTTCTATTTATAGAGCAGAAGGGTGCTACTACACCACTACGTACCGGTACACCGACCTTATTTTATTTTGGAAATTGTAAAAATAAATATGGAAAGTGTTTAATGATGAAAATTAAGTGAAGTGATACCTTCTCACGCATGGTAGTATGGTACCTCCACGCGGACTTTATTTTGAAAATTTATAATCTAAATAAGCATTTAATGAATTAATTGAAATGATACATTTTCTCAATTAGTTGTTTCTTATCAAGAAAAATAAATTATTATTCATTGTTAACTAATACCAAATATAAATTGCTAATACAATGATCAACTTTTCCTAGAGATTGAACCTCATAAAAGGACAAAGTGGAGAAAATAAATTCAATGTTTTAGTTGGGGGTTAATAGAAATAAGTTTTAAAAAAATTTAAAATTTTTTTAGGGAATTTTTAAAACAAATGTATTAGTGATAAGACGGTGATGTGTTTTTTTTTCATTGATGGGTTATATTTTTAAATCTTAATTAAAGATTTGGGCGGGAAAAACTTTTTTATGGGGAATTGTGTTGGGGACTCAAAATAGAGAAGAAAAATATAGAATTCTAAGGAGATACGATAATTCCAAAACTATGATAGAATCATAATAGAATGGCTTATATGACAGTTTTTAGAGTTTTTCGGAACTCATTTTCTATTGTTGAATGACTAAATTCATGAATTTCATTTTTTATATAATTACTAATAATTAGGGAGGAAGTACGTATAAGTTTCCAGAGTTCAATTTTTGCTTCACAATTGAGGGATAACAAACATCTTGGATAACATCATAGTCGTTTATGTATCCCCCAATGTCTTGGTATGTCTCAATAATAGCGTCAATGCATGATTTACTCATTATAAGGATCCGCGGAGGAATAATATTTGAAATTGCATTAGTGCATGATTGTGAGTCCTGACTCATCAGCGACAAGAAAAAAACTCATAAGTTGAAGTGGTAGTATTATAAAAAACAAAATCATTACCAATCTTACATTAAAGTGACACATTACGGTGACATAAAGAGAATTATATGTGCTTACGGTTTAGTATCAAAATCTATCAATGAGGTTGAATATGCAAGATGCCTTAAGAATCCATATTTCACCCGATCATGATTGCACCATATCATTAATGGATTTGTCTATGATGACATGAATAAATTTTGTAATCTCAAAATTAAGGGAAAATGACGAAATACTTTTTTAAAGATTTTATTTTCTTTTACAACATAAGAACTTGCATTAGTTCCTAAAGTAGTTTTGTTTTTTGTTTTTTGTTTTGTTTTTTTTTTTTTTTTTTTTTTTTTGCATCTGGTTTCATCTACAAACACTACCCACCTTGCAAATTTCATCATGTGTAGTTTACTTCCAATAAAATATGTAGTTATTGAGACAAACATATATTTTTTTATAGTTAGGACCCAAATCCTTAATATTCTTTTTCATTTCATAAAAGAAGTTGGGTAATGTCTCCACCTCATTGAATGCTTCATGCAAAAGTGTGAGCATCAAATCAAAAAGTATATATATATATATATATATATATATATATATATATATATATTACTTAGGCTATAAAGGCCCCCACTCACGGATCAGTCAGGGACGTGATCATGGGCTCCGAGGAATAAACTCACTCAATCGCCCCTGACCTTCACCAAGCGTGTACAAACTTTAGGAGTAAACTCAACTAAAGCTGCTCACCCCACTTACGGGGCCAGGCACTCAATTCTGAGATCTCTCGGAAGAATTTCGCAACACACAGAACCCAATGATTTTAAAATTATACAGGAAGTCCCTCAACTTAAGCGTCTTCCCAATCGGGTCCATCATCTTCAATTTGTAACACAAACCCCCCAAACTTTAAAACCGTAACTTAATAGTCCCTCGGGCTGGTTGCCGGTTAAAAAGAAGCTGACGTGGCGGTGAAGATGCTGACTTACTCCAACTTATGGATTAATTTTTTTTTTAATAGTTTTATTAATATTTTATTATTATTTCCTCATCTCCTTCTTCTCCCTTTTCCTCCCTCTCCCTTTTCCTCGTCGTCGAATCCCTTACCGGTGTCCTTCCCAATCACCACCGCCTTTTCCTCTCCTCCCACCACCTCCTCCCCTCACCCTCCCTAATGCCGAGCGGGGTAACGATTATCCCGCGGGTTACCCGGATCAAGGGACCACAAGGAAATAACAAACGAAGAACCAAAAGATCCAAAGAAAATACTATGAAATTCAAAAAAATACTTTTATTCAAAACTCAATAATGAAAAAAATCAACCCACAAGCCGGGTTAAATAACTTTCAAAAACTAACCTAGAAACCTTATCATCTTATCTAAATTTGCTAAAATTGAAAAATTATTATTTAAAATTAAACTTATCTAAATTTAAAATTCTAAACAAATTAGATAACTCCTAAAAATCCGAAATCAAATCGGATTCAAATCCTATCCTAATTTGGCATATGAAATATTATCAAAAATAGAAAAAGACCGAAAACCTTAATTCGGGGATAAATATTTCAAAAAAGGAAAAAAAATAACTAAAATTCTCTCAAATATGACATCACATGTCGTGCGTGCCGCAAAGAGCTTTCTAAATTGGGGTCAAACGCGCAATTCTGATATTGGTAGCCAAATTTATGGGCAAAATACCGAACCACACCAAAAATCGACCCAATCTTGGAATTGACTCGATAACTTCCCGTCTATACGTTGACCCGTCAACCCGACAACATTTGACTCGAGCCTCCTGCATCACTCCCCCTTCCTCCTACCCCCCTCCTCCACCCTCACTGTCCACCATCAGTTTAGGTTTTAAATTCCCCAAATTTCATAGTTGTGCCGTCGCCTCGCTCTCCACTGTGTCGTCGTTCTACCCCCCTCGTATGAAAAATTTCTTTCCTTATTTAGATGGCGATAAACTCATGAAAAAGTATAAAAAATGAAGGTTTCTTTTGTGAGATCTGACCAATCTCTGGTTTTTTATTGAGAAATATAGCAAAGGAATAACGAAAGCTTTGATCCTTGGTGTTGGATCTTGGAAAAAGCTCGTCTTTTTATGAATTATTTTTTGCTTTGTTTTATTGATTGCTGGAGTTTTGAAGTTGCTCGAGATCTTGAACTGATTGTGCATAAAAATGCTTTGGATCTTTTGTCTTGGTCTTGGATTTCAGTTTTTCTTCAAAGCAGTTTTGTTGATCCACAAATTGTGAAATGTTCATTATCTGTAAATCCTTTACAGAATGGGAATTGTAAAGCATACAATCCTCAGCAATCCTCTGTATCCATGTGATATGTTCATTGTCTCATTTGCGGATTCTTTGTTTTCATTGAAAAATTTGTGAATAGAAGCAAAGAAATTGTATGGGAAGCTTTGGTAGCATTATTTTTAGATTATTTTTCTAGATATTAATTATAGTGCTTATATGTAAATGCAAATACAGAGAGCCATTGTTACAAACAAAGATTGGATTGATGTTCTTCATTCTCTGAAGATGACTTCAAATACAATACCAAAACAATGAAAATTTTGGGTGAATCGAGCTTCATTGTTAAAGGAGAGAAGGAATTAGAGACCGAAAAAAGAAACAGAGATCGATTCGTTTCGAGAAACCCTAATCGAGGACCGAAACAAAAACCCTAGAGCGTGAAAGTAGAGGATTTGGGGACCGATTGGGAGGGAAAAAGAATGAAGCGTGTAGAACGAAACATGAAAAGGGTTGGTTTCGAGGAGGAGGCAGTGGGAGGAGAGGAAAAGGGAAGGGACGTCGGTGAAGGTTCGAGGGCGACGGAGAGGGAGAGGGAGAGGAAAGAGATGAGGGAAATAATTATAAAACTTATTTTTATTTAAAAATAATCACAAACAATCCATAAGTTGAAGTGAGTCAGTCTTATAACCGCTACGTCAACTTCTCTTTAACAGCTAACCGCCCCGAGGGACTTTTAAGTTACGGTTTCAAAGTTGGAGGGGTTTTGTGTTACAAATTGAAGATGAGGGACCCAAGTGGGAGAGAGAGTATAGTTGAGGGACTATCTGTGTAATTTATTTGCTATGAAGCCTTTAGTAAATCAAAAGATCTATTACTCCACCTTGATGATAAGCACGTTATATGATATAGACTAACAACAAACACGGGTTTTGTGAACATAGTACATCATGGGTGCAACTCTTTTGTAACATTTTATGCATGTGAACATGGTTTGAAAAATCATATCAATATTCAACATTCGGCTTTGAAGAAAATGATGATTTTCTTTGATCATACCAAATTTTGTTGGGAAAATGATCATATAGTCCCTGTCACTGTTTCCAGGGACCACATGCTAAACGGTAACAACATTGTAGTAAGCGGTTACAACATTGTAGTAAACAAATAAAAAGACACCCAAGGATCAAAAAGTAATTTTCAATTTTTTTAGGGATCGAAAAGTAATTTCCAGAATTTGGGGGTATAATCTCATAATACCATTGATGATGAGATGTTCATATGCCCCATCTTTTGTCAAAATCACACTATTGACACTTCTTCTACGTGGACATGAATCCAATTCAAAGATACATTGGCGAATACAAAATCCAAGAATCCCTGAACACTTTGTAATATGCAAATCTTAACTTACAACATATAATAAAAAATTATTAAAGAAATAAGTGCATAAAAGATAAATCATATTTTGCATTAAAATGGTATGGCTTTCAAATGTTATTTTTCTCCACAAGTACCCAATATCAATGCTACCCAGTCCAAAAATGTCTTTCGAAAGTCTGTTTTGGTCACAAGGGTTAATAGTAAAAAGTTTATATTTTTTCTTTTACCTATGCTCATAAAAAATGTTTCTTTTTTAACCAACTCAACGTTCTACATGACTAGCAACCTAAGTGCCATTTTGACAAAGAAAATGGTTGTAGGACTAAAAAATAATATATTTTATTAAATATATATATATATTAAAAAATAGCCCTTATTTTTTTTTAATATGATATAATATATAGTTAAGTGTTAAACTTAACATAGGCCCTAAGTTTATTAGCATTGTTTGGGCTAATTTTTTGAGTGGGTAGTACTGGGGTGGACATGGGCCGGGTGGCCCATGGGCTGACCCGAACCCAACCCAAAAAAACACAGAGTATGAGCTTAGGAAAATGACCCAAAGGGCTGGGTTGGGCTAAACTAAGCAAGCCCAATTATATTTCGAGCTGGGCTTGGGTTATATAGATTTTGGCCCAGCCCAACCCAGTCCGGCCGGACCCGAATAAATAAATTATATATATATATATAATGTTAACCTGACCAAAACCCTAGTATTTGTTTTATAGAACAATTAGTGTTTTATTAAGAATGTTGAACTTGTTCTTGATGTAATATTTGGGGGCGTTTGGTTGTCAGGCATGGGAATGGGAATCATTCCTTACGCACTATTAGCCCCCGTTTGGTTGACAGCAATGGGAATGCACAGTAGTTTTGTAAGGAATGGGATACCTGAATAGGGTTGAATCGGATTCCCCCCAATTTGGGCGGATTGGCTGATTCCCGGATGGGTAAATGACCGTTTTGCCCTTGATATAACCAAACACCATCGTTTCTTTCTCTCAACGATGCCCTAATCGCGATTCCTTTCTCGGGCCAGCCAATCGATCGTAAGGTTCCGCCATGACTCTCTTCTCTCTCTACCGCTCTCTCCTCCCATCTCTTTATCAACACCTACATCTCATCCCCCTTTCTCAACTTCTGGTTCCAGGTATGCTGTTTTGTGATGCTATGTGAATCATTTTTTTTCTTGGTTTTTATTTATGTTTCAGAGGTGAATCACATGTATAAAGGGATCGGTGGTTGTTGTATTGATCGTGAGTTTTTGCATGAATTTCATCATTTTTTTCATGATTTTTTGCATGAATTTCATCATTTTTCTTCTCCAACTCCTGATACCCTAGAGAGAGAGAGAGAGAGAGTAATGGGATCGGTGGTTGTTGTATTGATCTGTGAGTTTTTGCATGAATTTCATCATTTTTCTCATGATTTTATCATAATGATTAGTCTCTATTGATTTTATCATAACTGAGTTATGGCATTATTAGAATGCTAGTTTTAAGAACTGGAGTTATGGTCCTTGCTATGAATATTACATGGGGTCTGTACCTTACCCACAAATTTCTTTTAGTTCAGATTATGTATTCAGCTGAAGCTATAATAAATAGCAAGATCAAATGTTGGCAACCTTTATTTACAATGTGAAAATTTAAATGGCTAACAGATGATGTACGTTAGCTCAATAAATTTTAGTTTCATTGTCGACAGAACACTGCCAAAGATCAGATAGCCTAGAGATAAGTCTATTGATAAGTTAGGACTTCAGTCCTTTGCCTATACATTAACTGTGAGAAACTTTAACAAGCACAGCATGGCAATGGAAAAATGAACATGAAATACCCTGTTCACTGAGTAATAAATTTTACATATAGTTTTGTTGGAGGTTCAAAAAAAATTTCAAACAAGAACAATTATTTTACAGTTCAAAGATTCTGCACTGATGCAGATTTTCCATCAATAAGTTGTCATAAAATTTTCTGTCTCACAAAGAAGACCTTAACAATTAACCTCTTCAATTTAATTTCATAATTGCATATAATTTTATGAAATCTTTTTGTTACTGTGGGATCGAAAATACCCGCCCGGCATCGTGTCTGTGAAGAGACACCAGGCGATATATCGAATCACAAATGTCGTTTATTTTTGTTATTGTGGGTTCTTTCATTCCTAATAGAGGCAAGCCTCTATTATTAATTACCTCAGACAATGTCTTGGGAACCTCCGATTAAGGGCAAAAGTACAAGTAAAGGCAATGAATTAATTTATTGCAGAATATGACAATTTAATATATATTTTTATTTATTTATTTATTTTTATTATTTTTTATTATTTTTTAATTTTTTTCATTTTTTTTATTTTTATAACGCCGCCTTGCATGCCTCGCCGCCGCCTTTGAATTCACGCCACTATGCCGCCGCCTCAAGATATGTGCTTTGTCACTTCAAGATTTGTATTTCCCAGCTCGCCTCAAGATACATATCCCTTTAAAACACCAAGATTTTTTTGGACTTTCATCAATCGCCGCAAGGTAGGTGTTTCACTGCCGCCTTGGGATATGTACCACCTTGAGATTTGGATTTTACTGGTCGCCTTCAGATGCCTTGAAATTTGTATTCAACTTGTATGTATTGTTTTAATGACACATAATGAAATCTTTTGTTTTTTTTTTCTCTCTTTTTTTTTAAAGTTATTATTATTATTATTATTATTATTTTAGTGGAGCTTGGCTGGCCATGCCACTTATATGGAAACAAGACCCCATATTTTGACTTTTGACTTTTGACTTTGCCAATAATCTTAGTCAAATATCACCAGGTGGCCATACTTTCATCCCATTTTTTATTATTTTATGCTAGCCAGCATTGATTTAAAGAAGCATATTGAATGGCCAATTATCTAAAGCAATTTGTTTCTGCAGCCCATGAATAACAAATATTATTTACTTCTTGATTTCAATGTCCCCATTCAGTTCAGAATATTTAAAAAAAAAAACCTTCTTTATTCTCTTCTCCTCCAACTGTCCAGCAGGTTCTTTCTTTGCTTAAGTGGATCTTCAATCTCCACCATCACATTAGTTTCCTTTGCCCTCATAACATCTTCCTCTATAACCTTTAATATCTTCTCTATGTTTCTTTACTGCAATCAATAGCTTCTCACATTCCCTTTTTGAAAATCTTTTGGGGCATTTCACCAAGCACCTGAAAGGCACTTTGTATAGCTGAATGTTTAACACGCATTCAGATTTACAATTACTTTTGGGATACAACTGGTCAATGAGTTTGGTGTGTATATTACAATCAAATTCTATTTCAAAGAACAACTCTATCAAATGTTACAACTTCCCAACAACTTAATTTCCATAGCTATCTCCATATTACAACAGTCCATAGCAACAACAACTGAATCTTTCAGCATTCTCTCAACCATCTGTTGCATGTCATCATCACTTTACAGCATCTTTACAGCGACAACAGCAGCAGTCCCTTTCCTTTATTTCATCTTCATTCAAAACCATCTCTCCCAAGTTAAGGGATGAACATGATCACATGAATTTTATCGCCCAAGAGTTGAAGATGAGAGCGATCATCTTGTTTCCACTTAGCTTGGTCTTCAACAGAGCTTGAGCTGGAAGTGGCTTGCAACTCTCTCATCATCATAGGATAGCTGGGCAAGAGTAGTCTCCCCGATACCTCCCCGACCAACAATGGCAATGATCACTTTGCTGGAGATCATGAAAATGGATTTTAGCATGGGGAGGCTGCTCCTTCACCAGCTCTTGAAAGTCAATGGCATCATTTGTTGCTCATCTTTTCCTCAACTGCTTTGAGTGTGGTTTCTTGAATTTTGAGCAAGGCCTTGAGTAGCTTTACCAGTTCCTTGTGCATACCCAGGGGAAGCTGATCACTTGCTGCAACAGTGTGTGGGATCGGCCAGAGTTTTCAATGGCCTGACGGCCTGAAGCAACAGTGGCTGGCTTGGCATCAAAGGATACCAATGGCACTTCACCGGCAGCGACGTCTCATCGGTGGCAGACCCGAATCTATCTCCTTCGGCAAAGCCATTAGAGATAGGATCAAGTCCGCTTATCCGACCGAGATCAAACGATGGAGACTGTTCTTCCATATCCAGTAAATGTGGAGGCTTGACGGGTCTGAGGCGACGAAAGCTTCTGGCGATCATCGAGGCTTTTGGCGGCGATCTTATTCAACGGTGTCAGCAATGTTCTTCCTTCGGAGCAGTAGCGTTTGGTGGCGACGGACTCATTCTCATGTGGTGTTGCGGCCTATGCTCGGACCCGAACCCATATCCTTCGGCATGGCCATCAGATATGGGGACGTGTCCGTCAGCTCGACCGAGAGACCCAGAGCTTGGCGGCGGTTTGAATCAGCAGCAGCGTTGGCGATGGGCTGGTTCAGCGGCGGCGGCTCGGCATCCACGGCAAGAGGCAGCCAAAGGGGGGTTGGGTTCCACCGAGAGGGAGGAGGGAAGGAGAATACACCTTACTGCTTTCTCCTTCTTACTTTCTCTCTTGACTTCTCTCTCTACTTCTTCTTTCAATCTCTCTGTTTGCCTCCCTCTGATCTCCTCTTTTCAATTCCCCTTGATTTTATTTTTTCCTCCCTATATAGCCTTAGCCTTCATTTCCATTCCTTCTCCGCCTCCCAGCCAACTTTCTTGTTTTGATTGATTTGATTTGATTTGATTTTTTTTTAATTATTTTTTTTATTTTTTTTATTTTAATAATTTTTTTATTTCTTTTATTATTATTTTTTATTATTTTTCTTTATTTTTATTTGTTTATTTATTTATTTTTTTTATTTTTTATTTTTATTGTTTGTTTTATTTCATTAATTTTTTTTATCCATTATTTATTTTTATTTTTTTATTTTAATAATTTTAATAATTTTTTTATTTCTTTTATTATTATTTTTTATTATTTTTCTTTATTTTTATTTGTTTATTTATTTATTTATTTATTTTTTAATTTTATTGTTTGTTTTATTTCATTAAATTTTTTTTTTAATTTTTTTATTTTTATTTATCCATTTTTATTACCATTTTATTATTTTATTTTAATTTTATTTGCCATTATTATTATTATTATTATTATTATTATTATTATTATTATTATTATTATTTTATTTTACTTATTTATTTGGATTTGAATTTTAAGTTTTGGCTGTGATTTGGACATGATTGATTTATTTCCTTTGATTGATTTATTCTTTTATTTATTTATTCATTTGAATTTGAATTTGAATTTTAAACTATGATTTTGTTTGATTTTAATTTGGTTGGATTGATTTTGGCTATTTCTTTATTTGGCTTGGTTGATTGACTAATTCTTGAATTTGACTTGATTGATTTATTTCTTCCATTGATTTATTTCTTCCTTTATTTCTTGATTTAATTTTAATTTGGCCCTTTTTTTTTTTTTGAATTTGGTTCAAATTTTGATTTGGCTGATTTTTTCATCCAAATTTTAATTTGAGGCTGATTTTTAATCCTAATTAGTCAGGATCATCTTTATTTTATTATTATTATTATTATTATTATTATTATTATTATTATTATTATTATTATATATTTTTTTATTTTAGACATGAACAGTTACCTATACCTTCATTTGGTAACAATGATGACAAATCTAAGTTTTGTTTGTTAGTTAGAGAACCAAATCTAGTGGGATATTTAGCTCTGATGACAAAGCCTCAGATTCTGCCATGTGCTCTAGTGGAAATCAATGCCCTCTCTGTTCTGTCTTTCTATTTTTATTTGATTAATTAATTATGTTTGTGTTTGAAAATTTATGGTTTTATTACATCTGTTAGAAGCTCTATTGTTGGTTTATGAGTTTATTACATCTGTTAGACCTGTTAGATCTGGTTTTATTACATTTGCATTGTTTTAATTCTTGTTTTACTGCATTGTTCTCAAAGTTTTTCTGTTTGGAAATCTGTTTTCAAAGTTTGAATGAATTGGAATTGTTGTTTACAAATTTTTAACATGATGTTTGCACATTTAAAAACTTTGTTTGTATCAACACCCCTAAGGAAGCACTGAAACTTTTTGCACATATACATATGTTTTACATGTTGTAAGTGCTTGTAATTTCATGAATACTTGTCATGTAGCTGAAATATTAAAATTTGGATTATTTTACATGTTGTTTATTTGATATTCTCATCCTCAAAAGACATTCATCTTGAAATTGATATATGTGTTTTTTGTTAATTTAGATTTTGATAAAATGTCCAAGATTAGAGAACTTCGGGTATATTTCGCAATGATGTTATGCTACTTTTACGTCATAAGCGTCATGATCACTTGTGTACTGAAACAATGCAATGATAGAAAAAAAGTGATCCAAGTGCCCACATCCGTTAGACGCCGCAAACAACATGAGTATCTCCATCGCCTAGTTTATGAAAGTGATGTCAAATGCATAGATAAACTACGCATGGACCGACGTTGCTTTCATAACCTATGCGGATTGTTAACTACAACTGGCGGGCTACGAGGCACAGTAAATGTTGGTGTCCAGGAGATGACTGCAATGTTTCTCAACATTTTAGCACACCATGTGAAGAATAGAGTAATTCGATTTGACTTTCTCCGATAGGGCGAAACAGTCAGTCGACATTTTCATGCTGTGCTAAAATCGGTTATTCTCTGCCACACTGTTCTTTTGAAGCAACCAGAACCTGTACCCGAAAATTCACAGGACTTCAGATGGAAGTGGTTTAAGGTAATAGCCTAAGTCCAAATAATATGTTAGACCTAGATATACTATAATTATAATTCATTTTTTCTTTCAATGTAGAATTGTCTTGGAGCATTAGATGGAACACATATTCGTGTGAATGTACCCAATGTTGATCGACCAAGATATAGATCAAGAAAAGCCGAAATAACCACTAATGTTCTCGCGGTTTGCAGTCAAGACATGCAATTTATATATGTCTTAGCTGGCTGGGAAGGTTCAGCTCATGATGGTCGAGTTCTTAGGGATGCCGTGACAAAGCCTAATGGATTGAAGGTTCCAGATGGTATGAAAAAAACATTTTCATTGTTTTTTGGTTGCTACCAATAATTAGCATGTAAATCATTAACTAATAAAAAAATTTAATTATATATCAGGTTTCTATTACTTAGTGGATGCTGGGTATGCAAATTGTCCCGGATTTCTTGCGCCTTTTCGAGGACAACGGTATCACTTAAGTTCTTGGGCCGATGGACACCAACCCCTTACACCCCAAGAATTTTTCAACATGAAACATGCTAGCGCAAGAAATGTGATCGAGAGGACATTTGGGCTTCTAAAAAGCCGTTGGAAAATTCTATCTAGCCCAAGTTTTTACAACATAATCACTCAACGACGAATCATTAATGCATGTTGCCTACTTCATAATTTTATCAGGAGAGAGATGGTAGAAGACCCTGCAGAAGATGATATTGCCAATCTAATCCCAGAGGAAAACATGCAAGATCCAGTTGAAAACATTACAGCTGTTGAACCAACAGATGAATGGACACAATTTAGGGTTACCATGGCCGAAAACATGTTTAACATTGGGCATGGGAGTTGATTGTGTCATTTGAATGTGGTTGGGAGACATTTGAAAATGAAATATTTTCTCTCTTTTTTTGTTGCTTCTGTTTGAACTATCTTTCAACATTTTGGTTTAATGAAGCTACTTGACAATTTTATGGTTTAATGAAGCTAGTTGACACCTTTATGTTTTGAGCATTGTATGTTTGTACATCATATATTTTAGTTGATTAACATGTTTTTTGAATATAGTATGGAAGCAGAATCACAATCACAATCAAGAGGTAGGGGCCAAAACAAACACTATTGGACCATACAAGAAGATAAAGCCCTTATCGATGCCTTGGTTGAGTTATCCGCAAATCCAGTGTGGCGGGCATAAAATGGGTTCAAAAATGGGTACTTGATCCAGTTGGAGAGGATGGTGAAGGAAAAGATTCCTACGAGCACATTGAAGGCTGTGCCAAACATCGAGTCTCGGGTCAAGCTATTAAGAAGCAAGACTAGTGCAATCGTCGATCTACTACAAATAAGTGGTTTTGTTTGGAACTACGAGCGGTGCACTATCGAATGTGAAAAAAGTGCGTATGATGAATATGTTAAGGTATACATAATTTCCTTTATTAATTATGTTAATTATGTAATTAGCTATTTATGATTTTTGTATTACTAACTTTAATTTCTAATGCAATGCAGACTCATAAGGAAGCAGCAGGACTTTATGGAAAAGTTTTTCCTTTCTTCAATGACCTTGCCCCAGTGTTTGCAAGAGATAGAGCACATGGCAGTGCAAGAGGGGATATTGGAGATGATGCCGAGCAATATCTAAATGAGAACACAAATTTGGATGACGATGGGGGCCTCGACCCAATGGCAACTGATGAGTTTTCTATGCCTATGCCTATGCCTGAACCTACTCAGTTTCCATCGCCTATGGGCTCAGAGACAAGTACCTCAAGAGCACGGCGAAAAAGGAAAAGTATTGTGGATTCATCAGTGGAGAAAATTTCCCAAAATTTTCACAATTTTGTGGAAATGGTTGGTCCAGGATTAAATTCCCTGGCTGAAGCTGCTGTTCGTGAAGAGGCCCGTGGTGATGCTCGTGAGAAGGCCATCGAAGCTCGTGAACTGGCTATTGAAGAGAGGAAAAATGTATTGTTTGATAAAATTTTTGATATTGAAGGTCTTTCAGATGATGAGGCATTATTCATCTTACGGGCTTTGAGCAAAGATGACGAGGAGCTGAAAATTTTTCTGAAGTTGCCCGACAACAAGAAGTTGCGTTACTGTTATATGCTTTTAAGAAAGTTGTCATATAGTCCACCTGATATGTGGTGATTTTTGTTTAGGTTATTTCAACTTTGTGCTTTTAGACATTTATGATGAACTTTGTTGTTTGTTGAAGTATCTTGTAGACGGTTGAATCATGTTGTTGAAGTCTTGAACTTTGTAGTACTTATAAACTTCTTCCTGCTTGTAGTAAACTTTGTTTTGATTGGCCTTTTAGTTGATTAATGTTGAATTTCAGTGTGCAGGAATTTTTATGTGAAGTATTGAATGGTTGTTAATTAAGAAATTTCAGTGTGGTTGAATTTAGTTTATGGATGAATTGCAGGTGGAATTTAAAAGTGTGCAGGAATTTAAAAACAACATTCTTTTATGTTGATCAATGTGCAGGAATTTCTGTGTGCAGAAATTTATATGAACTATTGAATTGCAGGAATTTTGTTTTCCCTTGATTGCAGGAATTTTGTTTTCCCTTGATTGATAATGGAAGACTAAAGAGAACATCGATCTTTTGTTGGCTTTGCTCTGTCTGTTGACTTGGTACATTTAATTAATTTTCATTTTTTTAATGTAATTCATGATGGGATTGTTGGATGATCAGACCAAATAGAACAGATTGGGGCTTTGTGTTTTGTGCTGTGTTAAAATTGAAGCAGGACACACAATTTTTCATGTTTAATTTCTGCATTGAAAATTGAGATTCATGAGTTTCTTGGGAAGATATTAATTAGATGCAATATGGGTATTAATTAGTGTACATATTATATTTATGTTGTAATGGTGAATTAAGAGATGGTGATTAAAGCAGGTAAGAAGCAAGAATGGTGGAATGTAAGAAGCCAACCTACTCTTGGTGGTTTGTGTACCATAAAACCAAAGACATTCCCCATGGTTTTCATCAGATCTTTCAGTTTGGTTTCCTCAATTCACATTTGGAGATTTTAGTACTACTGCATAGTCTTATCTGAATGCATGATCTACTGTACCTTTTCCTTGTATCTTCCAATAAATGCCGGCTAAGAACCTTGTATATTGTTGGTTTGATGTCCAACTGTTGGAGTTCATTTTGGCACTTTAAGCATGAGACGTTTTCAGGAATTTATGTGAACTATTGAATTGCAAAAGGATAAGTTGTGTTTTTTTCTAAACCAGTTTGGAATTTTTCATGCATCTTTAGCTTGCATGTTTTAGTTCTAAACATTCAATGAAACATGAGCTGCAGCAATTTGATTGTTGAACTTAATTAATTTTAGTTCTAAACATTCAATGAAACATGAGCTGCACTTGTAATTAGATTTCATGGTTCATGGATTTGTGCTTAAATGCCAAGAAATTTAAATTAATGACTTTTAACAACTGTAAATCCAACCTTTGAACAGTAATTAAATAAAACCGCTACAGTTAAATGGCTTACAAAGTCATATAAGTAATTAAATTTAATGAATGGATTACAACTGTGAATCCAACCTCTGAACAATAATTAAAATAATTAATACAGTTAAATGTCTTAATAAAATGGTAATAAAATTTCTTGTATTAATAATTAAAATTATAAAATAATTTTTAAAATAATTATTTAAATATTTATTCATAAATAAATATTTAATTTAATTTATTATAATATATAAATATTTAAGAAATAGTTTTCATTTACCAAACCTATTATCCCATTATATAATATTAATTATTTATATAAGGGGCAAAGAAGTCATTTCATCATATAATTCTTCTTTTACTTTTCCCATTCCCAATAAACTACCATTCCAATCCCTACCAACCAAACACAGTTTTCATTCCCATACTTTTCATTCCCCCTCATCCCATTCCCATACCCATTCCCATTCTCACTCCATACCTGACAACCAAACGCCCCCTTTGTGTATTACTTTTTTGAACCGCTTGTGTTATTTATGTTTTACTTGTTTATATAATAGTCTATTATATGCTTTATTTAATTATTTGCATTATTAGTAAAAAAATAAAATTATTTTATTTTTGGGTTGGACTAGGCTGGGCTTGGGCCAAAATTTTGATGGGCTGGGTCTGGGCTAACAAAATTTGACCTGAAAGTGGCCCAACCCAAACGCATGGGCTGGTTTTTTTAGTCTAGCCCAAATTTCAACCCATGTCCGTCCAAATTTCTAGAGTGACTTTGCCAATATTTCAAATATGGTACTGAATTTCAATTTGTATTAAAACGGGCACTAAGCTTTAATTTCATTTCACCGGCTGAGTACATTGGGGATTCCGGTTGAAAACTGCCTACGTGGTCGCCGGAGCTCCACGTCATATGATGCCACATCAACAACTTAAGCCATGTGGCAAATTAGTTTTTTGTGGTTTGTGGCTGACATCATTTAAAATAAATTATAAATAATTTTAAAAAATTATAAATAAGTTAGAAAATTTATTTATAATTTTTATAAATTTCATTATTTTTTATTAAGTTGCCACGTGAATTAAGTTGTTGACGTGGCATCGTATGATGTGGAGCTCCGGCGGTCACGTTGGTAGTTTTCAACCGGAATCCCTAATGTACCTACCCAGTGAAATGAAATTAAAGCTTAGTGTCAATTTTGATACAAATTGAAATTCAGTACCCGATTTGAAATATGGGTGAAGTACGGTACCCACTCAAAAAATTAACCCGCATTGTTTGGATGGTGACCAGAAGACTCCAGGGCTATTATCACAAATATTTTAGTCTAGCCAAGTAAATAATAAAATAATATAAAAATATTTAAATAATTCATAATAAATAAATAATTAAATAAATGATTAAATAAATAAATAAATAAATAAATATTTGAGAAGTGAGAAGTAATATGAAATTCCAACATTCTAATGGGGTTTAATGTAATGATCCCCCGATTTCGATTTTTTGCTTTCCCTCCACGCTAGATTTTGAAATATTTTTTATTTCCCGGCGAATCCCTAACCCTATCTCCATTACCAGATCGGGAATTTCCGTCTATTACGAGTCCACCGATTTTGATCCCTCCGTGCTCCCTCCCTTCGATCCCCAGGTACATCTATCGATTCCCGCCGAAGTCGTTGCCGTTTTTGTTCTTGTTCTCTGATCAAGCATTAAAAGTCGCTCCCGATGATTTTATTTATGTATTTATTTTTGGTGTTATCTAGGTATTGGAATGAATCCGATTCAAGAGATGGAATCAGTGATCGCTACTGTTAGCGGATACCATGGCACTGAAAGGTTTAACCTTATCAAGCTTATTGCGCACACGGGCGCTAGTTATGTCGGAGCGATGGCGAGATCTACAACTCATCTGGTCTGTTTTTGAATTGATCTCTAAGACTTGATGAATTTTGGTTTGTGTTGATTGTAGTTAGTGTTTTTGCAGGTGTGTTGGAAGTTTGAAGGGAAGAAGTATGAACTGGCGAAGAGCCTGGGAACACTTATTGTTAGCCACCGCTGGTTTGAGGATTGCTTAAAAGAAGGGAGGCGCCTTCCTGAAGGCCCTTATACCATGCAGAGGTATAAAAACATCAATTTTGTTGTATTTTACAGAAGCGTGCAATAATAATTGTTTGGATTTTAATTTTTTGCTCATGTATGTCCTTTTATTCTCATCTACAATCTCAATTTAGACTATGTTTTTCTTTTCGGATAGAAATTGGAAGTTCTATTCTTGCGTCAAAATTTGCTTAAAATTTTGAGATCTATTTCAGTTCACTTTAGAAATGTGGCAATGCTGTAAAATTAGGCCAGGTGAGTTAGTATCCTTCAGTGTTTTCATTTTTCTAACCAAAGTAGATTTAGGAACATATACCAGTTCTACTTACGGAATGTCGAAATATGGATTGTCAAAGGTTGTGTGATAGCATAAATAATGTCTGATGGCTTGTACAAGCTGGAGATTTACAGTAAATCTAGCTAACATTTACTGGCTCAACTTGATGTTCATTTGCTGAAATAGGGCCTATGTCTTGAAAATGATTTTGAAACATACCACATCACAACCCATCTTTTCTCCAGTACTAGAATGTTAATACATAACAGTACTGAGTTGTAGTTTTCTTTGTGATCTTGGCGGTTTATGTATGTCGAATGCAATTTACTATGCTTCAATTTATGCTTTCCTTTGCTCAATTATATTTTGTGTTTTTTGTAGTGGGCAGCAAGCAGGACCCATTTCATGGGAATTACCAATTGTGGATGTGCCTGCCAAGAGGAGATGCTTCTCGACAACTGATAGGAGCATGTTATCGTATAAGCACAATACAATAGATTTTAAAGAAAAAGGGCATGATGTGTCGTGTTACAGTGGATTCTTCGATTTGTCTGACTCTAATCTGTTAGATGAGGTGAACTTGACTGTTATATCTCATTTAATGATGAAGTGCTGCAAATTGTAGTTTCAGTTAGAAGATAGTACACTATCATGTTTACTATAGTTTTGCACCTAACGTTTCAGGTCGGCAACATCTAGAATAGCTCTTAATGAGAATCTAGGCCTTTAATTTTTCAAAAAAAAAAAAAATGTTAAGTAGCAACACCTATTCATCTAATAGACCCCCATATTGGTCATTCTGAATCTGATACCACCCCAAGTATTATATTATATAAGCTGCCATTCATTATGAACCATTTTCTTCTTTTTTGTTTTGGTGTAACTTGATTGGATTATATTTCCCTGATTTTACTTATTATTGCATGTTTCTGACTTAGCTTATCACCATGATGGGTTTTTCTTTTTACAATGATTTGAAACCTTTTTATCAATCATGAACTTTAATATAGATGCTGAATCATGGATCGTTGATTGCCTGCTTAACTGGCATGCAAATTTCATTGTGTAAACAGCCCGAGGGGAGTTCCTACTCCTCTATGCGTCCTCAAAGATACAAAAAGAAATTGAGCAATTGTACCAAAAGCAGTATTGATAGTGAAGCAGCATGTAAAAGTCAACGTCTTGTAAAGAAGAATGTGTCTGACTTCTCGAATTGTATCATACTAGACTGTGAGCAAGAATGCTTTCAAATAGAAAGTTCCAACCAAATGCAGAATCTCAATCCAGAATTAATTGATTTCGATATTCTGAGGAATAGAGGCCAGACATCAGTCCAGGAAGTTACCACTGAGAATAGATCTTTCAGTTGTGAGGAGGTGAGGACTCTGGAGATTGAAGAGGCTGAAGACATAGGAGAGACAGACAACCTTGCCTCCCTAAATCCGCATGTTTCAAGAATTGAGTTGTCTGCCAACGAAACATCTCCCAAAGATAAATGTTGCAAAAATGTCAAAAATCAAAATGGTTATTGTGATATTAAAGGTTATGAAAATGAGCAAGTGAAAGAAGATGACAGTTTCGATGAATTTGGTGGCTCACAAACTTCAACAGAATTATCATGTGTCATATGCTGGACAGAATTTTGCTCAACAAGAGGGATTTTACCATGTGGGCATCGGTTTTGCTATACATGCATCCAAGGATGGGCTGATTGCATGGTATGTAACACTTCTCTATTTAACTACCTTTTGTTTTAACTTTCAGCTCTTTGGCTTCACTAGGAGAAAATCTATTTTTCCTGTCAACAACAAGAAATCTGTATGCTAAAGGCATTATTAGACCTTTGTCTCATTCATAACTCTTATACTAGTAAGGTATGAACCCAATTCTAAATTGCCAGAGCCTCGAAGTCTTTAACTATTCTATGAATTTTTGATAAAAATTTGACCAATGATTGAACTTATCAGCAAGCTTCTCTTAGATTACTGCTAATCTATAATAGCCCATATGAAGATTTTCTGATATCTACTATTACAAATGCAATATTCTTGAGGCTATTATATCATTGACCTTGTGGATGCCGACCAATCACCACCATCTCATTTTGCTATGTGCAAGTAATGGTAGAAATTGGTTGGGTAGGGTCACTGTCTACCATGCTCTCCGACCTGTGTAAAAAACATAGAGAGTTTGATTCTGAAAATTTGGTCAGAATCATCAAAGAATTTTATGGAGTTCAGCCCCAGCAGTTTGGGTTTGGATGTATTTCTGATTCTGGTACTTTCTTTAGTACAATGTAAACTTTTGATGGTTAGGTGTTTTTGTTAATTGACAGTGAATAATATATGAACAATGAATAAGATGAATGCTGAATCAATAACACAAACATTCTCTACCATAATAAACCCAAAGACTAAACACATAAAGGAGATGAACAATTTACTAGTTAATAATACATAAACTCATGCCAAATCAATTGTCTCTCAAAATGAGGGCCCAGATCTCATTTTCCAATTGCCAGGCTTTAGATATTTCAGTTATGGGAATTCATTTATCTTGAGAAAAGGAAGGGAAAAAAAGTGTCCTCCAGTGATTTATGCAAAGCTGACCTGTGGGTTGATTTTTTGCACATGCATGCATGTTTGCTGAGCTATTTCTCAGTGGAATATCTTATTTAGAAGTACATTTTGATGTCATTACCATCTGATATGTACAACTCTAGTACAATAATTTCAACCCATAATTTTGTAACATGGATTTCAAATAAAGAGCCCATCTTAATCGTGTTAAGCAAGATGAAATTTTTGTGCCCTCAACTGATCAGCTGGGAGCTTTTGTCTAATTAGATGTTTGACTCAGAAACCTCAAGTCTAGACAAACCATCCATTGAATATTCAAACTTTAATGTGGGGACTGACAAATATGATTTCTAGAAGGTATATCCTTTTCATGGAAATAATCTACTGAATAATTCTTGTCCAGACCGACCATTTTAGGAATACAGGTCAGCAATAAGGTTAGTAATACTGAGATGAAATCCATCTCTATAGAGCGTGACACTCAAGTTCATCTAGCCTCTAATCATTTCAAACTTCCGTGGCCTTGGCTTCAGTTTTCTTTCTGATGAATATAAATTGATTGAATATTTGTCAAAAGTCTCAAAGTTTTATATAACTTTTGATGTCGGATTGTACATTTCCAAATGAACAGGATTACGACTTTAATTGAGTACTTCAGGAAACTCCCAAAGTATCATCTGTCATTGAGTGTACAGTAGCTTAACACCAACTTAATGTTGATTATGCTTTTTCACTTCTCTGTCATTCATAGTTGTGATTGTACGTCCATGTTTTCTTCAAATTATTTAAGTGACTTCATTGTTTATTTGCTCTTGGAATATGCATTGAATCTGCTCTGCTGTGTGATGGCATTGTTTTTCAGGCTATGAAAGGGAAGGCCTCCACTTGTCCTCTTTGTAAAAGTAGTTTTACACACATCACAATGGTAGAGGGGGGCGCCTCTCTTGATCAGAAGATATACTCACAAACCATTCCATGCAATTCATCAAAGGACGTTCTTGTGCTGCTTGATAGAGGGCGTAACTATAATGGGTCCCGAGTAAGTATCACAAGCATTTTATTCATTTTAAAAGGCCAACAAAAACTATTACCCTTTTAAATGTTACAATTGTCTTACACTCCTTGCATTATTTAACCCTTTACCAATCATTAAAGAGCTGTGGATGCATATTTTGGCAGAATATTGAATGATCCATATAATTAATGCACCTTTGTTCGTTTAATGCACTTCATACAGGATATATTGTGATATTTATCTTTATTAAATATCCAAAAATCTAATCTTATCTTTTGTGATTTTCTGAAGTCCTCAGATCCTGTTTGCTATGAATGCCACGATCACGAACCTGAGGATCTTCTGGTAAGCTGTCATCTATGTGAAGATCGATGGGTACATTCTTGTTGTCTAGACCCTCCATTAGTTCCATGGACTTGCATTCACTGCAGGGATCTACGAACACTATATCAACGTTTCCGGTAATGTATATTATTTTTGTTCAAGTGCAAAAGTTGTGCTTCTATATTAAAATGAAAATGTTAGTATCAATTGCACCTGGATGCTGATATTATAAATTCAATGATGATTGGGTCTATTTTACCAAGGGAACTGTATAATCTCTTTTCGCTCAATTCTTTGCTGATATTTTGGCTGGATACTTCTGGTAAGAAACATAGTGATTATGTCCAAATACCTGATCAAATTGTTCACAATGGTTGTTCTATTTTTATATCAAATTATTTTATTAGATGGCCATCTCGCTCTCCCTAGTTACTTTTATATCGTCTTGTTTCTTCTTATTCTTAATTGCCATGATTTGGAGGACCTTCTAGAATATCTGACATCTTGAACCTTTCAAAGGTGACCAATGTTCCAAGGACTACGTATTTGACTTGCCTAACCAGTTTGTGGGAATCCTAGTTGGCTCTGATGTCAATCAATTGCATGGTTACTAAACCCACCTTCACTAGTGTCCACAGGACCACCCACCAAGCTGCACATCTCCATACGCACCTCAGACTTTTCCCTTGGCCTCCCTTTTCTTTGAAATAAACCATTTTTTAGGGATGCCTTGGACCTCACTGTTAGGATTTGAATTATCTGTCTATTCAATGGCGTCAATTAATTGTTTGATAATAACACATTCAATTGATTAGTAGTTTAATACTATTAGCAAGACAAAATTGACTTGGATCCGGACTTTTGGGTAAGGATGATGGCAAGATCAGGCATACATTTAGTTATAGGCATTCTGGTCTTTTCTGTTTCCACCACCTCTTGAATTGTCCAAGGGGAATTTTCAGAGACTTGAAAAATAGAGATAAAGGGGGAAGAAGTACAAAGAAAGTTATTGATTAGATTTTTCTTCCCTCTTCTTTTATTTTCACTTTCTTTCCCTCCAGAATCACACCCTAAATATTAGCGAAGTTCAGTAGATTCATAGTCATGGTGAATTATACATGCAAAATTTTAGATGTTCTCTGGAAACAGAATAGCATGTTCCTAAAATTGGGTTATGTTATGCATAGAATAGAAGTTTAGAGAGAGAGAGAGAGAGAGAGAGAGAGAGAGAGAGCGCACATGCATCCATAGATACTTGAGCAAGAGAGAAGACGATAGAAGCATAGTATGGGTTTGTATGCTTGATATATATCATGCAATAGCAAGGACGACAGTCTTCATGAGAAGCATGCAGATATATATATATAACATGAGAACATGCAGGGACTAGAAGGCATAGCTCTTGTGGCCCGGAGAGTCGGCGATCTTTAGAGTCTCTGCGATGAGCTTCTGGGCTCTCCGGCTCCGAATCTCCACCCGCATGCTGTCACTCTTGTCCATCTTATCGTAAGCTTTCTTCTTCGTCTTCAAGGCCTTCAACTTTGACTTGAGACTGCCCACCAGCTTCTCCAGATGCTCACCCATCATCATCACCATCTTCAAACCTGTGCATGAAGGTATGTGAATCTCTATTATGCTTTTTATATATACAAGCTTGTAAAGCTAAGGTTGCAAGTTAAAACACTCAAAACCATAGAGTAGGGAGAAACCTCTATTATAGAGATGGCAACTAGTTAGTTTGGAAGGAGAGAATGTGGGCAAGGTATTTGAAGAAATAGAATGAAGGAACCATGCCCATTAAATAAAAAGATTGGTGGTAGGATTAGCATTTAAGACTGTCAATGGGCCCGGCCCAAGCATTGAAGTGTTAAGCAAGAGAATGACTAGAATGCCCTTGATGATATCTCATACCCAGGAAATCTTTAACCTTTGCTCTGACACAAACCTGAGTCTGACTACCTAGACATTTTATTAGTGTTTTGGATCGCTTCATTTTCTTTCAATCCTAAACTGGGGCTAGGTTAAGGATTAATCAGTATTACCAGGGTATATGAGTCATCACCATTTTCCTTCCTCTTGCTTTTGATGCCACTTAAATTATTTAAGCTATTTTCTGAGATGGTTCAATACAAGTCTCTTTTAATTGTTAATTTTAAAACCTCTCCTCCAATTGGATGAACTTTCCCATTTGGATAGAACACAGGAATGAGTGGTGGAAAAGTACTTGTGTTCAGTATTCACCTGAAAATGGCCTGTGGGGGTCTTATCTCCCACAAAACAAATCAATGGCTGACTTTTCAAGGGTAAAAAAAATTCCACGGCTAGGAACAGAACATGTAGAAACTTGGGAATCAAAAGAGTTGATGCTTTGTGTGTATGTACCACCATCAGTATGGGTCACTGGTTCTTTGGTCACCTGCTGAAATTAGGGACACTCATCGGATTTCTAGCCTTTTGCTTGCCATTCAGATAAGTTGATAGGCATAGGACTAGGAGGAATTTACAAGAATAACCCTAAATATAAGGAAAAAGTTGCATTTTATCCCTGTGTAAAATTACTTGCCATGAAAAACACGACTTCGAATATTATGGTTGAGTGGCAGCCACGTAGAATTTAGTGCTTCAAGTTCCCACTTACATTTCATGCTCTTGTCCTCTATATTTTACTATGATCTTATACAGGGTTTTGTTTATCTCTGTTTCGTGTATCCCTAATTATCATCATATAATTATTTGAAAATCTTCATGCTTAGCAGCTTTTCTTTGTGCTAGCTTAGTCCTAACCATGTAACTTAAGGAGCTATTTATTGTGATGATGATAGGATCATGTTTCTGAGTAATTTTATTAATGAAGATAAAATTGTATTTGTAGCAGTTAAAAAAGAAGAAATAGTGGTGGTAGCTGCGCGCATTGGAAGCAGTAGGGCATGTTTGGGCTTATCTTGAAAAGCTCTTTTTTAGCAAGCTTTGAAAAGAGGTTCTGAACAAAAAACCATAATTTTGAGCCTTATTTTAGATTGTAATCTAGTGTTTAGTTTTTGTTTTTCAAGAGAATTATCAAACACTTGATTTATACAACAAGAGAACTTTTAATGATTGACCATTTTTTTATAAATTAGAAAAATATCATCAAACAGACCTCTATAAAAAGAAGAAATGCTATTAACAATAAGTGGTAATGATAATAGAAGTATTATTAGTAACAAAAGATAAACAGGGCACCATAATCATAATGGTGTGAAGAACTAGTAATTAAAAGAGGAAGATGATAACAAAGTCGGAAAAACCCAGGAAACAGTCTATCTATTAGAATAACTAATAGTTTTATATAATTTAATTAAATAAATTTAAATTCAATTATATAAATGTGAATTATTATTATTTAAAATGTTTAAATTGACTCGAGCCTAAATAATATGTTTTCCTTTACCTCAGCACTGTATAAATGAATTTTGATAAAAATAATAATAATAATGTCATCTATGTCTATAAATCTATTCACCAACCAGATTGACCTCAATTGGGCAGCATGAGAGGCAGCTTGGGTGGTTGACTTTTAGCTGGGCCTTAGACTTAAATAGCTCAATAACATCATGTGACAATTCATGTGGACTGAACAAAAGAAAAAATATTATAAAAAAGAATATAATTATTTTTTATTTATATAAATCTAAAAAATAGATTTTTTTATGATTTTATTTTTTATATAGCCTATATGAACATATGTCGTCTTCAGCTAACAATTCGACAGTTAGTTGAAAGTAAATTGGACCCATAATTTATATAGTAATTAAATTGAAAGTTTAAAATTTAACTTTATAAAATTAAAAATTTAAGTGTTGGGTAGTAAATTTCTGAAAGACTTAAGTTCGAATCCCCTTTTTTGTAAGATTAGGGTTATGTAAACGGATCTCTGTCAAACTTTCATGCTTTTGCATTGTCAAACCTATATATGTCCTTAATGTCTTTCAAGAGGTGCTTGTTGACTTAGTCAATAAAATAAAATAAAATAAAATAAAAATTTAAATGTCAAAGATATTCTTACTCAATAACATCATATTTCGGAAAAATTATATGTGGTTAAAAGCTATATATATAGCTATTCAGAAAAGTCCAAAAGAGTATATTGCCGGCAAATGGCAATTGGCTTCTTGGAACCTCTATAATTCGGCAGTTGAGGAGCTGCTACCTTCCGAGCCTTATCATCTGTGAAGTTCCTTGCAGGAATTCTTCTATGAGATGACGTGCAAGTTCTACGAGTAACCATGTCATCTTTTTCACTGGATCCCAATTATTACGAACTTCCTCTATATGTACTCCACTTCCATGAAATCTCTACCCTCACATTCTCCAATGAAAACTCAAGTTTCATGGCTTCCAACATCCCTAGAGAACAAAACCCTCAAAGTAGTAGTCTTCATTCTAACCCTAACCCTAATTCTTTTCCCCATTATCCCTCTATTCTTGAACTCTTCAATTCCTTCTGCCCTTGATGATAGAGCTAGTGTGAGAATGGCAAACAAGTGTGACATCTTCAGGGGAGAATGGGTGCCAAACCCTAGGGCACCTCCCTACACAAACAAGACTTGTAGGACCATCCATGAGAACCAAAACTGCATGAAGCTTGGAAGGCCTGACACTGGTTTCCTCCATTGGAGGTGGAAGCCTGATGGCTGTGAGCTTCCCTTCTTCAACCCTAATCTCTTCTTGGAGCTTCTTAGTGGCAACTCCATGGCCTTTCTTGGGGACTCTGTTGCAAGGAATCAAATGCAATCCTTGATGTGCCTTCTCAGTAGGGTAATGACAATTTTAGAAATATATTGTGCTGTGTTTTCCAACTTAATTCACCTTTGTTCTGTCAAAAAAAAAAAACATAATTCACCTTTGTCATGTTTTTATTATAGTTTATATGCAATTTTGAATGTGTAATTTTGAGACTTATTGAGTTATATATGCGTAATGAATTGTTTATATGGCATTACAAAAGTTATTTTTACTTGTATATCTTTTATAAATCTTTTTTTTTTTTTTTGGTTTTGCTTATATATTTTTTTGGTTAAGTTGAAGTTCGATGGTGTATAAAATGATGGACAATTACTGAAATATGTTTGTTAATGTACGGTTTTTAGTGATATACCTCTTTAAAAGTTTGAAATTATTTAAATACCCCTAAAAAGTTTAGAGTAGTTTAGACATTTTTTAACTAGATTAAGTTTTAAGTATTTTTAATATTCAAAATTCTCACTCTTGGGACTCGCAAGGGTGTTTACAGAGGGACGCAAGTACATATTATTTTTACAGGAGTATTTAAATAATATATATTTTTGTAGAAGTGCAAACAATTTTTCCTAATCATATTTACATGTACTAATGAACAATTATTAAATAATAAAAATATCTTTATTCATTTTTTTTTTCATAAATTTTCAGGTAACAGATGCAGTGGATGTCTCACCTACACCAAATGAGGACTCAAGATGGTGGTCATACCCTAGCCACAACTTCACCTTGGCTATCCTGTGGTCACCCTTCCTTGTTAAGGCTAATGTAGGTGACCCAGTTGGCCCAACCCTAACAGGCCTCTTCAACCTATACCTCGACGAGCCCGACGACAACTGGACATCCCAAATAACAAAATTTGACTATGTGATTGTATCCGCCGGGCACTGGTTTTTACGCCCGGCCATGTATCACATGTCTGGCCTCCTCGTCGGGTGCCAATACTGTCTAGACCCAAATATACCTGACCTAACCAAGTCTTATGGATACAAGATGGCCTTCAGGACAACATTCAAAACCATATACAATCTAAATGGTTTCAAGGGGATGACATTCTTAAGGACATTTGCACCTTCTCACTTTCAGAATGGTGAGTGGAACAAAGGAGGGGATTGTGTTAGAAATATACCTTTTAGGCGCAATGAAACCAGACTTGATGGCTTGAACTTGGACCTATACATGACCCAAATGGAAGAATTCAGAGCTGCTGAAAAAGAGGCAAACAAGAGAGGTCTGAAGTTTAAGTTGCTAGACATTAGTGAAGCCATGCAATTGAGACCAGATGGGCATCCTAGCCATTATGCACATCTAATTGATGTGAACATATCAAAGTACAGTGATTGTGTGCATTGGTGTTTACCAGGGCCTGTTGATACATGGAATGATTTTTTGCTTCATACGTTGAAGGTGGAGTCAGTGAGGTTATGAGTACTTTTTTTCTTTTTTTTTTAAAAATAAAACTTTTAACCAAATACATGAATACGAAGAGCATCAAGTATGGAGGGAGTACAACTTGGCCACTTGAGCAAAGAATTTTTCGTTCTTCTTTTGAATCATTGCCTTTTAACTTTCTTGTGATCTTTGATGCGAATTTGTTTTATTTGTGATGATGATCTTTTTGTTGGCTTTTCTTTAATTATTTTATTTCATTAATTTGAAGTTATGTTACATAATGCTCATCTGTGATATATATAAGATGGGAAATATCATTCGATATAGCTATCCTGACTGTGGCATTGGTGTCTTAGGTGCTCTCTTCTCCTGTGGATGGGTTGTCCTTGAAGGCCTTGTCACCATTGTCGACCCTTTGGGGGATCACTCTGGAAAATTCCAAGCTTCACTTCCCTAGGCTGTTGGTGGCCTCCCAACTTGGTCTTTTGGAAACGAAAGTTGCATCTAACTAAAATAGTGCGAGAAAAGTAATATCGCAAGTTTTTAAGAAAATGAGCGGTTTGTTTTGAAAAAGATCACATGTTTCGTTCCCCCCATAAGCTCCATGTGAAGGCTATCACTGTGAGGTCTTATCTCCATCTTATAGTTTTGTCCATTGTAGAGGAGAGTGTCTTGGTGCCTAAGACATCTCGCAGGTTTGTTGGGACTTCTCGTAATCTAAAGATGGTACGAAAGTGGCTCCAGGTGCTAGAGGCATATGGGCATATGATGAGGTGTGTTACCGACTCATCTTCTGAATTTCAGAGATAGCATTACGTACACTCCCCTCTTCACTTTCACTTGTGGAGGTTGTCGAGGGTAAAGCTTATGTTCTCCTTTTGCCAGTCATGCAAAGAGTTTAACTTTCAAATGGCATGGTTTTTTCTATAAGCCCTTTTGTAGGTCACCTCAGGTTCCCCTATCTACCCTGAACATATAGAGAGATTTAATAGAGAATTCTTTGGTGGCCCTTATCCATTGTTTGGTCGTTTGTGCGGGTGACCAGGAGGGACAACAACATGGATCAAAACTTTGCATTATTTATCTCCGATAGGGGCCCTGGTTTGAGGATTTGTTTGCCACTTTGGAATCTATTCTGGTCCTCCTGGATGGTTATGGACTTTTTGAGGATTAGTGGTTGTAGTTCTGGGTGTGTATTCCAGGGCGATTGCCCATCTATTCAGCTGTCCATGCAGAGGTTAAACGAGCAGTTGGGCCTTGGTTTGCATTTGATGTTGGCTAGAGTTGTCAGGCTTTCTCCATAGATTCCTTTCTAAAAGTAAGATGCTCTGGTCGGGGCCGGTTTGCATGTGTCTATATATCCTCTTCTAAAGTAGGCTTCTTTGACTATTTTAAGACATAACCTAACCCTTTTAGTGAGTATTCTCCACCACCATTTACCCAGCAGTGCCTTCTTGAACTCCGTGAGGTTAAAGATATCCCATCCTCCATGTGTCTTTGGGCGTATAGTCTGCCCAAGTTGACCAGGTGGTAGGTTGTGAATCTTTGTCAACTCCTTTTCATAGAAACTCCTTCCTTATCGAGTCAATCTATTGGATAATCCATTCCGATTGGCAGTAGATTGATATCCACTGTATTGACATTGTGGAGAGGACTAAGTTAAACAAGTTGAGTCTTTCTCCTAACGATAAGAATTTCCCTTTTTTATGATGCCAATTTTTCTCTGATTTTTTCCACTAGTTCATCCAGTCCTATTTCTTTGAGCGCTCTCCTGAGATCGGGACTACTCAATATTTGACTGGAAAAGCTATTGTTGGGCAGGCTATAATCTTTGCTAGGTCTTGGGTTGTTTGCCCCTCATTTTTTTTATTGGGATGATAACACTCTTGGCGAAAATAATTTTCAAGCTTGAGAGACCCTCAAACAAGTAGAATATTAGTTTCAGTGTTCGAAATTGAGTTATGTCACTATTACAAAATAGTAAGAGGTCGTCGATGTATTGGAGTATCAATACTGTGTATTCCCTGTTAGGCCTAAGTGGGACCTTACTATAAATGTTTGTTATGACTACTTCTGTGAACATGGTGGAAAGTACACTTGTGGCAAGTATGAATAGTAAGGGATAGTGGGGATCCCCTTGTCGCAGTCCCCGTTTGCTTCTTATGTGTACCTGGAGGGAGCTCCATTGATGAGAAAGCGGGCTTTGGAAGAGGTAAGGTCTTGACCCAACTTGTCCATCTGGGTTCAAACCCCCTTGCTTAGAGAATTTCAAGGAGAAAGTTCCAGCCCATTGTATTGAAGGTTTTCTCAAAGTCAATTTTAATCAGGGCTCCATTGGTGTTTTCATTCCTCAGCTTGTAGATGAGCTCTTTTGAGACTATAATATTATTATGTATCATTCTCACTTTTATGAATGTGATTTGTGAGTCATCCACAGTTCCCTAAGGATTTGTTTGAGCCTATTTGTCAGGACTTTGGAGATGGATTTAATTGAGCAATTTATCAGACGTGAGGTGTTAGTTTTGGGGATTAGAAGTATGTGCACCCAATTGATTCTCTCTATATTTGCGGTTCCCTGGTAGAAATATTCAAAGAGTTTTAGGACATCATTCTTGATTAGGTTCCACCCTTGTTGGTAGAAGATCATCGGGAATCCGTCTGACCCCAGGGCCTTATCTGCCTCTAGCTCATTCACTGTCCTCCTGATTTCCTCCTCCCCGAATGGCTCTTCTAGGTGTGTGAGGTCCGGTTTTCTGTTATGTAAGAAGAGTCTATCCCATGAGGTATTGTACTGCGTGTCTCATTTTTTTCCAAAGAGGTTGTTGAAATGTGCAGTTATAGTCGTTATTTGGTCTACCGTTGTAATTGTTGAGCCTTTGTGTTGCAGTTGTTTTATCCAATTTTTGTTTATTCTTTGGTAGTTGCGTGGAAGAACTTGGTGTTATGATCTCCTTATTGTAACCATGTTATCCCTAATCTTTGCCTCGCTTTTTCTTTTTTGGATCATCTTCGCATATTCTTTCTTGTTAGATTTCTCTTCTTCCTTTTCTATCCTTGTTAGGCTTTGGATTCCTTCAAAATCTCAAGCTTTTCAATTTCGCTTAAAATTTCCATCTTCCTTTTTATTTTTGGTTTAGTGTTTTGTTTTGTTTTGTTTTTTTTTTTGTCAGGTTCTCAATTTGGCTTTCATGGCGCTCAATTTTTTGCTAGTATGTACATCCCATCCCTTGTTAGTTGTTGTCCTCTCCAGGTCTCTTATGTTATTTCCCAGAATCCCGCTGTTTTTTCCTATTCTCTGTTGAAGCAAAAGGGGGTTGCTTGGGGGTGTGTGTTCCATAATCCAGGCATATTGGCTTGTGATCCGATTTCATCATAGGGAGTGCCGATTTCAGGATCCGGATAAGTCCGGGGAGCCATTGAGTAGACAGGAGGAATATGTCTAAACATACGAAAACTGGGGATGATCTTCCATTAGTACATGTATATCGTCGTCCGAGTAGCAGAGGGTTAATGAGTCGTAGTACATCTTGTATCAACTGCTCTAAGTCTTCCTTTTCTCTTGCGTTGTGTGAAGTTGTATTTGTGTCCTCTGGTCTTTATACTGTGTTAAAATCCACACCCAATAGCCATGGACCTTCCCATCTTCCCCCAATTGATTTGAGCTCCTCCTAGCAGGTTATTTTTTGAGTGAGTTGCAGGGGGCCTATATTGTGATTAACAGACTAGAGTTATTATTGTTGACCTTGTTCTCCAATAATACCGAGATTGCGTATTCTTATAGGCCTTGTTTGGTTGGGGGTTGTTCCTTGGGAATAACCACACAGTTTTCAATGAAAAAGTTTTTCCCGCCAAAATCCTTAATTAAAATTTAAAAATATAACCCACCAATATATAGTCAACACATCACTATCTTATCATTAATACATTTACTTTAAAATTTTCCTCCAAAAATTTCAAAACTTTTCAAAACTTATTCCTAATCCCAAGTGGGGATAACTCCCAACCAATATATAGTCAACACATCACTATCTTGTTGAAAAAGTTTTATCCTAAGAAAATTTAGATGGACAACTATTTTTCTCTCTAAATTTGGAGATGGGAAATGCATGCAAGAGAAAATATAAGATTAGGTTTTGTCAGAGAAGTCCTCAAAAGTCTCTTGTTTTGCATCTGGCCCCTGGGAATAAAAAAATGTTGGGCAGTTGAGACGTTTCCTTCAATTCCAGGACAAATTCCAAAAAACACAACATACAATGGCTGGATCTCTCTCAAGTTCCTTGCAAGGATTTTGCTGTTACCATGACGTGGCTTCTCAAAAGAACACCACTTGCCCGCGCTGAATGGACCCCACGGAATACACGTTCTACAGAGAGAGATGAAGAATATGCAATGCTGTTCATGCATGCAGATATGATAGGGATTTAGAGACCGTCGGTGATCCAAAACTCAGTTTTTAAAGCTTGTGCTCTTGACAAGCCGCCAACCTGAAAAGACTCTCAACTTGCTGATATTTTTTGTTTCCTCACTGAAGCCCCTCATTTTAAGATTTTATAACTTTCCCATTTGCTTTTTTTTAATTAAAACTTGGTGTAATACCCAATTTAATCTCTCGATTGTAGCGATTTGTGATTTTAGATTCTTCTATTATAATTTGAGTCATGGATCCCTCTAATTTCATGATTGAAAAATATTAATCCCATCTTTCGTCAATCTTAGGGGCTAAACATATTTGTAAATATGTTTTTAAAGACTGACATTTTTAAATTATGAAAATATAAGGGTAAAAAAAACTTAAATTATAATAGAGGGACTTAAACTCACAAATCAGTATAATAGAGGGACTAAATTGATATATTACCCCTTTAAACTTCATTGAAGTCCTCCAACCAAAGAGACCATATTAAGAGGGTTTATAGCATAATTTCAGACCTCAATAATACACACAGCATCTTATTTTATCATTATATTGGATAATAATATAAATACATATCACAAGGTTGTAGGAAAATTCTTTTCATGTCCAGGGTGTCATTTGTAAGATTCCAATCAAAGAACATTGGGCGGCATTATTATAAATCCTTCACCACCACGTTGTGCAACAAGTGCACTAGAGTGAGCTCCATGAAGAAACCTCAAGTTCCATGGCTTCCCTCAGGGAAGTCCACCACCCTAGAAAACAACATCCCAAAAGTGGTCTTCATTCTAACCCTAACCCTAGTTCTCCCTCACTATCATCCCACTCTACTTCTCCCCTTTTCTAAGTGCATCAATTCCATCACCTTCATCCCCTTCTCCACATCATGATAGAACCATTTTGAGAATGGCTAACAAGTGTGACGTCTTCAGAGGAGAATGGGTGCCAAGCCCAAGGGCACCATACTACACAAACACCACCTGTTGGGCTATTCATGATCACCAGAACTGCATGAAGTTTGGAAGACCAGATACTGATTTCCTGAAATGGAGGTGGAAGCCTGATGGTTGTGATTTACCCATCTTCAATCCTGCTCAATTCTTGGAGCTAGTGAGAGGGAAGTCACTGGCCTTTCTTGGAGACTCTGTTGGCAGGAATCAAATGCAGTCACTCATGTGCCTTCTCAATAGGGTATGAAAACTAAGCACTAATAAACTAGAGTAAGAGAAAATAATGCAAACATTCAAATGACACCCTTAGTTAATAGGTGTTAATTAGCTTGAAAGTTTACACTAGTGCTGATATTTCGAATGATGTTGTTTTGTTGTTTAAAATAAAATATAACTCTCATGGTAGTTAAGCAGAGTCTGAGTTTACCGTCTTTGGTTTCGACTCTCTTAATCCACACATCATGCAAACTGTGCTAGACTTGAACATTCATCTAGATTTTGCTAATTTTGTGTGGTAGACAATAGAAAGAATAAAAATATTAAAAAATGGAAATAAAATAAAATTTTCATAAAGCTAATTAAAAACTAAACTAACAAAAGAAATTCTGGATAAAAACTCCAAATTGTAGGACAGTTTTTTTTCCTTGTTAGCTTTTCCATGAGATTCCTTTACCCAGTTGAACACAAGATATAGAAATCACTTAACATCTTTAATTTCATTACTTCCCTCTATATTTCCTTAAACTAATAATAAAAATGCACCCTAGATGTTAGATATATAAATCCCTAATTAATTAGTCAAATGTCACTTGCATACAATCTATCACTAAACTGAGCTAGATCGATTAATTGTAACATCAGTCTCATTTTCAGTAGGTAGGCTTTACATTATCAGAATACCATAATTTTCAAATTGGATGACAATTTGTCTTATGATGAATCAGACATTTCAACTGCCGTATTGTGTGTGTGTCTCTGTGTGTTCAATACCTAATAATATAACTTGTTTTGCAAATATACCCCTGGAGGGATATATGTGCAATTATGAGGTTTTATCAATATCATGTCTTTACATGGCATGCAAGTTTGTTATGCTTTCCTTATCCAGCATTGTTTCTTGTACCTAACATGAATGCTTAGGGAGAACAACCAATCAAAATAAGAATGATTGAGCACACATATGACATAACTAGATAGCACAACAGTTCATACTTGGCCCCTCAAAGAATGATACTGATTTCCTAGCTCTTAGTTCTCATTTTTAAGTGGAGGGATATACATTAACTATCTATTGTTCTAATACCATCTTGTAGGCATTGGAATACATATCTTAAAAAATCTTAGATTTGTAATATATAATAAGTTAGTCATACTTTATATATATGCATGCAAAGATATAGTATATATGCATGGCTAAAGTTATCATTTTATATATTCTCATTACTTGACCCAAAAGTATGCATGCAAATAGAAACTTTGTATGGGAATATATGCACGAGTACCTTAAATTCTTTTTTTATTTTTATTTAAAAAAAAACCTTCAGGTAACTTATGGAATGGATGTCTCACCTACACCAGATGATAAGTCCACATGGTGGTTATATCCTACCCACAACTTCACTCTGGCCAACTTCTGGTCACCCTACCTGGTTAAGGCTGAGGAAGCTGATCCAAATGGCCCAACCCTAACAGGCCTCTTCAACCTATACCTAGATGAGCCCGACAAAAACTGGACGTCCCAAATTGCTGAATTCGACTATGTGATTGTGTCTGCCGGACACTGGTTCTTCCGCCCAACCATGTATCATGAGTCGGGACGCCTAGTTGGATGCCACTATTGTCTAGACCCAAACATAACTGATCTGACCATGTACTATGGCTACAGGATGGCCTTTAGGACAACATTCAAAACCATATACAATTTAAAGGGTTTTAAGGGGACGACATTCTTAAGGACATTTGCACCTTCTCACTTCGAGAATGGTGAGTGGAACAAGGGAGGGGATTGTGTTAGAAAGAGACCTTTTATGAGCAATGAGACAAGGCTTGATGGCTTCAACCTGGAGCTATACATGACACAAGTGGAGGAGTTCAGAGCTGCTGAAAGAGAGGCAAGCAAAAGAGGGCTGAAATTCAGGTTGTTAGACACCACTGAAGCCATGCAAATGAGACCTGATGGGCACCCAAGTCGTTATGGTCACCCATTGCATGTAAACATAACAACGTATATTAATGACTGTGTGCATTGGTGCTTGCCTGGGCCAGTGGATACATGGAATGAGTTCTTGCTCCATATGCTGAAGATGGAGAGAGGAAGGCCATCAGCTTTTGGGCAGCTTCACCTGAGGGAGAGAAAAATGAGAGCTCAATAGATTTGCACATGTAGGCATGTATGTATAAACTTGGCCATTTATTTATTGGGTGTATATGAATGGGAAAGTCCTCAAATGGACCACTCCAATATATATAAGATATGGCAGCCTCCTGATAAAAACATTAAACCATGAGAACTTTACAAATAATAACACATTAAAACCCCACTAATCTTTAGAAACAAGTTTGTTTTTTTTCCTCTTGGCGATGGAATATCAGAGCTAGAAACAGAAACAGCATTACACGGGTAGAATGCTGCAGAGATTCTGTTTTGTAATCTGTTAATCTTTACATCAAAAATTGTATTTATTCGTATCATATGGTTCACCACCAACGACAAATTACACAGGTATTCTGCAAATCAAAACCCATACCACTCAGATCACAAGGAGATATAAATCAGGCCCTTGCTTGAAATGGCAAGAAGACATTAATATTCAGATGCATATCTGATGGGAATCAAACCAGCCAGAAAGTAGCCATTGTATTTAAAATAAAAACAAAAAGAAATGAATGGATATAAAAATTGGTGAATTGCAAAACAATATTAGTTAAAGGTATAAGAAACAACAGTTAGTTGTGGTAGGGAGAATCTAGGAAGAGAACTTCACAAATACACTTGTGATTTTCTCAAGAGACCAATTATGAGCAGCATCAGCACTCAAGGATGGAAGGAGAAGTTCAAATCAGCGTATAAAGGTGGTATTGATCAGAAACAATATTATAGCTGTACCAATACTCCAGACAAAAAGAACAAATGAGATGAAGTATTTAATACATTACAGATATAGTACAGTGGAATAAATGAATTCAATATTTCCATGTCAATTATTAAACTCAATAAAACATCAGAATATAGCATCAGGATTTAAAATTCTATACCATGTAAGCATATCCAACAGAATAATGGTGGCATACATCAGTGAAGCGCAAGCCATCTCCCACCTCAGCACTTTTGGCACAAAGCTGATCATCCACCACAATTTGTAGCCGAAGTTTCAAAATGATTAATTAACAACTTGATCATCATCCAAAGTTTAAATTATAACATCAGAACTATATTCCCCTCAAGAATACCTTACTAGCACCGCCAACAAAAATGTATTACATAAGAACCGGTAGTAGAAATATATGCATGGAAATATAATTTAAAAATTCCTTTATCTACTAATTTCGATTACCATTTAAATTCTCTTCTGCTTGCTTTTATAAGAAATCATGCTAGCATGAAATTAGCAATTGGAAGCCAAAAAAAAAAAAAAAAAAAAGGAACCAATATGTGTCTGAAATGTTCCACGTGTTAGGGAAAAATAGTCAGAGATTCTCTTCAAACACATACATGCATAGATACATAAAGAAAAGCAGGGAAGGTACGTTGCATACAAGCCACTAATAACCAAAACATGTTCAAAGAAGTATATGGACACACACAGACGCACTCACAAACAAATAAAAATGTAAAAAAATCTATATCTCACAGATTTCTTTTGTATTTATCTAGAAGAAACTAATCTTGTATAAATGGACAGATAGGTGTTGCAGTTAATAAAGAGCACATAACAGGATGATAAAAAGTTTCATACAATTTACTATTGTGAAAAATGATGATGTTGACAAATACCAAACCCTCATTAATTACAATAAAGACAAGCTATGATGTGGAATCCAAAGAATAATATTCAAACAAAGTTTTGGCAGAAACTACTGGTGAAGTCAGCTTCTTTTCAACTAATTCTACACTCAAGAGAGAGATTATACTCCTTTATGCAAAGCAAAACAAACAAGTTTCAATTGGATAACATGATGAGCTGTGATATGAACTAGATAAAGGACAGAACTTTAACATATTATATGCCAGACCATATATGGAGAAAAATCATGGGGTGAAGATGAGTTAATTGAAGTCAAGTTGACTATCAAATGAATTGAGATAAGCAACAAAGTCCTATTTCGGAAAATTATATAATATTTTTACAGCATAGAACATATCCCCTCAAACGTCTATTTCAAAACACAAAGTAAACAAACAGTACAGAGAACTCTTCTCTCAAACAAAAGCTTTACTCCATGGCTATCTCAAAACGTTTGTTTTTTTGGATTGTTTAAAACCATGGTAGTTGAAGTGTTTGCATAACTTTTTCTTTCTGACCTCTAAATGAAAACCATCATTTAGCAAATCCAAACCATCAACAGAACTCCTGCCTAAAAATTGAATGAAATTCTTTTTTAGTTGTTCGGAGACACTACATATTCACCCCCAATTTTTTTAAAAGTTAACCTGACTATTCCAACATTAGAAACAAACAAGATACACAAAGTAAAAGTGACAAGGAAACCCAGCAGATAATAGGCTCTCAACAAAGTATAGAAGGAGCATGTATTAAGTCACATATGTCACATGAAGTTGTGTTGTGGCATAGAGCTCTAAGGCTTGTTACCGAAAAACTCTCGTGTGGTTAACAGAACAGGTATAATGGAAGCCAAGCCCAACCTGACTATTACATGAGAAAAAGTAGAGAAAAATCATAAAAAAGATGATTTGAGGTAATAAGATGTATGAAAAGAGCAGATATACAACTAAAACCCAAATTTAGGTATGTATATATATATTTTTTTGACAAAGGCGACAAGCACCTCCCGAAAGTCGGGGGCGGACAACACGGCAACCGTGCACGCGTGTCCTCACCTTGTGGTCGTGGGGGTTTGAACCTGGGATTGTCCCAACCAACAAAGCCCTACACAAGGGACACAATACTAATAGGCCAAGAGGCCGTTGGTAATTTAGGTATGCATATTCAAATAACTCCTCTTGAAAATGGAATATACAACAAAGTTCCATAAATCCCAAACAAGGAACTTGAGAGAACTCTTTTAGCAAGAAAAGAAAAATATTCTCTATAAAAAGCAACACAGTTAACTTTGAAGAAAAGGAAACAAACACATAAATATATGACGTTACCAATTTAAATTTTTGGTTAACTTCCGATTCCCTCTTCTCCAATCATTAAGTGCTCCATTGTTGTTGCCAGAGTTTCCCTGGATCCTTTTTTTGCAATTTCTAACAATGTGATTAAGTTATTTCCCTATGTGCCTCTTGTAAATGTAATCCCTGTCCTCATCAAAACCTCCACAAGCCTTTGCTCCAGAAGCCCTAAATTCTAGAATAGTTATATACTACTACCATTTTTTTTACCAAGGTTCAATTAATATATCATTGTTCATGTAATTTTACAATTTTTCATACCATTGGGCTTTAAGGGTTTTCATATCTCACAACATTATGAATTGGATAAGATTGCATGATTCATAGCAAGTTCAATATGTAACACCGATGAAACGTGATGGTCCCTGGGGCACCCCACATTCCACACTAGCAACGATATTGTCCGTTTTGGGCCAGAGCCCCCTTTGCACATCACTGCGTTGAAGCCACACGCCTTACGTGGAACACCAGGGCCTTCATCGAGAGCCAACTTGCCATACTTGGGTTAGCCTCCCCTCAAGCGAAACGTCATCGACTGCTCAACATCACTGCGGTGGGGGCGCGCCTTACGTGAATCACCCGAGCCCGTCGATCACACCGCTATACTTAGGGAATTTCTTTCCAACTTTCTCTCTCTTTGTTTGGCACTGAGGATCTACCTTCCCACATCGTTGGAGAGACCTGGCTCTGATATCAATTGATGGTCCCTGAGGCACCCCACATTCCACACTAGCAACGATATTGTCCGCTTTGTCCGGAGCCCTCACGGTTTTATTTTTCGTTTCACCGAAAAGGCCTCATTACTAATGAAACCCTTCCACTTTCTCTCATCATCCAATGTGGTACTAAACTTAGGCTCTGTTTGCCCATTCCCAACAAAACGCTTCCCACTTCATCCACCAAATTTCAATTTTAGCCGGTTAAATAAATAGCAACAATAAAACCTAGATATCAACATATGTAAGATCAAGTACGCTGATCCTTTAGGAAAACTGCGCAGGGAGCCGCACAAATGATATTTTGCAAAGCATCCCCACTCAACACAAGCTTTGTATCTAACCCCGTCCTTTTCAATCTTAGCTTTGCTAATCCTCTTTCTCTACAGGTTCCACGAATCATTGTAATGAAATAAACATATCATGCCAAAACTTTTACACACATAAAAACATGAACATCATCTCAAACACATAACTACCCCGAACACCTAACAGCATTGTCCAAGTACCCATCCTTCTGAGCGTACCATACCATTTGTGTGAATACGCAAGTAATAACATCTACAGACCCATCAGCAAAGATGCTAAATCAAGATACATACAACTATAAACACATTGAGAGGGAAAGAATAAGGAATAATGACTTATCTACACATCTATTCATACAAGCATTGGAATTTGGAAACACAAAACGAAAATCTCTAACAAAGTTAAACATCACTAATTAAACACAAATCTCAAACAAGCATAAGTGTGCCTTAGCAAACATATCTCACAACAAATCCATATAACAACAAAAAACACTCAATAAATCAATCAGTATCTACCAATATAAACCCCAAAAAATAAAAAGAGGAAAAATAAATCAGAAAATAAAAAACAGAAGTGTGAGAGCCGGATGCAGAGGTTTATCGACCGATTCCTGCATTGTATGCAGACTAAAACAAGACTCCAATCAACAAACCAGAGACGAACAAGGCCAGGAAGAGATCGATAAACCACTGCGTCCAGAAATCACCAAAAGGAAAAAAAACGGAGAAAAAAAAAACACTAAAAGAAGCAAAACAAGCCACGAGATCTGATTTTTCTTTGAATAATCTCTTCGAGTTTTACCAGCGCGCAAGAGCGATTGGAGAGTGGGCGCGGAGATGGAGCGCGGATCGAATGAAAGGGAGAAAGGGAAGTGGAGATGTGCCAACCCTAGAGAGAGTCAGAGAGAGAGAGAGAGATGGGGTCCTGAGATTTTGAGAGAAAGAGAGAGAATGATTTGAGTTCAGCATGACGAATGAGTGATCAGTTTTGATTAGACGTTTAGATTTCCCAAGATGCTTTATTTATTTATTTTGACTGGATATTGATTATTGGGCCACTTTTTTAAGGTTCTTTCATATAAATTTATAAAAATCACAGCCCAATAAACAATCCAATTCATTTATAGCAAATGAAAGTTAAAAAAAAAAAACATATTGAAAACTTTGCAACTCCTTAAAAAAATCCCTTCTTTTTATCAAATGTCACAAACTAAAAACTGACTGATGTTAAAAACCCCTAAAATGTATTTGTTCACGAAAAGAGAAATAAATGCACATTGTTTCTTTTCTCCCCAACTTCATTAAAATCCCTAATTTTCGTTGTTTTTCTCTTTATCTTCACAGCATCCAATCTCCGCTGACTACCCAAAAGATTATCTCTCCAAAGCGTCCAACGATCATATCCAAAGCGAGTCTCTTCTAAAGAAAAGCTCTTCTGTTTTGGGGGTTTTTGGTGTGTTATTCATGGCGAGCCTCCCCCAAAGAAAAGCTTTTTGGTTTTAGAGGTTTATGGTGTGTGATTTAGGGCAAGTCTCTCTTAAAGAAAAGCTCTTCGGTTTTGGGGGTTTTGGGTGTGTGATTCAGGGGTTGATGTTTGTTTTCGGGTTAGAGCATAACTTGTCTTACCAATGTGCGTGATTTTTTATTTTGTGTTTATACTTTGGGGTTTATGGTTTATTTTTTAGTTCTTGGGGTTCAATTGAGATATTGCCTTTTATTATTTGGAGTTGCCGCTCTTAGTAAACAGCTTAAGCGTGTATTTTTTAATTATTACTAAGTAAACAACTTAAGCATGTATTTTTTTTAGTTGTCACTTATTATTTTGATTAAGCGTGTATTTAAATGGCTTAAGCATGATTTTCCTCCATGATTGATTCAGTTTCCATATAAAGTGTGTGATTGATTTAGTTTCTTATTCAAACGAGATTGTAATCTAGTCAAACTTGTAAAGTGTATATCAATCCTTCTTGATTCATTCAAGTTTCTTATTCAAACAAGAATGTAATATCGTCAAATTGTAAAGTGTAAATCTGTACATCTTAGATGAATGAAATAAAGAATATACGTTTATTAGTGTAAATTTGTACAAACAGAAACCTTGCAAGTGGATTGTGGGATGCAAATGCAGAAACCTCGTCAGAAACATAAATTTCCTTCCAAGCTTGCTCGAAATGCAATGGAAATGAAGAAAACTTGTTGGCCAAGCAAAAGAAATGGAGAGGCGATATGACTAGGTGGGAGATTTCCCGCCAAAGTAACAAGAGAGAGGGGTAAATTGCGATTATTAAAAAAAACATGACAGTCCACTAACATGAGGGACTGACAGGGAAGAATCTCAAAAAACAAGACTAAGTGACTGACAAGGAAACAGAAAAATCAGAGGGGTTGTCCAAGAAGTTGGAAATATGTTGGGGACTATACGATAATTTACCCTTTTTAGCAACATGGATAATAATTTTATTATCAGCTTTTATTAGATGAATATTAACATATTTTAGGCCCTGTTTGAATAAGGCCTTGTTTGGATGGGCTTTTATTTTTCCCCGGAAGTGTTTCTAGAGTAAGTTAAGTGCTTCTGAGACAAAACAATATGTTTGGATGAGCTTTTTTAGAAAAGCAGAAGCTGTAAAATAAGGCTTTTTCAGAAGCTAGTGATTTGTAGCTTCTGGAAAAAAAAGTTGTTATGTAGAAGTTGTTTTAGAAAATGTCAATTACCAAAACACCTCTTAAAAACATTTTCAAAGTTATTTTGTAAAGTGTTAATTGACATTTTCAAAATAAAGAGTGTTTTGATAATTAAAGGGTGTTTTGATAATTAACATTTTTCATTCCATTTGTTAGAAAGGTTTGATCCTTTCTAATAATTTAAATTCATAGAAAGAATAAGAGAAGTTAATCGTGGAAAACTATGTAGGACTATCATTCATTTAATTAGATGACATAACACTGATTATTATTATTATTATCTATTAGTAAAGTGGATAAACCATATGTAATTTTATTTATATATGGAAGTTTAAGTACATATTACATAATCATGTTACAAAGTAGAGTATTAAGGAACCATAAGCTAGAGATTCCCTGGTTGCATGCATCAACTCTCTATGTCGTGTTGCTTGAGGGGTTATTATCTTCAAAGGCCTCGTCGCCTTTATTGATTTGTGTGGGGACCCAGAACTCCAAGTTTCGCTTCACCATACTTTGGGTTGCCTCTAACCTTGGTCGCTTGGCTATTGGTGCTGCATCAAACCAAGATAGCATGAGCAAAGAAATGTCACGAGTAATTTTTAAGAAACACGTTGTTTATCTTGAAAACATCTCATATTTTTTTCTCCCTAGATGCTTCAGGTGACAGCAAGGAATGCGAGGTCCCATCCCCAGCTAAGGGTTTTGTTCACCCTTGTAGGGGGTGCCTTCGTAGTCCAAATGTTTTGAAGCTTGGGCAGCTCATCATGTATGCTAAATATTCTTTGGAAGTGTTTCCATATACTGGCGGCATATAGGCAAGCAAAGGGAAGATGGGTCACTGATTCTTCTTCTATTTCGCATAGGTAACATAGTATATGGGTTCCTTGCCACCTTCGCATGTGTAGGTTGTTTAATGTAAGTATTTTGTTTTTTTTTGACCAACCATGTTAAGAGTTTGATCTTTACTAGGCATGGTTTTGTCTAGAAGCCCTTTTATAGGTAGATTCGAATTCTGCCATCCATTCTAAAGTGATATAGAAACTTAATTGAGAATCTTTTTGCAGGCTCCAACTTCCATGTTCTCTCATCGGGGCAAGGGTTATTTTGATCTAAGCTTTGGAGATATATTATGAGTCATAGTTCTCTCAGTTCTTTCTCGAGTAGTGGGCCTGGTTTAAGTAATGGGCATGATTCAGTTTTATTTTTCAGTAATTCAACTACTTTGTCACGGTTAGGTTTTCACAAATTTCAACCTAATAAGCCAAATAAACCAAACCCATTAACATTATCAATCAATGACAATTAACCTTAAACTAAACCAAATACCATGTCTCATGCAAAACTACTCTAATATCTTTGATTTAATAAATTACTTTTAATTCAAATTTTGTAAAATTATTGAATTAATTAAAAATTAACATCTATTATCATACTATACTTAAAAATTGAAATATTTTGATTTTGTTAAATTTCATATCTAATTAATTATATGACCCAATACACACCCAAAAGTCATTACAAGTAGTATATTAAGATCTTAGGCTTGTATTTGATAGGGGAATATCCCACTTGAGATTAGGAATAACTTTTGAAAAGTTTTGAATTTTTTAGGGGGGAATTTTAAAGTAAAGGTATTAATGATAAGATAGTTATGTGGCTTCCATGCATTGGTGGGTGGGTTATTATTATATTTTTAAACTTAAATTAAAGTTTTTGGCTGAAAATTTTTTTATTAGGGAATGTGTTGAGGATATCCCCAAGTGGGATATCCCCCTATCAAACATGAGCTTAAGTGGGACCCACACGCATACACCTACCAATGCTGCCTTTGTCTCATCTATACAGTAAGTCAATGCAAGTTCCCCCTTGTGTGCACATCTCTCCCACTATATATATATATATATATATATATATATATGTTTACAATTTCACTTAATTTATGGTATTAATTAAGTTTAAACTAAGAACATATATAAGTATTAGTTCATCCAAAACATAAACTTTAAATGGAGAAGTGTTTGGTCATGATTGGATTGAACCAAGCCATGCTTCAATTTTCCAAATTTTTAATTAGCATGTGTCATGTTCTCAAGAACAATTAAACAATATTATCCTCAATTTCTTATCATTGATGACTATGAGAAAATGGGCTAAAAAAAAATCCATTTGAGATGTTAGGACTATCTAGTCAGATCAAGTACATGATTTGAAGGGGGTGAACTATTAATAGATTATATTATTTGGTACGACTTTTAATTTATATGTGAGAAACAATCAATCGACCAAACCACATATTTTTTCCCCCTAAATATTAAATAATTATAGCATATGAATTGAAGGTCTTCAACTATTCAAAATATATAATATATAACAAATTCTTTTCGAAACAATGATGATTATTTATATATATTAAAATGCCATAAATTAATTAAAAAAATAAAATTATTTTTTGTTAGTAAAAAAAAAGAAGATAATAATATTTAGTTTTTTTATATATAAAGTGGCATTCATTAGGATTAAGATGAAACTAGTCTTTATAGGGTCAGTTTACATAAAATATGGCCTAAGTCTGATCGGGTGCATTTTATAGCATAGGGTGTGATTTAGGGTAGGTGAGCGTTGTCGTGGGTGTTCCATGCTCCTTTTGATGATGGTTTTCGTTACCAGCTGTTATAGTTGTAGTTGAGGATGATCTACTATAAAGCTGTGGTTTGACTGAGGTGTGCTGACGCATTGACCTTAAGAAGTATTTCGCCTCCTCGAAGTTTGTAACTTGATGCAGCAAGGATCTCTATGGTGTACTTCTCCCAGGATTTAACAGTCACTAAGTCCTCCGTTTTGTGCACACAGACTGGAGAACATCGAGTGCTCAAGATTGTTCCGAAAATAAAACAACGAAGGAAGAAAAAGACAATGGGAGAAGGAGGAAGAAGATAAGAATTTTTTTTTGTAAAACTTGAGAAGAAAAGAGCTTTATTTATATGGTTTTTTCAAATCTCTAAAAACAACAACAATCCCCATTATCGGGGAGATCCGAAAATTGAATCAATCAATCAATATTGATGGAATCAATTAGCATTTAAAAAATCTCTTTAATAGTGTGAACAAAATCAACACTAAAATATCTCATTGATTATGGAAGCCGAATTATGAAAATAGCAAACTCAATCAATGATAATTCCAAAACGGTTCAATCAATCAACATGTAATCTCAATCGATCAATCTCATTAATAGTGGAATCTTAATCAAAGGAGAAATTCCAAAACTGTAAAATATGATTGATTTTTCAAAACTCAATCAACTCAGGGATTCGAGCAATTTTACTATTAAGCCCAATAGGTTTTTAGAATGAAAACACATATAAGGGGAGTGTAAGTTTTCTCCATAGCCAATGTGAGACTAAACACTTTAAAAATCATTTGAATATTTGAAACCAACTTTTAAAACAAGCACACAATAAGCCCCAAAATGAAGTGGGCTTCCAACACCATCAAATTTGGTTTTTTTTTTTTTGCTATACGAGCTACATTAAACCAAGAGAGTTTAAGAAAGTCGATATGTCGGATCAGTTTCATGTAAACATGTTTTTTAGCTTGAAAGCATCTCATGTTTTGTTCCAGCCATATACTCTAAGTTATCTTCATTATCACCAGGTTCCACCCTTTTCAAGCTCCTAGCGCCAGTAGTTTGACTATTGTGTTGTTTCCTTATAGATCTTGTATCCAAGTGGGGAGATAGCTAATTGCAAAGAGGCCACAAAAATGGCATGGGCATTACTGGAGCAGGTGTGATGTTTCATCCTCTTCATCATAGAGGTAGCATCTTGTGTGATCTTCCCTCCAGTTTTTCTTTGCTAGGTTTTGGAGCTTAAGTATCTTGTCATCCCACGCTAGTCAGAGGAAAAGTTTAACTTTGGTGGGGCACGGGATCTTCAAAAAAGTAGTTGACAGGGGAACTATACAATGATTGGACACTGAATTGTCCATTTTGGGTGAACCAACATATCATGGAGTCTGGCTCTAGGGTAGCATTTTGTTGTAGTTGTTGGCATATATTCCTCACTCGCTCCTCCAATTTTGTTGATAGCAGACATGGTTTGAGTAGGGATTGTCCTTTCTCTGGTAGTTGTTCCTACTTTCGCCATGATGATGCCCTCATTAAGTATCATTGGTTGTATGTCAGGGATTGGATTATGTGGCGCTAGTCCCTCCATTCATTTTTCATGCCAACAATTTGTTAAATGCCCATTTCCTAGTATTACATTCATATTAGCCACAACTATGTCCCTCAGGCCAAGGACACCTAATAATAATATTTAGTTAAATCAGCATCAAATATTATTAAAAAAAATTCAAAGCCAAAATTTGAGCTGCCTGCTTTAAAGTTAAAATATTCACTTCATCGTCACTCTCATCGGCAATCCTTTTCCAAAACCAAAGCTATTGAAGAAGGATTAGATGGAAATAAAGAATCACTCAACTTTTAACATTCTAGGACCAACGGTCCTTGGGTCGTGTGGTATCTGGGTTCCATGCCCTTCCCTCGGTTTCGGGTTCGAAGCTCCATGGGGGGTCTCATGAGGCGAGTCATGAGCACTTTGCACTGTGGTTGGTGAGCACTGTCTCCCACACTTTGCAGTCGAGACTCGATCCCCCGTGGCTCCGCCCCTTTGATTTGAACTTAGCGAGTGGTCACTTGACCACTGGCTCCTTCGGTCAAAAAAAAAAACTTTTAACATTCTAGGGTTTCCCAACATTGTAGATCAGAATCAAAGTTCATTTTTCTTTATTCTCTCTCTAATGGGATGGTCCTCACTCGTTAAAAGCTGAGAATCACTCCACTTGTAACTTTTTTAGGATTACTCCACGTGCTAGATAAAAATAAAAAAGGTGCTTTCATAGATAGCCGCCTAAAAAACTCTAAACCTTTAAAAAAAAAATAATTCTAAATTTGTTCTTTAGATTATTAAGTATTGGTCCTAAAACAGCGCCAAACTTTCCTTTTGGTTCCTTGAGAGTGTTTATTTATTATTTAGTATTGTGTGTGTTTGACTTTAAGGTCCATAAAAATAATACCATGAACTTCTTTTATTTGGGGAAAAAGTTTGATATTCAAAATATTAATTTATGATAAATAAATAAATATGATTTATTTATTTTTTAGAAATAAATTTATGGCATGGAGACCTGAGACGTTTTTTTAGGGGTAAGTGAGTGACGAAAGTGGGGAAGTGACCTACTTTCACCTCTACAATTTATTCTTTTAGACAGAAGTTCCATTTTGACCATTTCCATTGAAGTGAGACTTCCACAAAAAATTAATTAGACTCACTTCAACCGAATTTACATTGAAGTGGGCGAAGTGACCTTGATATAAAAAGTTATTTCAACCCCACTTCAATCCCAACTCACTTCAATTCACTCCAACCCCACTTTCACAAAAAAGAACATCCGAAGTGAAAAAAATAAACACTTCCAATAGTCACCATTTACACTCAAAAAAATATAATGGATCTAATTTTACGGTTATTTCAGTCATTTCGGGGAACCAACACTTCCAATCCACTTCTCCGAAGTGTCACTTTGAGACAAGTGAAAGTTTTTTATCCTACAAATAAAACTTATATAATATTTTCCTATTTTTAGTTTAAAAAAACCCACTATTTTTTTATAGTTATATGAAAGTGTAAAAGAGAAAAACTGGAAGATTTTGTTTCTGGTACTCAGGAAGAGACTAATTAAATCCTAAAATGGAAAAAATTTAAGAGTCATTGACTTACTATAATCAATAGTGACAAAGAACAAAATGATGGTGACATCTATGTGCACCTAATATTTTCCCTATTAATTAATTATTTAATTGAATTATATATTCACTCCTTCCAAAGTCCAAACACTGACCAAGTCTAACCAAGTTAAAATTCATTAAAAATTATTATAAAAATAGAAACTAATATAAGATGTGGAAGTTAATATTAACCTTATTTTTTCATTTATATATATAATTTTCAAATTATTGTCCATAAAAGTATAAAACCCGAATACGAATTGATTCGGGTTAGCGGATTTCGGAGCTGCGTTAGTATCCACAAACCCGAATCCATGCCAAACTTTATATAACACACCCCGTTCTTTCTCTTTCTCCACTTTAACACCCGAGCGAGAGAGAGACGAAAAGAAATGGGCAAGTGGAGCAAGCTTCCGGCGCCGTCCTACTAGATTCCAGCGAGGTTCTAGGGCGTCTCCGATCGACGCCATCGAAGTCCTTTTTGTTCTCTTAGATCAATTCGTGATGGGTTTGTCTCTGATCTACTCGATGAACTCCACTCGGATGATTTGGTGTACCAGCTTCTTTCGCCACAAGATCTTTTCGTCAGATTTCTTTAATTAGTTCTCGAGGTTTCAAGAAATCAACTGATCTTGAGGTTTTAGATAGAAAGCAAGCTATTATAAATGGATTCCGGCCGTCTCGTCTTTGATCCATCGCGCTGTGGTGGCGTTCTGGTCTTGGCTTCTAGAGGGGATCCAGTTCTTCGAGGTTTTTTTTTTTTTTTTTTTTTTTAATAATTTATTCCGATCTTGGATGATTGGGTATTATGGTGTTGATCGGTGGCCTTTTTTGTATTGAATGGTTTTGATGGCGGTCAGAGAGTGGGAAGAAACGAGCTCGATCGTTTTTCATGTCTTCGGAGGAGGTGGAGGAGGAGTGTTATTACGATGAGCTTTTGCCAGAGAAGAAGCACCGCCTCACTCCAGAGCAGGTGATCCCTTGATTTCTCCGTGGAAAAATTGACAATTGTAGTTGATATTTCCATTTGTTAAAAATTATATGATATGGGATTGAATTTTGACTGTTAACTTTGCATATAATTTAGGACTTGATATTTGATAATCAAGAATTAGATCGCAGGAGGACATGGTCAAATACTAGGGTTATTATGTGAATTCTAGGAGTTGACTTTTGTTTGCTGTTGAAATCATGCCATGGCCACCTTATTTATACCCAAACCTTGTTACCTGTTGCTATCAACCTTTTACCTCATGATTTCCTTTTATACTCTTGAATTTATGATGAATGGTCATATTATTTGTGGTCATTTAGGTAATAGATTGAAAAAAATAAATAAAAAATAGATAATCCCAATTGGGAACTGGGTCAAGCCATAGCTAAGACTGCTATCATGCTGTAACCCTTTATTTAATCCAAGTTTTTAGTCAAATATCCATGTTTTCTTATAATGTGTTTGAGTGTTATGAAGGTCTTTTGATGGTTATGAATTCTTGTGATATATTGACTAATATTCAAATACTTGTGATATTTGAACGATGCTGGTTATGTTTGTTTTCTGATTTATTTGGTCAACTCAAATGGGTGTTTTGAGATTGAGTGATAATGGAAGAAAGGGACTGAAGAAAAAAAGGGAAATGATTAAAGGGAAAGAAGGTAAAATTTTATCCACTTTTGCCTTTCATCTGCTAATCCATCTTTTATTTTATTTCTTCACTCAATCACCACTGGGAAAACATTTCCCCCTCTTGGTTTTGTCCTTTTCCTCTATTTCCCTCAAGCCAAGCATACCCTTAAACAAGTTCTAACTGGCACAAGATTTTTGTTCCTATTTTTTCATCACCTTTTATTCCATTTATTTTTTTAAATTTATTTCTTGATTCTAGAAATATATGGTGATTATTTCTAACCACTTGTCAAGCTATATTAAATGCCTCATATATCACATCTCAAGTTGTATTAAATGCCTATTAGTGATGTGTCATGGCTTTTCTGGCAGAAGATGGGATCTCAACTCCTGTCAACCAGTGAAGATTCTTCAAACCCTTTTTGCTCAGCGACTTAACTGATTTGAAATGGACTTTTATACCCCAACCGAAGAATGATTTGAGACCACTAATTTCCTTCTGAGTGGAAACTGTTGATCTGTATTTTCATATTCCAAATTAGTGCTATTCACTAAGTGACAACTTCACTTTATGGTTTTATATTTTTTCATGACATGGGATAGTCTGAAGGCACTACCAAAAAGCCAAAAAGCCAAAAAGGTATGATATTTTAAGCCTTGGTATTGAGTAGAAAGAAGCCATTAGCAAGTTTTTGTTGGGTGGTGCTTTGATGTAAGATTTTGGAAGAAAAGGGGAAGTAAGAAGAAAAAGACAGATTAGGTAATGGAGGAGCATGAGTCGGACTGGGTAATATAATAGAATGGCAATAAGAAGAAAAGAAGGTAGAAGGGTAGACAAATTAGAGGTGTGTGGCTGAGAGTTACTTGTATGATTATTTAAATCAAATGATTGGAATTGACTAATGTGACCACCTTATCATAACATCAGGTTTAGATCGTGTACTTAGTTCATATTTTAATATGTTATAACATGCAAGTAGTACCTATAGGAGCATAGATGAATGCTATGATGTGAAATACATCCACCTTAGGAATATCCCCAACTTTTCCATTTTATCCAAGTCATAATGGTTCCATCTTTTTTTTTCCTCTATTATAGTTCTGTCAATTATTTTTTATCATATTTATCCATTGAACTTTTGGTGTGCATTTACTATGACTGCCTATGTGTATGATCTGTTTAGGTTTAGTTATGCTTATGCATGTTGTAATTTTAACTGTATCTGAAAATAAGTAGATAGTTGCTGGCAACACTATTACTTGTTGATAGCTTAAATAGGCACAAATGATTAAACATGACCTTAGTTTGTTAAATCTGTTTTAGTAATATATCATGTCATGAAGTGTTGGCTTTTACATTAATTAGAGTTGACATCTGGGATTTCTATATTCTGGTAAGTTTATTTGTAATATACAATAGATATTGCCTTGGGCAAAAATTGGGTGATCTTGCTACATAATCTTGGCAAACCACCATGAAAAATACTATTTTGCTTTGCCAATGAACAAAATCAATTAAGATGTTTGTACCAGTGGATTGGTAATTTACCCATCAAGATTTTAATATTATTGTTAAGATAGTGATTTTTCTGTGTAATAAACCATTAGTTAATCTTGTACTACTGATTTTTATTTTGTGAAAAGGTGGACTTGTTGGAGAGGAGCTTTGAGGTAGAGAACAAGCTGGAGCCAGAGCGGAAAAGTGAGCTAGCTAGGAAGCTAGGTGTGCAGCCTAGACAGGTTGCTGTGTGGTTCCAGAACCGGCGGGCTCGCTGGAAGACCAAGCAGCTTGAGCATGATTTTGATCGCCTCAAGTCCTCTTATGATTCCCTCTTGGTTGACCATCAATCTCTTCTCAAGGACAATGACCGTCTCCGTTCCCAGGTCAGTGGCTATGTGTATGTGTTAACTTAGTCCTAGCATGACTGGAATGGAAAAATCTCTTTCACCATCAATGAAAGAGGAATCACAAGAAAGAAAACACCAGTGTCTGGGCCAATAGTAGGAGAAAGAGGTCTTGTGCCCTCTGCAAATCGAAGGCACCATTTCTTAGGCTTTCTTGTGCAGCAGAACTTGATTTCACTAGCTTTCACTTGGTAAATGGTTTCATCACTCACATACAGAAAGAAATGAAAAGGTTCCATCATTTTGTTTTTTGTGATTTATATTAATGAATATTTTAATAATCAGTAGTGGTAGCATGACTCAAAAGTGTTCTGTAACCTTTCTTTAGGGTACCACATCTAGGTTCTGGCTTTTGAGTTGTATACAGGTATGAGATGGAAGTCCTATGCAAAAGTTGAACACAGATAGTAAAGATTACTCTTTATCTGTTGATAAGCAATCTTTGAATAAATTTACATGGTTGCAGAAATAGAAGTAGAACTGACAATAAAACTACATTCAGACATAATTACTGTAGAGGCAAGGAGTCAAATGAATTGATTGGCATTCAAGCATCTATAATTGCGTTCCTTCATTCTATCTCAGGATTCAAATGCACCTATGCTTGATTCTGTAGTTCAGAAAGCAACTTATTTCTAGATGGAACTAAGATTTAATTTATGCCAAGAGTGTCCACCTGATGCTCCCATCCTTGTATTTGGCAGGTGGTCCATTTGAGTGACAAGCTACAGGCTGTAGAATCCACCGTACTGAGGCTGGAAGATAATGCGCCATCCGGTAGTGATGACATCGCATTGCCTGCGGAACTGAAAGCTGATGACTGCCTGAGCGCCAAAAGTGCTGGAAGTGCAGTGCTAGGAGAAAAGCTCATTGACAGCAGTGGGGACTCTTACTTCCCCGCCAACTATGGGAACCTGGGCTACTCTGTGGGATGTGTCAAGGAAAACGATTGCAACTTTCTTCATGGAGCACTTGAGCACCAGCAACCAGATGCAGGCCAGATTGGCTGGTGGGATTGGTCTTGAAAGGTAATGTTAATGTGCATCCCCGTCAATATATCACTGCCACTACCTTTGCTATTCTGCTACCTCAAAAACTATTCTCTATTGTGTGCTGTATAATATTATGTTTGAAATAAGTGGGCGGATGGGTGGGTGCGTGAAAAGAAGAATCCATCTGTACGAATTGTTAATGTCTTTCCTATGATAAGCACGGAGCCTAACTCTGCATATAGATTTGATTAGAGTTTTGGTCTGTTTCTGAAAGTGTGTGATGTGCAATCTCTGAAAGGTTGCAAATAGAAATCTTTGTGAATGCCAATCAGAACCATGTCTCTCATCAGTGTACTATTTTTTGAAGATGGTAATATATACAGCGGACCTTTTGTAGTGGGGGCATTAGTGGTGGTTTAATGGTTTAATATATAATCTATGTCATGTTGATGATAACACCGAACTTGTTTAGTATGTACATTTCATTTTGTCTTATGATATTCTAGACATGGTGGGGACCTCATATAGTTGGATTGCAAAGGGAATTGAGTCCAACTATATGTTAATCCTACGGTGGACAATTACTCCTAGTCAGATGAGTGGTGGAGAGCATGTGTTTACATGGTCTCTAATATCTACAATTTAGTCATCTGAGTTTGTGGACATTTCATCAAACTTCATTTCAAAAACTTATTAGAAATCATCCATCATGCAGCAAAATAGAACAAGAAGGTGACACATAGTAGAATACCAGTTTTATAGAAGTTCATAAACGAGTGGCTTCATGCCATCAATATTTTCTCCTCCAAACCCACAGTAAGCTTTTAGATTATCAGTATTTTCAGCCCATCCTCCTGAGAAGAGGAACTTGAAGTAGTCTACAAAGTTGAAGGGCTTGTAGAGCTGTGTGTGGTCTTGATCAACCAGCTCTTCCGGTGCTTGTATAATGCATTCATCTTTGAAAAATGATCCGGTGAGTGGACATGGCCATCATCATCTCCTGGTTCAGGGGTGAAATGACTTCTCCAACGATTCCCATTGTTTCTCCACGCCCAGTACCTCCACCACCATCCTCCTCACTGTCATCTCCAGCTCCCTCATTTTCCGAACGTACGTCCCTACCACCTCACTATATATCTTTAATTTACATCATCACATGTAAAGAAGTAGCTAGTTTTGGTGTGAGAAAATTTGACATTAAAGAGATTTAATTAATGTAAAAACAATATCACATCCACGTGGCCGGCCAGAAGAGAGCAGCGAAGTTCGAGAGAGGACTCGGAGGAAGCATCATCAACTTTAAAGCTCAGAGTTGCATTGCGGGCCATGTATGCCTGGAGAGGGTTATCATCCTCCATCTCGGAAACCTCATTAGATGGATCATTATCAACTTGACGTCCAGTGGGAGTGCGAAGAGCTCCTCCAGAACTGGGCCGAACAAGGGTGGAACAAGGGTGGCTCAAGAGAAATGAGGGGTCCGGGGGCTCTTATGCAGAGCCACATTTTATCCTCCAGGTGTTTACTATTTGGTAAGATTTGGGCGTGTTTGAAGGATTTCATTTGTATGGATGAAAAGATGCGTGAAAAAATAAAATTTAGCGTATGTTTTAAATACAATTTAATTATCGTTTGGCCTACATTTAGCGGTTGAAATTAAAAGTGCGGGCCAGATTCGATTTAACTTAGATTAAGTGGGGACCAAATGGTAGCCAAATTGTATGAAAATGGGCGTATTAGAAACTTTATTTTTGTGATCTTCCTATCCGTAATGTTGGAAATATTTGAAGCATCTTTCAGAAATCTTGAAATGGAAGCTACTTGGATTAGCGTGCCTTTGCGGCACACTTTATGAAACTTTCGAATCTAGAGTTGAGAGCCTGAAGCGAAATTTTAAATTGAGGTTTTTAATTATTTAATATAAATTAAAGTTTATTATTTTTTTTTAACGAACATTTATACGAGATATTTTTTTAACTATTTTATATACTAACATGAGATGGGGAAGTAACTCTATAACCACTCCAAAAAGAAAAAAAAACATCTAACCAAATAAACAAAAATTTAAACAATAGAAAGAAAATATGTTATTTTATAAAAAGAGATTTTTTTTCCCAAAAATACATAAAAAACTATCTACTATAATATTTGAAATTTATTTTTCTAATTTTTTTAATGCGAAGTTATTAATAACAAAGAAAATGACCGTTCTTTACCAATTTATCAACGATTGCAATTAATAATTCTTGGTTTAGTTTTTTTAATAACTAATAAGGTAGTTGGGAGAAGATATATATTTAATTATGTATTAAACTAAAAAATTAAAAATTTAGTTTATTATCTTTTATTTTAAAAAGTTTGTTGATAAAAGATATATAATTGATTAGATATTAAATTAAAAAATTTAAATATCTGTATATTATAAAAAATAATTATTATTATTATAAGCATGATAAAGTTTTAAAAATTTTCAGGTTCAAATATTGTAAGAGGCCTCCAATAGGTATTAAATTAAAAATTTTAAATATTAATTCATCATATAAATTATTATTATAACTACAATGATAAGCTTTCAAAAAAATTTGAGGTTTAAACTTTGTATAAGGCCTCCAATAGACATTAAAATACAAATTAAAAATTAAAAATTTCAATTTATTATAATAATCTATTATTATAATTATGATAATAAGATTAAAAAAAAATCTTAAAGGATGAGAAGTAAATTTGAGGCCCTTGAAATTTGGGAGCCTAAGCGTTTGCTTAACTCACTTTACCCTTGAGCCGCCCATGGGGCCGAACAACATTAGAAATTTTTTTAATGCAACAAATATTTTTTCTAGTGTTTATTATCCTACTTCTTTTACAATTATAAACTATTTTTTATTTTTTATGATATTTTTGTTAAATATTGATTAAAATGAAAGTTTTTCTCCTATTATTGTTTTTATGGAAGAAAAATTATTATTTTGAAATAATTGAACCAATTTATATTTTATATTACATGATAGATCCTAGATTTAAAGTTGAAGGTGTTTATTTTTTATTATTATTGTAGACTCATGATGAAAATATGGGTGTAGATCATAGTTTTTAAAAAGAGGAATATAAAACCATATTTTTTTAAGGGGAAAAGCCATTTTTGCTCCCTGAACTATAGTATATTGTTTATTTTGGTCCCTATACTATGAAAATGTTCAATACGATCCCTGAATTATCAGAGTTTTGGCAATTATGATCCTTGGCGACTAAATTTGGTATACAAGTTAAATACATCTAATTTTTTTATTATGATGTGGCATCCTAGGTGGTGTGTTTTTACTAATGTGGCATGATGATGTGGCACTCAAAATAAAAAATATGAAAAATCAAGAAAAAAAAATCAAATATTTTAAGAAATTTTTCCAGATTTTTTATTTTTTATTTTTAGTGCCATGTCAACATGCCGCAAAAGCTATCTTGATGTGGCACAAAATAAAAAAAAATTTGAAAAAACTAATTTTTTAAGAAAAAAAATTAGTTTTTTGGTTTTTTTCATTTGCCACGTCATCATGTTGATGTGGCACAAAAAAATAAAAAATTTTGAAAATAAAATTCTAATTTTTTAAGGGATTTTATTTCTTTAGTGCCACATCATCATGCGACACTAAAAAAATTAAAAATATATGTTTTTTAAGAAAGTTTATATTTTTCTGGATTTTTTTTTATTTTTTTTATTTTTTTTTAGTACCACATCATCATCATGCTGACGTGACACTAAAAAATAAAAAATCTAAAAATAAAATTCTAATTTTTAAGAAAATATTTATTTTTTCTATTTTTTTTATATTTTTAGTGCCATGTCATCATGCTGACGTAGCATGCCACGTTAGCAATACACATCATCAATAAAGATTAATATACCAAAATTCCATTTTATGCCACTTTAGCAAAGACCAGCCACCTATTTTGCCACATCATAATTAAAAAATTATTGTATTAAACCCATATACCGGTGGTTTGCCACATGTGATAGCGATAATAGGGAATTTGTAATTGCCAAAACCCCCAATAGTTAGGGGGCCCGTATTGAACATTTTGATAGTACATGGACCAAAATGAACAATGAAGCCATGGATTCGAGGGACCAAAAATGAACTTTTGCCACTTTTTAAATGTATACTATTGATAATCAAATTTATGGTAATAGAATACATCCCATTAAGTGATGTTGAAAATATTTCAGGATAGGTGGGATTTTCTCTGATGATTCGGGAGCGAATCCCCCTCTTGATGGCTCCGTGCCTAGGCCCATCCTCGACTTCCCTCATGGGGGCGCTTGTCGCCTTTTAGTTTTTATTATTATTATAGACTCATATAATGATCAAAATATGGGTGTAGATCATAGTTTTTAAAAAGAGGAATATAAAATCATATATTTTTTTAAATGTATACTATTGATAATCAAATTTATGGTAATAGAAGAACATCCCCATTAAGTGATGTTGAAAATATTTCTGGATAGGTGGGATTCTCTCGGATGATCTGGGATCGAATCCCCCTCTTGGTGGCTCCGCGCCTACCTTGACTTCCCTCGTGGGGGTGCTTGTCGCCTTTTAGTTTTTATTATTATTGTAGACTCATATGATGAAAATATGGGTGTAGATCATAGTTTTTAAAAAGTGGAATATAAAATCATATTTTTTTTTTTTAAAATGTATACTATTGATAATCAAATTTATGGTAATAGAAGAACATCCCGATTAGGTGACGTTGAAAATATTTCAGGATAGGTGGGATTCTCTCAGATGATCCGTGATCGACTCCCCCTCTTGCAAGATGGGGCTTAGGCGCATTGAGGTGGCTCCGCGCCTAGGCTCACCCTTGACTTCCCTCGTGGGGGCGCTTGTCTTTTTGTCAAAAAATAATAATAATAATAATAATTTCACAAGTAAAATCTAAAACTAAAACTCGTTTACATTTAATAAATATGATAAGAAAAAATATAGTGGTTCTTCCTCTTCCTCCTCCTCTTCTACTATTTCTTTGCATGAATTAAACCTTTATTTAACAAATAATATCAATGATTACCTTACTTCAAAGGAAATTAATAATTTAAATATTTTGTCATGATAGAAAGCACAAGAGCATAATTATCCGGTGTTAATTGCCATAACATGTGATCTACTAACTCCTTAGGTGTTAGCGATGGCGTAGTCTTTATTTTAGTCTGAGAGCTTGATCTTTGGATGACAAAAAGGAGCCGGTTGAAACAAATTTCTTTGGAGATGTGCATATATATGCATGTTTGAAGGATTGGTTGGATAAAAAACCTAGACTACAATATCAAGTTTAGAAGTCATCCATCATGCAACAAAATAGAACAAGCAGGAGAATTCGGACACATATATAGTAGAGTACAAGTTTTATTAAAGCTCATAAACTAGTGGCTTCATGGCTTCATGCCATCATTTTCTTCTCCTTCAATTAACCCACAATAAGCTTTGAGAGTATCGGTATTTTCGGCCCATCCTCCATCTGAGAAGAGGAACTTGGCGTAGTTTGCATAGTTGAAGGGCTTATAGACCTGTGGGTGGTCTTGATCAACCAGCTCTCCCGGGGCTTGTATAATGCATTCATCTTTGAAATATGATCCAAACTGGATTGAATGTCTCTTCTCATTATTATTCCGCATCTTTACTCTATGTGGTGGTGCATTAACCCTCCCGTTGCTCCATGCCTGTTGATTTTCGATCATCACAGTACATTCATATATATATATACATCAATTATATATATATATATATATAGGTTCTCAAATGAAGTTGACTAGCTAGGTCGTGTTATACTCTAATTTTGACTCTTGTTTGCTATATTAGTATTAATGGTAGGTTTTTAAGATGTTGATCAATCTATTTTAACATATATGCAAAACTACTGTATGTGAATAAACCCATGGAAAGGCATATATACTTTAGAAATTTTATAATTACATATATATGATAAATTTATTGATAATTTAGTTTATTTGGGATATAGATGGTCCACGTAATTAAAAAGAAACTTAGGTTAAATAAATAATTCATCTTTAAGGAAGAAAGAAAGAATAATACAAATGCCAAGGATTAGTATAGGACCTGTAGGGATTCGCCCACGATGACGTTGAAGGAGTTGGGGGAAGCGACAAGCCATTTGCCGTCCCCGGTTTGGATCTCCAATCCCTGGCCTTCTTGCTGTCGTATGAAATTCATGATGTTGATGTCACGGTGAGTGGGCATGGTCACCACACTCTCCGGGTTCACCGGTGCATCATACTCAGCCATCTTAAACCCATACACTACTGACTTCTCAAATGATTCCCATTGTTTCTCCACGCCCAGCGCCTCCACCACCATCCTCCTCACCATCGTCTCCAGCTCCTTCATTTCCCATACATACTTCCCCGCCACCTCACTTTATATATATCATTTACATATATATCACATACAAAAGTAGTAGCTAGTTTTGGTGTGAGAAATTTTGACATTAGAGAGATTTATGACCATTATGTGGGCAGTGTGGATGAAAGGCAATCAAAGATGTTTTTTATTTTACATAAGCGTAGCATTTTAAATGAAAAGCAATACGTAGCGTAAAACTTGCAATATTATCTTTGGTTTAATCGCATTTCTAAATGCTTAAAGAGTAGAAGTTGGTGTGATGAAATCTATCGTTGAACTTAAAAGAAGTTTTGCATTCTGAAGGAGGATCGAAGGACCAACAACATCGCCAGGGAGAGGGAGTTCAAGGACACCTATGTTGATTGATGGGCGCAACAAAGGTGCTCCCAGCACCCGAAAGGGTTTAGAGGATAAAACCTGAAGGGCACTACCCCGCAATGTATAGAACCCAATAAGGGTTTATCTATGTAACCGCTATTTCCATTGAATAAAAGAATATGGTTTATCTATTTTTATTAAAAAAAAAACATTAAAAAGATTTAATTAATTATTGTAAAAACACAATATCATATCTATGTGGGTGGCACATATATGCATGCAAAGAAACTACTGTAAGAGAGGGAGATAGAAGCAAATTAACCAGAAAGTTGTATTTCCATTGGGAGGCCACAAGAGAGCAGCGAAGTTCGAGATAGAGGAGTCGGAGGAAGCATCATGAACTTTGAGGCTCTCAAAGTTGCAACCAGGCCTGCGGGGGACGTAGGCCTCGTAAGGCTTATCCGAATGGTTCATTATCATCTTGACGTCCAGCGGGAGTGCGAAGAGCTCCTTCAGGACTGGGCCGAACAACTCCTCCAATGTCTCCCTCGACACGTTATCGTACACCGCCTCGAAGAACCCCTTCGTTTCCAGCGCTTCCATCACCTCCCCCCGTACCTTGATCCATTCCTCTGTGCCTGCCTTCCTCATCTCCAACCCTGAAAAATCAATCTTTCGGATTTCAGTCATTTCACTTCCCATTCTCTCTCTCTCTGTCTCCCTCACACACACACACACACACACACACACACACACACACACTGATCTTGAACGTCTGTATATCCTTCCATATATATATATATAGATATATATATCACACACCAATAATTTTGCACTCCATCTAATCTCGTACAGTAGGTCGAATGTGTCTGTCCAGTGTTGGTCGAACGTCATTTCATTTTCATTATCCTCGTGCAGTTGGTCCATCTAATCTCGTACTGTTGATCCAATAATCCTTCGTCCAACATGTGGATATGCACAATCCAAAATATCTTTTATTATCTACCATCTTAGTTCTATTAAATATATTTTTAATATTCTCTTAAATATAACATCAATATTAATTTATTATAACATGTTTGTATATGACAACAACTAAGCCTTAATCCCATACTAGATGGGGATTAATTTATATGGATTCTACCTTACATTATACATTTCGAATATGAAATAAAAATAAAATAAAATGAAATAAAATAAACTGAAATAAAATTAAAAATAAAAATACATAAATAAATAATAATAACAACAAATAATTCTATGAGAGATTGAGATGTTAGAAGCGGAACAGTATCACTCTGAAAGCAAGCTAAAAATTTAATGAAGGAAGAAAGCATTTTAAAAACGTGATAATCACTATACTTTAAGTGAGATTAAATTTATATGAATTTTTATAAACTTGTCAAAAGCAAGATCAGGCTCAATATCTAACATCACGTAGGTCGTAGAGACACCACCTCTTTCCGCGTAATCTTAGGCCTACCTCTAAAAGGATGAGGGTTGCGGTAGGTTGGCAGATTGGCGTAAGAAACTTTTGTCAGCTCTTTATGATATGTTTGTATATGATGATTATAGTATTAAATTTAACAATGGTCATCACATCAAATTTGTAGATGGACTAAAACAGGAGATGTTTATAGTAAGATTGTCAAACCCGGCCGGGACATTGAACCAACTAAATCCAGAGGTCAAGGTTTAAGGGTTCAATCGGGGCCAACCCGGGGTTGAATCGGAGTTAATAATAAAATATTAAAAAATAATTTATATCAATTAAAAATATTGCCAAAATAGTCCATAAAACTCATATTTACAGTAATATTCTCACAAAGCACAATATTTGTGAGTATTGGTTTTTTTATGGGGTTATATTTGCAAATATGATCATCTACTTCTTCGAAGATTGATATACTGCTTGGAAATTTAACATAAAACACAAGGGTTCTTTTGTTAAAAACATGAGGTCTTATATGTAAAAAATCTGATTTTGTTTCAATTTCCATCTCTTACTTACATGTAATTAATCGCTTCTGGTCCTCTCTTGCCGAAACTAAGCTTCCGCCATCGATCGCCTCGTCTTTTCCTCGTCCTTCCCCGCCATCTTCATCGTGATCACGTCTTCAGAGATCGATCCCAGCGATGGCGACTACGACGACGACGACAAGTTGGAGGCATTGGCGTTCCTCCTCCTCCGCTTCTCGGGGGATTTGCACGCCATCGGAATGATCGGCGCCATCACCAGCTCCTCTGACAAGTCCTCTGGCGCCGTCGCTCTCCACCCGCCGCACTGCTCGAGCTCTAGAAACCTCATCTCTGGATATTTACCGCTTGTGCCACGGCCGCCAACGAGTACCAAAGGGCCGACCTCCCCCGGCTCCCCTCGTCCTAGGGATGGCAATACCCGAGCCGATCCGTAGTTACCGACCCGATCCAACCCGATCCGCCCCGAAGAAATGAGGGCGAAGGCGAAATATGAAAGATCCTTTAAAATCCACCCCGCCCCGCCCTGCTAAAAACATACAAAAAATACCCTTATATATATATTAAATTATATAGTTTTAGGGTTTACAATGAAGCTTTGTTTGGAGTTTTTGGACTTTGGCGGCTTCTTTCCTACTCTTCTCTCGAGCTTGTATATCAAAGTGCTTTTACATTGCCGTTAAGTTTATTTTATTCGAGTTTAATCGGTAAATTTCTCTTCATTCTATGGTCTAAATGTAATATTTTATTCGAGTGTGTACATATTGGTGCCCCACCCGCCCCGCGCCCCGCCACTATTTAGGCGGGGCGGTGGTGGTAGAGGCCTGCCTCGCCCCCGCCCCGCCCCATTGCCATCCCTAGCCTTGTCCATGATCCCGGCTTTGTTTTCACGATCCGTGCCTTCGAACGCCCCCTCAAAGACCACGCGACCCTCTTCGAGATTCCCGATTTTTCCGATTGGACCGGCCGGGCCGGTCCGGGTCGGACACCCTTGGTTTACAAGACAAACAACGTGTTTACATGAAAACTATCTGCAATATCGACTTCCTAATACTTTTTCGATTTCATGCGACTCCGCAGCGTCAAAAAGTACAAAGCCCGATTTCAATAGAATCCATTATTAAGAGGAGCCTGGTATTCACAAGGGAGGAGTTGACAGAGTACTCCCCCGAGGAATATATATATTCGAAGACAACCAAGACTGAATAGAAGGATGAGGGAAGATTGGTCTCCATTTGTGTTATTGAAGGGTATCGACGACAACCAAGACTGAATAGAAGGATGAGGGAACACTAGACTGGACTCCAGTATACTAGTATAGTGTTAAATTTATTAATAATTTTTATATTTTGAAAATATAAAAAGCAGAGTTTTATGGAAGGCTATTTTATAAAAACCTTTGAAGTTAATATTATATATTAAGTAAAAATAACATATTTTATTTCAAGATTTTGTAGAAGTTATTAAAAAATTTCATTGCCTATAATTAATTAATTGAAATATGACAATTTTTAATTAAATATTTATTAAATTATTAAATTCTCATTCCCCTTGAAATTAATTTATTAAAATACATTGGTTCTTTATATTAATATTTTATTAAATTTATTAACTATTCATATTTTGAAGATGTAAAATTATTTTTATGATGAACTATTTTATAAACTTTGAAGATAACTTTATATATTTAATTAAAAATATCATAATTTACTCTTACAATTTTTAAGAAATTTTAAAAAAAAATTGAATTCTTTTATAATTAACTTATCAAAATACATCAATTTTTGAATTAAATATTTCATATATCTATTACACTCCAATAATTGGGTGTCCATATATCTATTACACTCTAATAATTTTACACTCCAATAATTGTGTGTCCGTTTGCACCTATCTATTATCCCCGTACATACAGTTAGTTGGGTAATTATTTCCATTAATCCTTGGCCCAACTTTTAGACATGTGCAGGCTAAAATATTTTTTTATTAATGATCATCCAAATTATATTAAATATATCTTAAATATTCTATTAAATTTAACATAGATATTAATTTATTGTTACATATTTATAGACATGTCAAACAGGCCGATACATTACAACACGACATTAGCCAGAGTCCAGACTTGTACCGAGCATTGAGATTGGGATTCGTCTTGTCTGGATCCGGAACTAGGGAACTTCCACAGTTGGGACACATAACGACTTCACCGACCTGCGTCAGCCTTAGGATGTGTGGTGAGGAGCATCACGCAGGCAACCGAGAAGCATCGAGAGGCAATGCCTCGGGATGCTCCTCGACCCGGATGTGTGGTAGGATGCGCCCGCGATGTCGGGAACGGGGAACTCCACGGTTCGGGATCAGCAAGACGAGTCCTTGAGAGTGCGCGTGCAGGCACGAGCTACCTTCGTGCAAGCCCAACACGACCAACAAACTTTTAATAGCGGGCTCAACACAAGGCACGACACATCCTATATCCAACCTTGTGGGACAGCCTACCAAATTAAAAAATAATAATAATAATAATAATTAAAATATCTAAAAATATTTTTTTAAAAAAAAAATCCACCCAAAAAAAATCACAGAAAATCTCAAAAATATTTCTCAGAACATCCCCAAAACCTTAAGAAAATTCCACAAAAATCTCTTAAAATTTCAAAATCCAAAAAATTCACCCAAATCCTAAAAATCCCATAAAATTACCAAAAAAAAAATCCCAAAAATTCATAAGATTCCATTGCCTTTTTTATTTAAAAAGATTAAAAATAAAAAAAATTTAAAAAGACCGGACATACCAAACAAGCCCATTAGATCATTGTGCGGGGAGTGGTACATCACGACACGTGTGCTTGGGACACGATTACACAAGAGTCGCATGCCCGAGATCATCATGCGCGACACTTGACATGAGCTCGCACCTAGGTTGTGCCTAGGCATGGTCCAAGAGCTACAATTTCGAGTCATGCTTAGGCAAGGCCCATTGGTGTCATGCCATGTCGACCCACTGGCGACACAACTAGCTAATTGACACTTCTACATATTTTTTCCCATCAAAATGAATGAGTGAATGTTGTGTGGTTCTTTTCCTTTAAGTTATTTGCCTTCTGAAATGACTAAGTGTTGCTCCTTTTAGTCGTCAACTTTAAGACTTAGTTTTTCTAGTGTGACTAATGCTGAGCTAGGTAGTCTATAGATCTATTACCTTAAATTTCAACGGGATTTGAGATTAGTTCATGTATTGTAAGGTGCACCTTCAACTCATAGAGTTGGAGTCCTGTGGTATAGGACTATATCGTAGTAGATCCACGATTGATGAAGAGAAATTAGGGTTGGAGAACTTTTGACACTACACATAGGAATATGGTACTTGAGACATTGGAGGTATTCATTGATAAGTCATGAATTCTAACTGATGCTAAACATCGAGATACCTAATCTTACCACCAAGTAACCCTCGTTCACTTTTGCGTGCAATTTAGTAGGAATCATAGATAATCATCGAACCATAACATGTCAAGAAGGCATACAACCTTGGATACAATCAATTGAGTTTTTCCGGCCAAAATTTCTCTATTCTTGATTTTTGTGCTTTCTAGATAATTTTTAGGTACTAGAACCAAACAATCTTTCGGTCGATTGAATGACCTAAGAGTTGAGACGAATCTAGTACTTAGTTAGATTTTATATTACTCCTTGTGGGTGTGACAATCCTATTTCATCACTTTATTACTTTTACGGTATGTGGACTTGCGTGAGAGCGCATATACACTACGCGCCCAACATGAATCAGGAATATACCTAGCGGCAGAGCATGATTGAAAAATTGGGGATGAAGTGTGCCAAATCTTGAACAGAGCTAACTGCAAACACATTGGTTCATGGAAAAAAGGAGATGATATAGTTAGAATCGCCTATGTAATCTTATCTGAAATGGGTGAATTTTGTATTGTAGGTATGAAGACATGTAGTGTTGAGTCATCCTTTGAAGTAGAGCTGGAGGCTGTAAAGGCAAGTGTTGAAAAGTTTAGGCAAATAGGATGAATAGATGTAGTTGTGCACACTGACAACCACTATATATCAAGGATCCTCAAATAAAGCAACACCAACCTTAACTGAAGGACACGAGATACTGCAAATGACTGTCCAAGATTGTTGGAAGGACTTAGGAACTAAGAATGCACAACAATACTACTGACTGCTTGGCAAAACAGGCAAGAAGAACAAAGGAATGGAAAATATATATATGAAGATGTTGCTCAGTTGCCTTTTGAAATTAGAAGTGGTTTTCAAAACAGAAATATTAAGAGTTCTATGATGAACAACTGGTCTTTCTCACCACGTCTATCCTCTTAAAATTTTCCAATTATTTATAAAAGAAAATTCATATATTTACACTCATTATCATTCCAGTTTGTAAAACTCACATTTATAGGTACAAACTAAACTTCCATTGATAAGTATATATAGAAGAAATAGAGCGATTGGACTAATACAAACTATTTTTGTCTTTTTTTTTATTTTTTACACGTGTTGCTCAATGAAATTCTATTCAACTTTAGAGTGTAACAATATGGTTTTAAGAAGAAAAAAAAATTGAAAAATATGATGGACCTCTACTTATTTATTTATTTATGAAAATTAATGAAGTCATCATGAATCAAATGAGGCTGTTGTTTTCCCAGTTGAATCTTACAGAGTGGGAGAAGTTGAGCTTTCTCATTTGGTTGGTGTGTAGTGCTTGTCTCTCATGATGTCACTGAAGTGCAAAACAAAGGTGTGTAGTGCTTGTCTCTCATGATGTCACTGAAGTGCAAAACAAAGACTTCGGGTTTCTGAATAGACATAAATAGTACCTTGTCAATGTGGATAGCAGTTAAACATTAATATCAAGAAAGTGAAATGCTTGTTCAACCATTATCTCTAGATATTAGATAACCAATCTTTTGTTACATGATATTTATAATTATTAGAAAAAACAGGTTTACTATTATCTTCATGAATTGACACACTAAATTTAGTTACTATTGCTCCATAATTTATTATATAATATTTCCTCAAATTGTGAATAATAAATATTTATTATAAAAATAAAAATTATATTAAGATGGTCGAAAGAGATATTATGCTAAAAGTTTAATGCTATCACACTGATCATATCTTAAAAAAATCTTTAACTAAGTTATAAAAGAGATCAGATAAAAAATAACATGAGGTGTATGCAAGAAGAATCCATACTAGTGTACTTGAACATATAAAATAAATCTGGATCTCTCATCCTGTCAATATTAACTTTTAGGTTTGATTAAGCCAATTCAACATGAATTCTCTAGATCATGTCACTTTTACTACATATAATCAACAGATCTCACACGTACTCTAAATGACAATGTATGTCTAATCGAACATGAAGATCATGACAACAACATGATTAGATCATTTATTGTCCATTTTCCTGAAATATCCAACATATTTGTTTTATCTCCTGCAAACTCTCAAAGAAATTATAAACAAATCGGTGAACAGAAATGATCAGCATACAAAGTCCATGTGTAGGTGACATCCATCACTAAATTGTAACTACAGTGACTAAAGATGTGCCACAATGTGGGAATAAAACTTCAGTCAAACTAAACTTGCAGTAATTACTTGTTCAAATTCTCACCTGACAAACTACAAATGAAAAGTTCATACGGTTGCATACTATTGTTCCCTAAACTGTGAAAATAGATAAGAAAAACTTCAGTCTTGCATGGGGAACAATTCATGCTCAACTAATTCAGTAAATTGCAAAATGATGTATGCACACATGTAGTAGAATAGTGAACAAAATCCTATCTTAGTGCATTGTCTAACAAATGGATTAAGAGATAAACTTATCTATTCCCTTGTGAATAAAACTAGATATAGAACTAAATAACAATAGTTAAAACTCATAAAAGAAGATGGAAACATTACAAGAAAGGATGGCATCACATGCTAGTGACATCAAATCAGAGGACAACCATTTTAAGTTAAAAGCATCTTTCTTACTACAAAATGAAAAAGCTGTAAAGGAATTTGATAGTTGTCTATGGTCTACACTTTGAAATTTAACAACGCATGTAAATGAGCAAGTAGAGAAACATCATAGTATACACTGAGTAAAGAACATAATATATTGTAAAATCCATGATTTTAGTTTTAAATAAAGGGTTTAATATTTTCTTAAATTTTATTAGTAATTTTTAAATCTTGCCAAAAAGGGTAATTTGGGGATTTACAAGCTCCAGGGGCATTTTGGTAAAATGGCCAAGCGAGAGATTTAAAAAAAAATAAGGGAATTAATAGGTTATGGAATAAATCATTTAAGTAAATTAGGTATTTGTTTAATTAAATTTGGAAGTGACCAATTTAATTAAATTAGGAAACTGTTTTATATTGATCATGGTTGGTCCAAAAATGGTAATGGGGAGAATTAGATTAAATTAAGAGTGATTTAATTTAATATGGGAATATTCTAAGATGGTTTGATTAGGTTTATTTTAGGAAATCAATTTAAATTATGAATTTAAGTTGATAGGCTGCCAAGGACTAAAAGGCAATATTTGTAAAGAGCAGGGACCACGAGGTAAAAGATAATGTCTCTGGTGAAGGACCTGAATGTAAACTAGAAGAGATTAGGGACCTTAATGAAATAGTGTCTCTCTCACGGTTCAGGGACCAAAAGGTGAAATCACAAAACCAAGGGGGTTTTTCGCAAAAGACTGAGGGGACTATGAATAAGGGTGGGCCAGACGGCTGGATTAGATGATCCGGCCGAGGCGATCGAGGCATCAAACCGGCCGTCCATCGCATTGGCGCCGCGGATAAGTGTCTGGCGCCTCACCGCGTCGTGGATAGACTGGCTTCGGGAGTCGGATGCGCCGCGTGGTGTCGATCCTTGGTGCAAATGCTACTCCTCCCTCATCACCAGCTCGCCGCCGCGAGATTCCATTCCGGTTATGGAATCGCCAAATAAGGGATGATTTTAGAGAGATTTGCATGGCAAATCTCTCGTCAATGATCGCCACCACTCTCACGATCTCCTCAGTCCCCTATAAAAGGCCATGAGGGGGTGGACGGAGAGCACACCACCTCTCATCTCCATCTTCTTCTTCTCGGCGCGAGTGCCGCCATCAAGGGGCTTGACGAAGACTTCCTTGGCGGCGGCCAAGGGAGCGCAAGAGGCGAGGAGAAGAAGAAAGGTGATATTCCCGGCCCTCCACCGACGAACCACGAAGCTTCGCGGGCTTCGCCCGCGTCGTCTCCGGTGAGTTATCTCTCTGCTTTTCTTTGTTCCGGCCGTGCATGCATGGTAGGCGTTAGATGCAGCACCGAGGAACCCGCGGAATCCCACGACGGCCTCTCGTTGGAGAGGGGAGGGGACCGAGCGCCTGTAAACATCAAGGGAGCGGGGATGTAGTTGCTTGCGGCGGAGGGTCGGGGGCTAGCTTCCGTGTGTGGAGCTGCAAAGTGGGTTCGGCGATCGGACGGCGGCCGGAGGCCAGCTGCGAGCGACAGGCGGGTTCCTCTCCGGCGACGTCCCGGCCTGAGAAGAAACAGAGAGAGAGAGAGAGAGAGAGAGTTAGTGATTGGTTATGTTAGTTAATTATTGGCTAATGGTGATTAGTATAGTTAATTAACTATTAACTAACTAAGAAAATCTGTCACACTAAGTTAATTAACCTATTGAAAAATTATTTGATTAATTAGTTGATTAACAAGGAATTTATCAAGTGAAATGAATAATTAGCTAAAAGGTTGGTTAAATGATTAGTTAGCTAATTATTAATTAGTTAGTCACTAATTAGTTAAAAATGGAAGGTGAGTTACTTAGATGATTAGTAACACCTTAGTTGAGTTAATAAATTGTCAAATGATTGGTTTAGTTAAATTGCTAATTAATTATTACCCATCATTGATCGGTTGGATTAATCAGTAGCTAAGTAATTAGTAAGTTAGTTGGAAGAATAATTAACGTGGGTAATTATTAAAGTGATTAATTAGTGGAATAACTAATTGGGTAATTAGTTGTTAACTAATTGTTTTGATTTTTCTTGTTAATTAGTGGACCTAATTAATTAAAAAGAGGTAGTTAGAGATTAATTATTATTTAAATCGGTCAACTAACTGATTAGTCATTTGATAATTAAATCGTGAGATTTCACTAATTAATTGGTTTAATTAGTGACTAAATGGTTAGCAAGTTAATTGAAGGTTAATTAGTTTTGAATAATTAATTAATAAGTTGGGTGGGCCAACTAGTTAAGAAGGATTGAGTCCATCCAATCTAAGGTTGGGTTCGGATCTAGTAAGTTGGTTCATGGACTAAATTATTAGGAGATTAATTAATTAGTTAAATTATTGACTAATTAAGGGATCAGTTTAATTAATAAATTGACTAACTTGGTTAGTTAATAGAATGGTTAAATGAGGAGGTGAATTTATTTAATAAATCAATAAATTGTGTTGGCTAAGAAGATGGGCTCAAGGTTGATTCGAATCCATTCTAAAAGAATTTGAACCAAGGTTGAATGACGAGGAAACACGAGAGAAGGTCTTCAAGTGGGACTTGGGCCCATTAGAGCATGCATAGTAGATGCAATATTCTTAGGCAAGTATCTTATTGAGATAAGATTTTTATTTATCGATTTTTGACTTGGATGCGCTCGAGTAGAGTCCGTGGAGCACCCAGAGGCTTTCTGCGATTTTAGGTAAGTACTTGACCTAGCACCTTTACTCTTTGATGAGTATTTCTTGACCTTGTTATTGCATGTTGAGCATGCCTTGTTCCTCCCTCTGGGGATTTTATTTTTATGTCTTTGTTGTGACATATTTGTTTCATACATGCTTCCATGAATTTTGTTGAAATCCATATATAGCATGTTTGATTGGTTTTAGGGATGTTGGGATCCCTACTTATGCTTGTTCTTCGTCCGGATTGATTGGAGCGAGGTGAGCTCCAGGATTTTGCGAGGCGTTGGGGGCGGGACACCACGGCGTTCCGGCTCCTAGCGAGAGGGAGAGTGTTGCGGATGTCCTTGCGATCGATTGGGTCGATCGACCATGTCGACATGAGAGGCGGTGGCGCTTCTGGCATACGACGAGGGCCGTAGCGGCCAGGATGAGTCGTTTTCTCGGCGAGGTTGATGGTGCTTGGCCAGGGGAGACGATTGAGAAGCTTCCATTGGAACTCTTAGCTAGGAGTCACGATCTTGTTATTTTATTGTGATAGACTCCTAGGGCTTGTTTTGAGGGGCGTGCCCAGAGTTTGCTTTTGATATTCATGTCTTTTGATATCATATTTTCTTGAGCCCCGCAGGGGTACTTACTGAGCTTTCCATTCGAAAGCTCCTGTTTACAGATCCTGAGGCGTAGGACACTAGTACGCAGGAGCTGAGCCGATCGTGGGTCGGGTGATTTGCAGAGGTCCGAGGACCTTGTCTATCTTTTGTTTTGAGTGAGATGTTATGTTTTATAGGTCCCCTTAGGGCCTGATATTTGTAGGGTACCTGAACCCTTGTTATTTATTTCCGCTAAACTCTGTTTATTTTGAATAAATTAAGTTGTTATTTTGCATTATCTGCTTACACACTTAGGCCTTGTATCCGGGTGGGGCCCGTCTCTACTCGGCTACGGCCGGTCTGATGTGATGCCGAGGTCCCGGGATCGGCTCGGGGCGTTCTGATTAAGGTGGTATCGAAAGGCAGGATAATGGACACCCTAGTTGCCCTAGTGACTTAGTCAAATAAATTTGGCCGAGTCTTTGGGTTGGGTAGTGACATTTTGGACGAGTTAGGCCGACATTCTTCCTTTGAATGCAGAGGAAGCGAGAATGTCGGGACCGTGATACCGTGGACCTAGATACTTGAAGTCTTAGGCATCGTCGAGGAAGTGGAGTCAGGTGAGGGAGAATACTCCACCACCTCGGCTTTGAGGATCTTTGCTAGTGTGCTAGCCGAGTTGAGGTGGCCGCAGCGGCGACTATCCAGCGCATCGGTAGGATCGAGGCCGCAGTGAGAGACACTACCCTCGTGTGAGGAGGAGAGGAGGGCGTAGGGTTCACCACATTTGTGTGGTAACGCCTTCGGGATTATCGTAGGAGTCTTGCGGCCCCTACGGTGCTAGGAGGGAGGATTGACCACACGGGACCGGTGATAGGAGGGTGTACGACACCTGAGGGACCACGGGTGGACTACACCCCATTGTCTCAGGATAGGGTCGGTCACCTACACCCCATTTGTCTCAGGATAGGGTCCCTGGCCATCTACACCCCAATCGCTCCTCGAAAGTACCGGTTACCTACACCCTCGCTGTCACCGCATAGAGAGGATTGAGTTATTTCTTAGATTCTTTGTCACTAGGATGAATAAAATGTTGTTTCGCAGACTATCTAGTTGTATGGACTATGATTATCTTTTATGAGCTTATGGAATAATAAAAGATCGTTATTATTTGCTTTCCAGTTATGTGTGTTTAAGCTAACCCTACAGGTGGTTTGGCAATAAGCAGGATGAGTGGAAGAGGAGGAGCAGGGCGACCTCGAGGGGCGGCCTCGCATCGCACCGGCGCCTGAGCCCCCGGTGGGAGAGGTACCCCCACCGCCAGAGGCTATGGAGATTGGGCAGGAGCAGCCTGCTCAATCCGGGACTGCAGGGCCGCAAGTTGCGGGCCAGAATGTGAGGGAGGAAGTACCCCCTGTTGCAGTGGTTGACCTCATGCGTGAGATGATGGGGTACATCCAGGAGCAGAGACAGCAACACCAAGCACCGCCCCCTCCACCTGCCACACCTGCTGCCGGCCGAGGATTGATTGCTGAGATCAAAAGGCCATCACCACAACCTTTTGATGGGACCGCAGATCCACAGGCGGCCGAGTTATGGATTAGAGGCTGGAAAGGACTTTTGGCATGTACCAAGGCGGCGATGAGGACAGAGAGTTAGAAACGTACTTGCATATCGATGCTGAGGTACATGCGAGAAAAGCCCAGTACCTTGGCGAGATGCGCTTTGAGGAATGGTGTGCCGTTCAGGACATGGGAGGAGTTCGTGAAGGCGTTCTTTGCCAAGTATTTCTCAGGAGGAAGATCAAGCTAATGATGGCTCAAGAATTTAACAATGCGGTTCAAGGTGGTTTGGCCAGGTGGAGCGATTATGAGATTGAGTTCGATAGGATCGCCCGATTTCTTCCCGATATGGTGCCCTCTTGAAGAAAGCAAAGTGAGAAAGTTTGAGATGGGGTGAGGCCTTTTTGAAGAAGATAGTATCCGATCACTATGCGCCACCTATGCACTGGTGACCCGTGCCAAATATATTGATGCATCACCGCCAGACCGATCCTCGGCCAACAAAGAAAGACAAGAAGGATAAAGCCGCGAGCGATGGGCGGGGCGGTCTTACGGGAAGAGTACGGGACACAAGAAGACAAACTACGAGGTCCCGGCCTTACAACAAGCCTACAGGATGGGAGCCTCATCCGGAGGCAAGGCGGTTGGACCAAAGGGCGCACAAGTTGAAGTGTTTTGAATGTGAGGGCAACCACAAGCGATCTCGGTGTCCAAGACTTACCGGAGGATGTTTCATATGCTACGGTTGCGGGACCACAAGAAGCCGGTGTCCACAGGCGCTTCTGGCCGTGGCGTGGGGAGGCAGAGGGGGCCTCAGGCGTCATATGGAGCCTCCAGCCGACCATCACGTTCCACGGCCCACGGGGAGGAGATAAGAAGGGGAAGGCGATAGAGCCGGCCTTCCACTTCTACCCAAACCCGAGTACGCCAGAGGCCCGACACATGGGCGAAGTCTACCGCTTTGACCAGCTGAGGAGGCTGAGACTTCAAATAACGCCGCTGCAGTACGATCATTAGTTCTTTTATGCATGCACATTGTTTGACCGGGTGCCACACATTCTTTTGTATACGCTTTGTTTGCGGAGGCATTCGTTACCTCTGGTAGAGCTGCCGGTATATCTTTGGCGTGGACACACCTGATTGGAGCTGCGAGGATGGTGAACAAGATGGCGCCGGCATGTCCTGTGATGATAGAGGGGCGGGAGTTACCTGCCAATCTTCATGTGATGGACCTGAGGGATTACGATGTAATCCTAGGTATGGATTGGCTCTCTTCTGTACACGCGATGGTTGATTGTCGTGAGAAGAGAGTGTACTTCAGGATGCCGGGCGACGTGGAGTTCACCTTCCGAGGCAGCCAGGACTATTCGTTGGTTCGTGAGATCTCAGTTCTCCAAGCTCGGAGATTGCTAGATGGTGGTTGTGTCGGATATTTGGCCTCGATCTTGGAGGTCAAGAAGGACGATGGACCCGCGGTAGCTGATGTGCCTGTGGTGAATGAGTTTGCCGATGTGTTCCCTGAGGAGTTACCTGGACTACCCGGGCGAGAGGAGCCGGAGTTCTCTATTGATTTGATTAGGGAGCGGCTCCGGTTCCGGGGCCCCATCTGAGGATGGCGCCCGGTGAGTTGAAGGCTGAAAGTGCAACTAGAGGAGTTGCTAGAGAAGGGGTTCATACGGCCCAAAGATGTCACGTAGAAGCGCGCCCGGTGTTGTTTGTAAAGAAGAAAGGCGGGTCAATGAGAACGTTGCATTGACTACGAGAGGAAATTTGAACAAGGTGACAGTGAAAAACAAGTACCCCCTTCCGAGGATCGACGATCTTTTGGACCAGCTACAGGGAGCTCAGGTGTTTTCTAAGATTGACTTGAGATCCGGCTATCATCAGGTACGGATCAAGGAACAGGACATTCCAAAGAGTGCCTTTCGGACAAGATATGGACACTCACGAGTTTACGGTTATGCCTTTTGGACTCACAAATGCCCCGGCGGTATTCATGGACATGATGAACCGGGTCTTCAGGCAGTATTTGGACCGGTTCGTGGTGGTCTTCATCGATGACATTCTGATCTATTCGAGCAGTCGCCAGCAACACATGGAGCATTTGAGAGTCGTGTTGGAGACTCTGAGACAGCATCGATTGTATGCCAAGTTCTCCAAGTGTGAGTTCTGGTTAGACAGTGTGGCTTTCTTGGGGCACGTGATCAGTGGAGCTGGAGTCTCGGTGGACCCCAAGAAAATAGAAGCAGTCGTCGATTGGAAGAGGCCGACCACCGTCAGGGAAATTCGGAGTTTCTTGGGTCTAGCAGGCTACTATCGGAGATTTGTTGAGGGATTCTCTCGTCTAGCAGCACCTATGACGAAGTTAACAAGGAAAGGCACCAAGTTTACATGGACAGAGTCATGTGAGAAGAGCTTCCAGGAACTGAAGAGGAGATTGGTGTCAGCACCAATCTTGGCTTTACCACAGAGTGGGCAGGGGTACACCGTATATAGTGATGCTTGCAAGACTGGCCTGGGGTGTGTCTTGATGCGGGGATGGGAGAGGCATAGCTTATGCTTCCGTCAATTGAAGCCTTACGAGGAGAACTACCCACACATGACCTAGAGTCAAGTGGCGTGGTCATCTTTGCTTTGAAGATCTGGCGGCACTTCCTCTATGGAGTACCTTGTGAGATATACACGGATCACAAGAGCCTCAAATACATCTTTACCGGAAGGAACTGAACATGAGATTAACCAGCGATGGTTGGAGCTGATCAAGGATTACGACTTGAGGTGTTCATTACCACCCAGGAGCAAGGCTAGCGTGGTGGCGGATGCCTTGAGTAGGAAGTCCAACTATGGGATCGCCGCGTTGCTTTCACGGCTCGAGAGGCCCTTGTTGGAGGAGATGAGGAGGGTGGAGTTGGAGATCATTCGGAATGGAGGTTTCTTTGGCGGCTTACACACATACGACCTTCGGTTTTGGGGAGGATTAAAGATGCTCGGAGAGGCAAGATAAAGATTTTGAGGAGATCGAGAGTCGAGATTGGGCGAGGAGAGCCGGCCAGCGGTTGAGGTGCATGAGGGATGAAACTCGGAGTTTGATACTTGAGGATTTGTGTGCGGTGTTCTGAAATTTGAAGAATGAGATTCTTGAGGAAGCCCACTACTCGGGCTATCACGATTCATCGGTGGAACCAAGATGTCTGAGAGGTTTGAAGGACCACTTTTTGGTGGAAGAGGCGTAGAAGCGGGATGTTCTTTGGAAGTTTGTAGCGGATCGTCACATGTCGGCTTGTGAAGGCGAGCATCGAAGCCAGTAGGGACATTACGGTAATTGCCTATTAGGAGTGGAAATGGGAGCATATCAACATGGACTTTGTGGCGGGACTACAGCGTACTTTCGAGAGGGGGAAGGAGTCAATTTGGGTCATTGTGGACAGATTGACTAAGTCAGCTCACTTTATACCTCTGAGGACGGGTGCGTCATTGGAACAACTGGCTCGGATTTATATTGATGAGGTGGTGAGACTTCATGGGGTACCGGTGTCGATTACCTCTGATCGAGACACCAGGTTCGTCTCAGGATTCTGGGAGGTTTTGCATGAGGCTTTGGGTACTCGTTGTGGGATCGAAAATACGCGCCTGGCATCGTGTGACACCGGACGATATATCGAAGCACAAATGTCATATTTTGTTTGTTTGTGGGTTCTTTTATTCCTAATAGAGGCAAGCCTCTATTATTAATTACCCCAGATATAATCTTGGGAACCTCCGATTAAGAGACAAAAGTACAAGTAGAGAGAATGAGACGAATAATTTATTTTATTGCAATATGATTTGTTACATATCAGCATATGTTTATACATATAGGTATATTTATTTATTTGTTTATTTATGACGCCACCCAGCCTCGGGATGCGTGCCATATGTGATCCATAATCCACCAGATTAGCCTGCGGCTTGAGACTTGTGACCCGAGGTTGGATCGCCCGAGCCGCCTTTTAAGAGTTGCATTAGCCTTTTTCTCTATCAAAATATGCATTGCCCGAGCTGCAAAAAGGGCTTGTGCTATATACGACTATTGAAGATCTTGGTATCTAGTCCTCAGGTCGAAAATTTCATTCCCATTGGAGTTTCCATGCAGGAATTATGAATTTTTGAAAATGAGTCTTCGGCATTGTCAACGGTAGGATCGTTGAAATTGACTATTTTATCCGTCAAAATTTACACCGACTGAGCCGCCGAACGAGTCAGTGTTGTATATGACTATTGGAGATCTGGATATCTAATTTCCAATGCCACAGATTTCATCTTAATTGGAGTTTTCTGGCCAGAGTTATGAATTTTTGAAATTGGGCGATCAACATAGTTAGCGGCAGAAATGCTGAGATTTACCCTTTTGTTTATCAGGAATCCACACTGATCGGACCACCGAATGAGTTTGTGTTGTATATGAATGTTGGAGATCCAGATGTCTAATTTCCAACGTCGCAGAGATTATTTCAATCGGAGTTTCCAGGCCAAAGTTGTGAATTTTTGAAATTAGGTGATCAGCATGGCCGTCGGCAGAAATGCTGAAATCTACCCTTTTATTTATCAAAATCCACGCTAATCGGGCCACCGAAAGGATCTGCACTGAATATGAATGTTGGAGACCCAGGTGTCTAATTTCCAACGCCGTAGAGATCGCCTCAGTCGGAGCTTCCGGGCCAGAGTTATGAATTTTTGAATATGGGCAATCAGACGAGGTTTCAGGAATTAATTTGCCGAGCTATAATGTTCATCCTTTTTCCCCATCCAAATACGCACTGACCGGTTTGCCGAAAGTATCTGTGCTGTATATGATTGTTGAAGATCTAGATGTGTAATTTCCAGCGCCACAGATCTCACCTCAATCGGAGTTTTCGAACAGGAGTTATCAAGGTTTGAAAATGGATCTTTATAACAATCATTTCTGCAGAAATCTGCAGTATGTTCAGCAGCGACATCATCTTCTTCGTATTTTTTTTAAATGATTCTGAGGAAGCGTGACTATAGCATTAAGTAGCAACAGCTGATCTGACTTATTACAATGACACCATAGCATCTCTTCATAACAACATAGTTTCACAGCATCATTTTTTTTGTTCGCAGCAGCATGACGGCCTTGCCTGCTCTTTTTTTTTTATTTATTTTTGCAGCAGCTTTTCCTCCTCTTTTTTATTATCCCCATAACAGCATCAGTCTAATATTATTATTATATTTTTTTTAAAAAAATTTGACAGAGTTTCCTCTGTATTTTGAGTTTTGATTTCTATACAAACATGCACGCACATTCATATATTCATCAATACACATCAAGAGGCATTCTTTGGCGGCAATTTCATCTTCACAGCAGTGAGTTTAGCGGCATCATCAATAAGCAGCATCAGCATCGCAGCAATTTTATCTTCAGCCTCTTTGCAGTAACACAACTCCTTTGCAGCTCGGAATGGCAGCATAGCAGCAGCTTCGAAGCAGCATCATTATCATCAACACAGCTTCATTGAATAGCAGCGCAGCAACCAATCAGCAACATAGCTTCATTGAACAGCAATCAAATCGGCAACCATGTCTTCATTGAATCGGCAACCATGTCTTCAATCAGCAACCATGTCTTCAATCAGCATCCGGGCTTCAACAAAGATCCGTGTCTTCAGCGACAGCAGGGCTTCGGTGAACTGGTTTGTCTTCGTGGCTGGCAAGAAGCCGGTTGATCGTTGACGATCACGAGGGGCTTAAGATTTCTTTGGCGGCCGCAGGTACGTGCTCCTGAGGCTGGCGGCTTGAAGCGCGCGGCAGCTTTGATGGATCCCCAGCGCTGGCCGGGCTCGGCAGCGAGGACGTCCGCAGTGGCCCCGGATCTGGGGCGCGAAAGGTAGCGAACTGAGGCGAACCGGTGGACGCGGGGCGAGGCCGGAGGCGCTGCAAGGCTCGCAGGGCCCGGCTTGTGCAGCGGCTACAAGGCGCAGAAGCAGCTGCTGTGCGCAGGCCTTCGCCTTTGTGCCTAGCTACAAGGCAGCCCCGGCGCCAGCCTGGGCATGTTAGGCCTTGCTGTGAGAAGCCTTGGCCCGGCTTAAACAGGAAGCGCGAAGGGGTCGCCTGGCCCGGCGGCTTAAGAGCTGACAGTTGGCAGTGGCGGTGGAAGAAGCTTCACGAGCTTGCTTGGGGAGAGCCGGCCAGCGTGGGGAGCTTCGGTCCCATGGCCCATTTGGCTGGTTGGCGTGGGAGGCGGCGAGCTGCATTTGGCGTGGCTCGCCTCTTCCCTCTCTCCTCCTTTCTTATGTGTTTTTTTTTTTTTTTCTTTATTCTCTCCTTTTTTTTATTGTTGGCTGCCCTTTTTATATATATATTTTTTTATTTTATCTTTTTTTTTTTCATTTGATCTTATCTCTTTACCAGCTTTTTGCTTTGACTTTTTTTGTTGTTTTGATTTTGATTTTTTTTTTATTTCTTCAAAACCTCCCTGATTTCTTATCCCCGTTTTTGACTTTATCTTTTTCTTTGGGAATTATCCGTTTTATTTTATTTTTTTAAATTAATTAATTAATTAATTAATTTAAAATTTGCCTCGGGATCAACATTCTTTAAATTGCCCCTTGGAATTTGCCTTGGGATCCGTGCCCAAAGATTGTCTTCATATTTACCTCGAGATTTGCATTTTCCCTCAGATCGCCTCGGGATATGTTCTCGGGCTATTTGAAATTTTAGGATCGCCTCGGGATATGTATTCGGGCTATCCTGAGATTTGAGATTACCTCGAGAGATGTGTTCTCAGGGGCAATCTTGTAATTTGTATTTTGCCTCGAGAAATGTTCTCAGGGGCGATTTTGGGATTTTGAGGTTGCCTCGAGATATGTTCTCGGGCTATTTGAAATTTTGGGATTGCCTCGAGATATGTGTTCCCGGGCCATCTTAAGATTTAAAATTGTCTCGTTTCTTGGACAATCTTAAAATTTAATTTCAGGATATACTTCATGAAAATTTTTCATTTCGGCCCTTGTTTATTTATTTATTTTATATATATATATATATATATATATATATATATATATATATATATATATATATATATATATATATATATTTGGGTATAAACAAATGCCCCCTTCATACTTCTCTCACGAAATTTATTTGAGAGGGAGAAGTATGAACATACAAGCTTATGGCTGAGCCTTATTGTGGAGACTTGAGGCTATTTTTATCTCCCTATACGTTCATTGGTGATGATGAGTCTCCTTGGGACTAGGACCATCCCTCCTTTGTAGACTTCCGAAACTGAGCCAACTTGCTATAAGCCTGGGACATGTTTGCTTTATCGACTTCAAGATTCTACCGTACTTTTATCCTTTTCTTGTTGAGAGAGCCCAGCTCATCTTGGCAAAGTCGAATATTGTATTTTTGGACATAGCATTTCCTTTGGATTTAGATGTTGATAGATAACATCTTCATGTATATGGCATAAGTGCCATCTTGTGGCATCTTCTAGCATGTTCAATGCAATTTTACCATGGTTGGCCGATGATATCCCATGCGCTTACTCTTAAGTCGCATCTTGGACCTGGATTGATATACACCACATATCACGAAGTATACATCGTACATAATTTCATTCGCTTCTTCATATGAGGGTGAATCTTAGGGCGCCTCGCTTTACCTGAAGGCCTTCCGATTTGCCCCTGGGAGTTTATCATGTCCCAAATATTTCATAAGTGGTTGCCTCTGAGCTTCCTCTGATATCTCGAGGGCGGAGACTTTCACTTTTGCCCCCAACACTTTCCTTTTCAACATTATCAAGGATCGTACTTATGGGCCTTCTATGATTTGAATTTCTTCATTGATTGGATTTGCCAGTTCTTTCACTATTCTTGTCAAAGAATCGGCTTCTCCATTTAAAGCTCTAACCGTCTTACAACACGTGAGAAGTCAGGCTTATATATTTTGAAGTCTCCTTCAACTTATTTGATAGTGAATTGCGAGCCTTCAAATATGTGTTTCTTCTTGACTTCATCAACAGAGGATAGAAGTTTGAAATTTCATATTTCTTCGTTATCTCATCATATGAGTACTTGAGAAACCAAGGGAGCACTTTTTCATTTCATTATTTTTAGAAATCTCAATTCTATTTTTGGAATATGTGAAACTTCCAGTGTTATATTTTCACCTGACCTCATTGATGGAGGATACAAGTTTTGATATTTCATATTTCCTTGGCAATCTCATCATATGAGTGTATGAGAACCCAAGTGAAGAATTTGTATTTCATCATTTTAGAAGCGTCATTTTTTACCTGACTTTATTGCTAGAGGATACAGGTTTGACACTCCATATTTCCTTGGTAATCTCATTATATGAGTGTGAGATCCAAGTTTGACATTTCATATATCTGGTGATCTCATTATATGTTTGAGAACCCAAATGACATTTCATATATCTTGGTGATCTCATTATATGTTTGAGAACCCAAATGACATTTCATATATCTTGGTGATCTCATTATATGTTTGAGAACCCAAGTTTAACATTTCATATATCTGGTGATCTCATTATATGTTTGAGAACCCTGGATGAAGATTTCATATATCTGGTGATCTCATTGTATGTTTGAGATCCCCAAATGAAGATTTCATAGAAGTCTCGGCTCCATGGTCGGAATATGCTAAACTTCAAGAGTCGTATTATACCTGACCTCATTCATGGAGGATACAGGTTTGAGAGTCATATATGTTGAGGAGAGCAATCTCAAGATTTGTATTCTTTAATTAAACTCTGAGGCTTAGTATTCTTGGGCAATATCGGGATTTGTGTTATTTTAAGATGTATGCTGCTACAAGACGTGTGCTTTGTTGTCTCGGGACACATACTTCATCATTTTGAAATTTAGATTTCATCATTTCCCTCGAGATATGTGATATAGCAACATCTCGAGATTTGTGTTGATTCGAGATGTGCTTTACCGCTTCGGGATACACACTTCATCGCTTTAAGATTTCTAGGATTTGTTGCTACCTCGAAGTGCATGCTAGATTGCTTCCTCGAAATTTGAAACCATTTGGATTTGTATTTCCAGTTACCTCATGATGCATATCCTATCGCTACTTTGAGGTTTGTGCTGCTTTGGGATCTATCATCGGCCATCTTGTGCTTTCACCGCCTGGAGATTTGCATCATCAGCCGTCTCGAGACCTGTGCTCAATGGCTGATTCGATATTTGTATTTCATCATCTATCTCGAGATGCGAGCTCTCCATTGCCCCCTCGAGATTTGTAATGCTTCAAGATTTGTGCTTCATTGCCTTAGGATGCACACTTCAATGCTCCTAGGATTTGTCGCCACCTCGAAGTGCATGCTAGATCGCCTCTTCGAGATTTGTAGCTGTTTTGGATTTGTATTTCCACTAGCCATCCTGAGGTCCGTGCTCCATCGCTGTCTCGGATTATTCATGGCTGCTTTAATATTTGTATTTCATCATTTATCCCGAGATCGAGATGCACACTTCATCATTTTTGTTTTGAAATTTACTACCACCTCAAGATGCGTGCTCCATGGTAGCCTCGAGATTCGTAAAATTTGCTTCAAAATTCGTACTTTCATCGATCGTCTTGAGGTATGTGCTCTATCACTGCCTCGAGACTATAATTTCATCGGCTATCTTGAGATGCGCGTTTCACCATGCTTCAAGATCTGCGCCATTTTGGAGTTTATGAGTTTATATATTTTTATCAGTCGTTTTGAGATTTGTGCTCCATCGTTGCTTCGAAATCCTTGGCTGATTCGATATTTGTATTTCATCAGCTACCCCGAGATGTGTGTTTTATTGCCCCCTCGAGATTTGTGATGTTTCATGATTTAAATTTCATTGGTCAGCCTTTGAAATGTGAGCTTCACCATGCTTCAATGTCGGCTAGTTTGGGAGATTTATATTTTGATCGGTTTGTCTTGAGATGTGGTCTTCACTATGTCTCAAGATTTGTACCATTTTGGGATATATACTTTTATCAGCTGCTTTGAGATACGTGTGTGATCGTGATCTCAAGATTTGTGCTGATTCGAGATGTATGCATCATTGCATCGGGATGCACACTTCTTTGCTTTGGATTTGTTACCATCTCGAGAGGCATCTTTCATCATCGTTGCTTCGAGATTTATGGCTGCTTTGATATTTGTGTCTCATTAGCTGTCTTGAGAGGTGTGTTCCATCCTTGCCTCAAGAGTTGTGATGCTTTGAGATTTATATTTCATTAGCTATCTCGAGATGAGTGTTTCATCATCACGTTGAGATTTGTGCTGCTTCGAGATGTGTGCTTCACTGCATCGGGATGCAAACTGTGTTGCCATCTCGAAAAACGTCTTTCATAGTCACTTTGAGATTTGCGGCTGCTTTGATATTTGTGTTTCATCAGCTGTCTCGAGAGGTGTGTTCCATCCTTGCCTCGAGAGTTGTGTTGTTTTGAGATGTGTGCTTCACTGCATCGGGATGCACACTTCATCATCTGGGATTTGTTGCCATCTCAGGAAGCGTCTTTCACTGTTGCTTCGAGATTTGTGGCTACTTTGGTATTTGTGTTTTATCAGCTGTCTCGAGAGGTGTGTTCCATCCTTGCCTCGAGAGTTGTGATGCTTTGAGATGTGTGCTTCATTTGCGTGGGATGCACACTTCCTCGCTTTGGATTTGTATTTTCATCAGCTGCCTCGAGAGGTGCGTTCCATCTTTGCCTCGAGGTTTGTGCTGCTTTGAAATTTATATTTCATCAGCTGTCTCGAGAGGTGTGTTCCATCCCTACCTCGAGTGTTGTGATGTCTCATGATTTATACTTCATAGGCTACCTTGAGATATGAGCTTTACCATGCTTCAAGGTTGGCGCCGTTTTTGGAGATTTATATTTTGATTTGCTGTCTTGAGATGTGTACTTCACCATGTCTCAAGATTTGTGCCAGGAATATATATTTTTATCAGCTGCTTTGAGATACGTGTTTGATCGTGATCTCAAGATTTGTGCTGATTTGAGATGTATGCATCATCGCATCGGGATGCATACTGTCTCGCTTTGGATTTATATTTTCATTAACTGCCTTGAGATACGTGTTTAATCGCCATCTCAAGATTTATGCTGCTTCGAGAAGTGTACTGAGATTGCCTCTGGTTGCACACTTCGTTATTGGATTTGAGGATTTTGGTGCTTCGGGATCCATTCTTCCATTAAACACTTTTACGCTTTCCGTGGTTGATGTCGGATGAGATGCCCTTTCTTTACGTAGAGGATTTTATTTCTCCTGCTATTTGGATAGCGAAGCTTCTTTCCCGGCCTTGGATAAGGAAAGATCGGCTTTGTCTTGTCGGCGGAAGAGAGAATCCTATCGCGATCGCCGACCAATCGATGCGGATCCACTACTTTGATATCATTCATGCCCCAATTTATATCGAGAAATGAGTCTTTTATACGTGACCATATCAAAATGACTTGAGTGCAGATTTGTGGTGTTCTTGCATGATTTGCAATGAACTATCAAAGGAATGAGGTTTTATACTTTCGTATACCTGAGGTTGTCATAGGTGAGGCAAATATCAATCCTCGTTATACCCTTAAGATAAGGCATCATTTTCTTATCAATTTTAACAACGCGACTACCGTGTCATTATTGTAAGCAGCCGGATCATTGTTGTCAACTGCTCAAGGATAGAGGCACTTGAGGTCATACCGGGGGACAGGGTTATTCAACTTTGTATGCCTTCAAGTTGATATGCCAACAAATCCGCCAACGATATATTCCATGTTTTCATTTGTTGAAATTTCCTTAAGGAGGATTTTGAGTTGGAAGGAGGATTTTGTTGTTGAGGTTCAATCCCCGTTCATTGCCCCCTGTGTGGCTTGTGGCATCTTGTGAATGGTGTGTATGATGAACCTCCTCGGGCCTCAATAACCATCCAAATTATATGAATTTATATATCCATGTTTTCTGGTGAAAATGCTTTAAGGAGAATTTTGGGTTGGAGGCAAAATGGATCCATCCTCTTTATCCTTCCTTTTAAGAAAATTTTGTTGTCGAAGATCGACTCATGCCTCTCGCCCCTTGCCTGTGTGACACGTGACTCGATCCTTCTTTCATATCTTTGTTTAGGACTTTATCACAATTTATGCACGGTCTTGTGAATGATGCATGTGGAGGGTCTCCTGTGCCTCCATGACCATGATATGAATTTGCACATCCCTTTAAAGAGGATTTTGGGTAGGAAGGAAAATGGATCCATCCTCTTTATCCTTCTTTCTAGGAACAATATGTTGTTGAAGGTTAACTCCTGTTCCTTGCCCCCCGTGTGGCAAGTGATCTTGATTATGCCCGGGATGGTGTAAGTATTGGGCCTCCTCATGTCTTAATGACCATCCAAATTACATGTGTTTCCCATTTTCTTGTAGATTGACTTGGCATCATCTTCCTAAATGTCGAGTTGGTTCTTTTTATAAAGAAGCCTCTCACATTTTGGAGACCTACCACCTTTAAATTCATCTGGTCGAGGTCATAAATCTGCAGTAATTGAGTTCATTCTCACCAACCCACGGGTTTTGAGTGAACCCATTTCAATATGACTTTGAAAGAGGATAGAGTGCAACTTTTGATTTCTCTTTCTTTTCTTTTTTCTTTTTTTTTTTGTTTTGTTTTGTTTTGTTTTTGTTTTTTTTTTCTTTTTTTTTTCTTTTTTTTTTCTTTTTTTTCTTTTTTTTATTTTGATTTTTTTTTTTGATTTTTTTTTTTTAACAAGCCTTTCACAAGGTTGAAGATTCCCTTGTCTCAAACTTTTTGAAGGTGTGGTCATCGTTTTCCTCTACAGAAGTTATCCTTCAAGGCTGGGCTGGGGTAACCTCTACAGAATGAAAGTCAATGCCCATAGATGGAAGGTATGGGACTATTAGGGTCTCTATTGATGGTGAGCTTCCAACTGCAACAGAGATTCCTTTATAAGTTCATAAACCTCTACTTGTACTTTTGCCTCAAAGATGGGAGGAGGAATATGTCCCACCGGGCGTGCCAGAATTTGTGGGATCGAAAATACGCGCCTGGCATCGTGTGACACCGGACGATATATCGAAGCACAAATGTCATATTTTGTTTGTTTGTGGGTTCTTTTATTCCTAATAGAGGCAAGCCTCTATTATTAATTACCCCAGATATAATCTTGGGAACCTCCGATTAAGAGACAAAAGTACAAGTAGAGAGTATCTAGATCTAATAATTTATTTTATTGCAATATGATATGATTTGTTACATATCGTATATGTTTATACATATAGGTATATTTATTTATTTGTTTATTTATGACGCCTACCCTCACTTCGTGATCAGTACTTCCGCCATATATGTGATCCATAATCCACCGGATTCTCACAGACTTCAGGACTTGTGAGAGGTTCGACGCTTAACCGCACTTTAAGAGTTGCATTAGCCTTTTTCTCTATCAAAATATGCATTGCCCGAGCTGCAAAAAGGGCTTGTGCTATATACGACTATTGAAGATCTTGGTATCTAGTCCTCAGCGTCGCAAATTTCATTCCCATTGGAGTTTCCATGCAGGAATTATGAATTTTTGAAAATGAGTCTTCGGCATTGTCAACGGTAGGATCGTTGAAATTGACTATTTTATCCGTCAAAATTTACACCGACTGAGCCGCCGAACAAGTCAGTGTTGTATATGACTATTGGAGATCTGGATATCTAATTTCCAATGCCACAGATTTCATCTTAATTGGAGTTTTCTGGCCAGAGTTATGAATTTTTGAAATTGGGCGATCAACATAGTTAGCGGCAGAAATGCTGAGATTTACCCTTTTGTTTATCAGGAATCCACACTGATCGGACCACGAATGAGTTTGTGTTGTATATGAATGTTGGAGACCCGGATGTCTAATTTCCAACTTCGCAGAGATTATCTCAATCGGAGTTTCCAGGCCAAAGTTGTGAATTTTTGAAATTGGGTGACCAGCATGGCTGTCGGCAGAAATGCTGAAATCTACCCTTTTATTTATCAAAATCCACGCTAATCGGGCCACCGAAAGGATCTGCACTGAATATGAATGTTGGAGACCCAGGTGTCTAATTTCCAACGCCGTAGAGATCGCCTCAGTTGGAGTTTCCGGGCCAGAGTTATGAATTTTTGAATATGGGCAATCAGACGAGGTTTCAGGAATTAATTTGCCGAGCTATAATGTTCATCCTTTTTCCCCATCCAAATACGCACTGACCAGTTTGCCGAAAGTATCTGTGCTGTATATGATTGTTGAAGATCTAGATGTGTAATTTCCAGCGCCACAGATCTCACCTCAATCGGAGTTTTCGAACAGGAGTTATCAAGGTTTGAAAATGGATCTTTATAACAATCATTTCTGCAGAAATCTGCAGTATGTTCAAAGAAATGGCATCATCTTCTTCGTATTTTTTTAAATGATTCTCGAGGAAGCAAAGCAGTTTATAGCATTCGTAACAAATGCTAGCATTTACTTCTATTACAGGCTGACACCATAACATCTCTTCATAACAACATTTTTTAATTTATAGTTTCACAACATTATTTTTTTGTTCGCTTGTGACATGGCAGCCTTACTGCTCTCTCTTTTTTTTTTTTTGCTTGACTTTTCCTCCTCTTTTATTATCCCTATACTTGAGATCAGTCTAATATTATTATTATATTTATTTTTAAAAAATTTGACAGAGTTTCCTCTGTATTTTGAGTTTTGATTTCTATACAAACATGCACGCACATTCATATATTCATCAATACACATCAAGAGGCATTCTTTGGCGTCAATTTCATCTTCACAGCAGCGAGTTTGGCAGCATCATCAATAAGCAGCATCAGCATCATAGCAATTTTATCTTCAGCCTCTTTACAACAACACAACTCCTTTGCAGCTCGGAATGGCAGCATAGCAGCAGCCAAGCAAAGATCATTATCATCAACATGACTTTTATTGAATAGCGGTAGCAAAGAAATCCAATCGACAACATAGCTTCATTGAACAGCAATCAAACCGGCAACCATGTCTTCATTGAATCGGCAGCCATGTCTTCAATCGGCAACTATGTCTTCAATCAAAGATCCAGGGCTTCAACATGATCTGTGTCTTCAACAAAGAATCGGGCTTCAAAGAGAACTGCTTCATGGCGTAGTAGCAGTCGTTGGCTGACGATGGGGCTTCATTTGTGACGCAGATGCCGCAGTGAGGTGAGCCGGCGGCGAGCTTGAAGTGGCGCAGCCGCTTGATGGATCTCGGGCGCTGGGCTGGCCTGCAAAGTGACCGATCCGTGGCGCAGGAGCAGCTAAGCCGGATTCGGGCGGTAGCGAACTTCTGTGGCGGGAGTAAGTGAGGCCGTAGGAGACGCTACAAGGGCTCAGGCCAGCAGTTGCTGCTGGCGCGCTTGAGAAGCAGCTGTGCTACATGCCTGGAAGGCTAAGCTGGCACTGAGCGCTTGTATGTATGGGGCTGTAATGTTAGGGCCCGGCTTGGCAGCTTTGGGGCTAGGAGCAAGGGGCTGGCTGGCGGCTAAAGGATGCTGCGAGGGCAGTGGAAGGCCGCAGCTTGCTTGGGGAGAGAGGCCGACGCCAAGCGTGGGGCTTCTGGTCCCGTGGCCCGGATGGTTGGGAGGCTGTGGGGGCGGTGGCGTGGCTACTCCTCTCTCCTCCTTTCTTCTGTGTTTTTTTTTTTTTTCTTTATTCTCTCCTTTTTTTTATTGCTGGCTGCCCTTTTTATAGATATATTTTTTATTTTATCTTTTTTTTTTTCATTTGATCTTATCTCTTTACCAGCCTTTTTTTGCTTTGACTTTTTTTGTTGTTTTTATTTTGATTTTTTTTTTTATTTCTTCAAAACCTCCCTGATTTCTTATCCCCGTTTTTGACTTTATCTTTTTCTTTGGGAATTATCCGTTTTATTTATTTATTTTTTTTAAATTAATTAATTAATTAATTAATTTAAAATTTGCCTCGGGATCAACATTCTTTAAATTGCCCCTTGGAATTTGCCTTGGGATCCGTGCCCATGGATTGTCTTCATATTTACCTCGAGATTTGCATTTTCCCTCATATTTACCTCGGGATATGTTCTCGGGCTATTTGAAATTTTAGGATCGCCTCGGGATATGTATTCGGGCTATCCTGAGATTTGAGATTACCTCGAGATATGTGTTCTTAGGAGCAATCTTGTAATTTGTATTTTGCCTCGAGAAATGTTCTCAGGGGCGATTTTGGGATTTTGAGGTTGCCTCGAGATATGTTCTCGGGCTATTTGAAATTTTGGGATTGCCTCGAGATATGTGTTCCCGGACCATCTTAAGATTTAAAATTGTCTCGTTTCTTGGACAATCTTAAAATTTATTTTCAGGATATACTTCATGAGAATTTTTCATTTCGGCCCTTGTTTATTTATTTATTTTATATATATATATATATATATATATATATATATATATATATATATATATATATATATATTTTTGGGTATAAACACTCGTCTGGCATTTAGTACGGCTTTCTACCCACAGACGGATGGTCAGTCAGAGAGGACCATCCAGGTATTGGAGGACATGCTGAGGGCATGTGCCTTGGATTTCACAGGATCGTGGGATGAGCGGCCCGAAGTTTGGTGGAGTTCGCTACAACAACAAGCACCAAAGTAGCATTGGATGGTTCTCCATATGAGGCGCTTTATGGGAGAAAGTCTTGCGGACTCCACGATCTGTTGGGGTGATGTGGGTGAGAGGAAGCTATGGTCGAAAAAGGCGATAAGAAAGCGACCACTTCATCCGGCCGAGAGGAGCAAGTCCGAATGATCGTGGAAAGATCGAAGATTGCTCAAAGTAGGCCGAAGACCTATCACGGACACGAAGCGCACGATCTTGAGTTCTGTGTCGGCGATGCTGATGTTCCTGAAAGTGTCGCCTATGAAGGGTGTAGTGAGATTCGGGAGGCGTGGGAAGCTTGCTCCGCGCTATATCGGACCCTTCGAAATTTTGGAGAAGGTAGGAACTGTGGCCTCACTGTTGGCTTTCTACCTCCCAACCTATCCTGTGTTCATGATGTGTTCCACATTTCTATGTTGAAGAAATGTATTCTGGACCCGCCTCGAAAGTGATTCCGCAGGAGGTACCTCGTGGAGTGCAGGAGGACATGTCATATGAGGAACGGCCGGTAGAGATCTTAGACCGCCAGGAGCGACAGTTGAGAAACCGAGCCATTCCATTTGTGAAAGTGAAGTGGAATCATCACTCCGCCAAGGAAGCCACGTGGGAACGCGAAGAGGATATGAAGAAGCGTTACCCAGAGTTATTCGTCTCGGGATGAGGTTTAGAGGCTCTATTTTAAATTTCGAGGACGAAATTTTTTGTAAGGAGGGGAGATTGTAAAATCCATGATTTTAGCTTGAAATAAAGGGTTTAATATTTTCCTAAAATTTATTAGTAATTTTTTTAAATCTTGCCAAAAAGGGTAATTTGGGGATTTACAAGCTCCAGGGGCATTTTGGTAAAATGGCCAAGAGAGAGTTTTAAAGAAAAAAAGGAATTAATAGGTTATGGAATAAATCATTTAAGTAAATTAGGTATTTGTTTAATTAAATTTGGAAGTGACCAATTTAATTAAATTAGGAAACTGTTTATATTGATCATGGTTGGTCCAAAAATGGTAATGGGGAGAATTAGATTAAATTAAGAGTGATTTAATTTAATATGGGAATATTCTAAGATGGTTTGATTAGGTTTATTTTAGGAAATCAATTTAAATTATGAATTTAAGTTGATAGGCTGCCAAGGACTAAAAGGCAATATTTGTAAAGAGCAGGGACCACAAGGTAAAAGATAATGTCTCTGGTGAAGGACCTGAATGTAAACTAGAAGAGATTAGGGACCTTAATGAAATAGTGTCTCTCTCACGGTTCAGGGACCAAAAGGTGAAATCGCAAAACCAAGGGGGTTTTTCGCAAAAGACTGAGGGGACTATGAATAAGGGTGGACAGACGGCCTGGATTAGATGATCCACGGCGAGCTGATCCCGAGGCATCAAACCGGCCGTCCATCGCATTGGCGCACAGTAAGTGATACGAGCGCCCTCACCGTGCGGATAGACTCGGACCGTTGGATCGCACGTGGTGTCGATCGCGGTGCAACTGTGCTACTCCACCTTCATCACCAGCTCGCCGCCGCGAGATTCCATTCCGGTTATGGAATCGCCAAATAAGGGATGATTTTAGAGAGATTTGCATGGCAAATCTCTCGTCAATGATCGCCACCACTCTCACGATCTCCTCAGTCCCCTATAAAAGGCCATGAGGGGGGTGGACGGAGAGCACACCACCTCTCATCTCCATCTTCTTCCTCTCGGTACCGGCTGCCATCAAGGGGAGCAGACGAAGACTCGCAGCGGCGACCGGGAACGCAAGGGCGGAGAAGAAGAAAGGTGATATTCCCGGCCCTCCACCGACGAACCACGAAGCTTCGCGAGCTCGCCACCGTCGTCTCCGGTGAGTTATCTCTCTCTGTTTTTCTTTGTTCCGTCGTGCATGCATGGTAGGCCGTTAGATGCTGCAACCGACACCGAGGAGCCACGGAATCCCACGACGGCCTCTCGTTGGAGAGGGGAGGGGGACCGAGCGCCTGTAAACATCAAGGGAGCAGGGATGTAGTTGCCGGCCGGAGAGGGTTCGGGGGACTGCTTCTCGTGTGTGGAGCTGCAAGGTGGGTTCGCCGGCGATCACTGGACCCGGGCGGAGGCCGCTGCAGACGACCATAGCGCGGGTTCCTCTCCGGCGACGTCCCGGCCTGAGAAGAAACAGAGAGAGAGAGAGAGAGAGAGTTAGTGATTGGTTATGTTAGTTAATTATTGGCTAATGGTGATTAGTATAGTTAATTAACTATTAACTAACTAAGAAAATCTGTCACACTAAGTTAATTAACCTATTGAAAAATTATTTGATTAATTAGTTGATTAACAAGGAATTTATCAAGTGAAATGAATAATTAGCTAAAAGGTTGGTTAAATGATTAGTTAGCTAATTATTAATTAGTTAGTCACTAATTAGTTAAAAATGGAAGGTGAGTTACTTAGATGATTAGTAACACCTTGGTTGAGTTAATAAATTGTCAAATGATTGGTTTAGTTAAATTGCTAATTAAATATTACCCATCATTGATCGGTTGGATTAATTAGTAGCTAAGTAATTAGTAAGTTAGTTGGAGAATAATTAACGTGGGTAATTATTAAAGTGATTAATTAGTGGAATAACTAATTGGGTAATTGGTTGTTAACTAATTGTTTTGATTTTTCTTGTTAATTAGTGGACCTAATTAATTAAAAAGGGGTAGTTAGAGATTAATTAAATCGGTCAACTAACTGATTAGTTATTTGATGATTTAATCATGTGGTTACACTAATTAATTGGTTTAATTAGTGACTAAATGGTTAGCAAGTTAATTGAAGGTTAATTAGTTTTGAATAATTAATTAATAAGTTGGGTGGGCCAACCAGTTAAGAAGGATTGAGTCCATCCAATCTAAGGTTGGGTTCGGATCTAGTAAGTTGGTTCATGGACTAAATTATTAGGAGATTAATTAATTAGTTAAATTATTGACTAATTAAGGGATCAGTTTAATTAATAAATTGACTAACTTGGTTAGTTAATAGAATGGTTAAATGAGGAGGGGAATTTATTTAATAAATCAATAAATTGTGTTGGCTAAGAAGATGGGCTCAAGGTTGATTCGAATCCATTCTAAAAGGGCTGAACCAAGGTTGAATGACAGGGAAACACGAGAGAAGGTCTTCAAGTCAGACTTGGGCCCATTAGAGCATGCATAGTAGATGCAATATTCTTAGACGAGTATCTTATTGAGATAAGATTTTTATTTATCAGATTTTGACTTGGATGCGCCGAGAAGTCCCGTGGAGCACGAGGCTTTGCGATTTTAGGTAAGTACTTCGGCCTAGCACCTTTACTCTTTGATGAGTATTTCTTGACCTTGTTATTGCATGTTGAGCATGCCTTGTTCCTCCCTTCAGGGATTTTATTTTTATGTCTTTGTTGTGACATATTTGTTTCATACATGCTTCCATGAATTTTGTTGAAATCCATATATAGCATGTTTGATTGGTTTTGGGGATGTTGGGATCCCTACTTGTACTGTTCTTCGTCCCGGATTCAGTGGAGCAGGTGAGCTCCAGATTTTGCGAGAGCGTTGGGGCCGATGTGACACCTCGACGCTCCTAAGCACTCCTAGCGGAGGGAGAGTGTTCGGATGTCCTTGCTGGCCAATGGGGTCGATCACTGACCATGTCGCATACGAGGCGGTGGCGCTACCGGCATACATACGACCGAGGGCCGTAGAAGCGGCCAGGATGGTCGCTTCTCGTGTTCACGATGGTACCGAGGGAGACGATTGAGAAGCTTCCATTGGAACTCTTAGCTAGGAGTCACGATCTTGTTATTTTATTGTGATAGACTCCTAGGGCTTGTTTTGAGGCGTGCCTGTAGTTTGCTTTTGATATTCATGTCTTTTGATATCATATTTTCTTGAGCCTTAGGGTACTTACTTGAGCTTTCCATTCAAAGCTCATGCACTTGTTTTCTCCTCGCTATGCATCCCCGAGGCGTAGGGACACTCAGTACGCAGGAGTCAGAGCCGATCGTGGGTCGGGTGATTTGCAGAGGTCCGAGGACCTTGTCTATCTTTTGTTTTGAGTGAGATGTTATGTTTAATAGGTCCCCTTAGGGCTCGATATTTGTAGGGTAATCGAACCTCTTGTTATTTATTTCCGCTAAACTCGTTTATTTTGAATAAAATTAAGTTGTTATTTTGCATTATCTCGCTTACACACTTAGGCCTTGTATCCGGGTGGGGCCCGTCTCTACTTCTACGGCCACTTACGGCCACAGACATCGCGATGCGGTCCTGGATCGGGGTCGAGGCGCTATATATATACCTCACAAAGGTCTTCCCCATGTAATAAAACATGATATCAAAAGATCTATTAATTGTACTAAGCAAAAAAAAATGGCAAGTGTACCATAGGTAATCATCCCGATTGTCTATCATTTTTTGTCTCAACAAATATTTTTATGTAGTAATTTCCAAATCTCTTCAGCAGTTTCATAGTTGCAGTATATGTCAAATAGTTCATTGAAAGAGTACTAAGAATTGTATATAGTCCTATAGTCATCCTCTAGTAACAAAAAGTATTAACCATAGGCATCTATAGTTTTACAAATTTAAGAAATATAATCATACTAGATGTGGCAGCCATGCGAACAAACTCTTATTTGTAATATAAATTCATTCTTAATAATTCATCTCCCCATCAATGGTAAATAAGTCATCATCAACCAAAACGAAGTTAGTGCTCTACATACCTGACTCCATCTCTTTGAAATGGAAGAAGCTTTTGACTCAAGATAGCTTGGCATTGTATCATACAGACCTCTCAAAGAATAATGATATAAGTAGCCAACAAAAGGAAACAGATAGAATATGATCCCACAATAAAATCTTGCATTCATACTTCCAAACAAAGTATAGCTTAAATGAAAAATCAATTAAATCAAGTACTGCAAAATATGTAACAACAGACAATAATATTTGAAGAACAAATTTGAGTTCTTATTGGGAAAATACTAATCAATGATTTCAAAGGCAAACGGATTACAATAGTAATATAAGCCATATTCATAAATATTTCTAAAATTAGATGAAGTATTGAATTTAAAGTCTAAAACGAAAAAGAGTATGTCACCACAAGAATACAAGTGACAAAAATTATATTACTATAAATTTGAATTTATCTCAAATAAAATTATTTGGTCAGTCATGAAAATTCTCATTTTATCTCTATGCCACCATGATCTCCTTAAAATACATGCAATCATAGTTTTCATGTTAATGACATTTGTGTTTGCTTCCTCTCACATTGACCCTTATGATCACAATGGCTCAAATCACCAAAACCAATAGGCCTAACATGCCTTAAACAAATCCTTACCTCATTTTGGATCTCTTCCCCGATTGGAAGAGTTTCAACATACCTTTCGGAATCAACTTCAGGGAGTGGTCATAGCAGCATCCGAAATACTTCTTAAGATTGTTGGAGTTGTAGTTGGGGATGATCTGCTATATATAAAGTTGGGGTTTGACTGAGGCGTGTTGACGCACTGACCTTAAGAAATATTTCGCCTCCTCGGAGTTTGTAATTCGGTGTAGCAAGGATCTCTACGGCGTACTTCTCCTAGGATTCAACAAATACTAAGTCCTTTCCGCTCATACATTACACGAACTGAAGAACATCGGGTGCTCAAGATTGCTCCGAAAATTAAAAAAACAACGAAGAGAAAGTGGTGATGGGAGAAGAAGGAAGAAGAAGAGAGAATTTTTCTTGTTGTATGACTTGAGAAGAGAAGAGCCTTATTTATAGGGGGTTTTTCTAATCTCTAAAATCGGCAACAGCCAATCATCATGCATAAAATCTCATTAAATCAAAATTTTCATTTTTTGAGAGAATTCAAAACGATTCAATCAATTAGCATGAGATCTCAATCAATCTGCATGCATTCCAAAAACGTTTCAATCAATTAGCATGACATCTCAATCAATTTGTATGCATTCCAATTAAATTCATTTAATAGTATGAATAGGATCAACACTAAAATATATGGAAATAAAATCAATTAAAAAAAGGAAATAATCTCTTTAATAATGTGAACGAAATCAACACTAAAATATCTCATTAATTATGGAAACGAAATCAATTAAGAAAATAATCTCTTTAATAGTTGAATCTCAATCAAAAGAGAAATTCCAAAACAGTACATTTTGATTGATTTTGTAAAACTCAATCAGCTCAGGATCCGAGTATTTTTACCAACAAGCACAATAGATTTTTAGAATGGAAACACATATAATAGGAGTATAAGTTTTCTATATAGTCAATATGAGACTAAACACTTTAAAAATCTTTTAAATATTTGAAATCAATTTTTAAAACAAGCCTACAAAAGCCTAAAAATGAAATGAGCTTCCAAGAGAGGGTTCAAACCAGCATGCTTCTAATGACTTGTACACATTTATAAAAAAAAAAAAACAAAAAAAAAAAAACAAAAAAAACTATTCTCTATTGTGTGTTGTATAGTATTATGTTTGAAATAAGTGGGCGGGTCAGAATCCATCCATACCAATTGTTAACATGTGTTTCCTTCGAGAAGCACGGATCCTAGCTAACTCGATCTGCATGTTGATTTAATTAGAGTTTTTGGTCCTCTTTTTTTGAAAAATTTTGGTCCTCTTTTTGAAAATGTGTGATATGCAATCTTTGAAAAGTAACATATAGAATTGAGTCAAATTTTATGTAATTAATCCTACGTAGGTAGGATGGGTACGTGGTCGAGATTAAGTTTTTTTTTTATTATCTGCAATTTAGTGATCATCCAAGTTAATTTGTGCACATGATCATTTCATCAAATAAACCTCATTTCAAAAACTTATAATTAAGAAGTACTCATCGATCCATCATGCAGCAAATTAAATATATAGAAAAAGCAGGAGAATTAGCTAGCTAGGATAGGATGCATATTGTTTGCACTTATATATTAGAAGGTGACATGCACACATAGTAGTACGTAGAGTACCAGTTATTTTATAAAATTAAGTTCATATATAAACTAATTACTAGTGGCTTCATGCCTTCATCATGCCATCATTTTCTCCTTCAACCCCACAGTAAGCTTTGAGAGTATCGGCATTTTCGGCCCATTTTTTTAGGACCCATCCATCTTTTGAGAAGAGGAACTTAACGTAGTCTGGATACTTGTAGGGTTTGTAGACCTGTGGATGGTCTTTATCAACCAGCTTTTCTGGGGCTTGTATAATGCACCCATTCTTGAAATGTGATCTGAACTGGATTGTATGCCTTTTCTCATTATTCAGCATCTTCACTCTATGTGGTGGTGTACTAACTCTCCCGTTGCTCCATGCCTAGTAGTGATTCTCATCAGTACAGAACAATAACATACATACATCAATTATATATATATATATATATATATATATATATATATATATATATATATATATATATATATATATATGTTCTGAGTAGAAATTAGAAAAATACAATTAAGTGCAAATTAAGGATGATCAGGATGCATGGTACGTACCTTAAGGGATTCACCGGCGATGACACTGAAGGAATTGGGGGGAGCGAAAAGTTGTTTGCCGTCCTTAGTTAGGATCTCCAATCCCTGGCCTTTTTGTTGTCGTAGGATGGTTATGATGTTTATGTCAAGGTGAGTGGACATGGCCACCATCGTCTCCTGATTCTCCGGTGCATCATACTCCGTCATCCTAAGCTCATACACTACCGACTTCTCCAACGATTCCCATTCTTTCTCCACTCCCAGCGCCTCCACCACCATCATCCTCATCATCGTCTCCAGCTCCCTTATTTTCCGAATGTACGTCCCTACCACCTCACTATATATATATATATATATATATATATATATATATATATATATAAATATCATTTACATGATCACATGAAAAGGTAGTAGTAGTTTTGATGTGAGAGATCAGAGAAGGAAATTAACCAGAAATGGGGATTTCCATTGGGCGGCCACAAGAGAGCAACGAAGTTGGAGAGTGAGGAGTCGGAGGATGCATCATCAACTTTGAGGCTCTCAAAGTTGCAACCAGGTCTGCGGGGGGCGTAGGCCTCGTAAGGCATATCCGAATGGTTCATTATCATCTTGACGTCCAGCGGGACTCCGAAGAGCTCCTTCAGGACTGGGCCGAACAACTCCTCCAATGTCTCACTCGACACGTCATCATACACCGCCTCGAAGAACCCCTGCGTTTCCAGCGCTTCCATCACCTCCCCACGTACCTTCACCCATTCCTCCGTGCCTGCCTTCGTCATCTCCAACCCTGAAAAATCTATCTTTCGGAATTCAGCCATTTCACTACCCATTCTCTCTCTCTCTCTTACAGTGAACGTGTGACACTATATCCGTCTGTCCATATATATATAGATCACACACTGCACAGAAGAAACAAAAGGGTTAATTTAATTTTACCTAAAAAAGGTATAATCCATGTGATTTGCGTATTCTTACTTGCATACCTTTGGGATGAAGCAAATTGAAATATTCCTGAATAAACAACATTGGAAATCTCCAAAGTCAGATGCAATTTTCTTGAAAATAGTAAATGAATCTACAAGTAAGTGGGGGTGAAGATATTTAATTTTACCTAAAGAAATAAATAAATAATCCATGTGATGCCTGCACTTGCTGCGTACCGTTAGGATGAAGCAAATTGAAATCCTGAATAAGCAACATTAGCTCATCATGATTATTATACAGGTATAGGATCTCCAAAGTCAGATGCAATTTACAAGTGGGGTGAAGATATGAAGTGCAACATATTTAAGAAAGAAAGATAAAAATAAAAAAATAATTGCTGCTGATAACTCGGCAAAATTGCTGCAAACACTGTCGACTTCATAAAATAAATAAATAAATGAAATACAGAACTTCACCACCAATCTTCATAAAGAAAGTTGATGATTCATTCCCCTCACAAAGAGAGGGTGACAGGTTCAAATCATGTCTACACCTCACTATTGGACGATTGATCATCAAATTTGCATCTTTGGAGCAATTAAAATCTCTACTTGAGATCCTACAAAGCACAAAGAAGGCTCACGTGCGGCATGGAACACCTGCAGACTCATGCGCGTTTTGTCCTCACCACGTGCGGAGTGGGATTTGAATGCGGGATTGTCCCCGAACAAACCTCACATCGATCTAAGTAGGAGACCTAGGTGCTATCTTGTGCGAGTGGACGCTAGAACCTGAAACCACTTGTCTAACACAAGAGAACAGTACTGCTAGGCCAACATGGCTTTGGTCCCTTTTTAGAAGCTATAAAACAACTATTTTTTGAGAGTATTTGTGTTTTTTTGGGAAAAATGACATTTTTATCGTCTCAAAATATTATAAACAACCAATTTATGAGGGTGTTTTGGGAATAAAAAATTTAAGAAAAAAAATCTATAAATATTTCCTAAATCTTCTCAATTTCCTCACACCAACATTTTTTTTTTTTTTTTGTTGCTAATTCTCTCATTCTAATCTCCTAAGAATTCAAGCAATCAAGATATTTCAATGAGACTAATTGGGTATACACTTCTCCAACTTTCTTCAAGTCTTCTATGAGTAGTTGGGGTAATTCTTAAATTGTATTTTTAATTGCATAATGGCTAGTTCTTTGAATTTTGCAAACGATAACTCTTTTTTTTTTATCTTTATGAAAACACTCCCTTGAGTGTCAAAGAATCCGATGTCGGTAACAATGCTAGACCATCTACTTGTGTCAGTACTAGTGCCAACATTAATTCGGAAGAGAACCTTGGGGGGTTGGAAATTTTTTAATATTGTTGAAATTGTAAATAAAGGCTCTTAGGCTATTTGCAAAAAATGTAAAAAATGTATTTTCAAGCCAAACCACTGGTGGCTAGAGGTGGGCACGGGCCGGTTAATCGGGCCCGACCCGCCGGTTCCGAGCCGGCAAAATCCGGACCCGGAACTGGCCCGGGGTACAGTGCCAACCCGACCGGCCGGGTTGACCCACCGGACCCGGCGGGTCACGGGTCACCTTCGGGTGGCCCGTGAATCGCCCGGTCAGAATAGAACCAGTAGGCCGGGACAACTCCAGCTTTTCAATTTTTTAATTTTTAAAATATGTAAATGTACATTTAAAAATAGTAAAAAATAGCAAAAAATGTTAAATTTTTTTTTAAAAAAACTATGATATTTTGATATAAAAATAGAATGAGAAAAAAATTTTAAAAATTGAAAACTCTAAAATTCATTATCCTACACTCATTATTCAAATATTAAGAAAACCAAACAAAATTATAAAATTAAAAAAAAAAACATATAAATGACAAGCTACTTAAAAAAAATAAAGAAATAGTCAAATAACCATAAAAAAACCTTCATTATTGACAATTAGAGTTCGCAAAAATCTCCCTTGAACGGAAAAAATCAATCTATAAAATTCATTATCCGACACTAATTATTCAAAAATTAAGAAAATCAAAAAAATATACAATCATAAAAGAGCATATAAATAGGAAACTACTTAAAATTAAGGAATTAACCATAAAAAGCCTTCATTATTGACAATCAAAGAAGGCAAAAATCTCTCATGAATGAAAAAAATCAATCTATAAAATTCACTCCTATTTAATTATTTAAACATTAAAAAAACCAAAAAAATTATAAAATCACCTATAAAATTCAATCTATAAAATTCACTCATATATTAATTATTAAGTTAATACTATAAACAACGTGCCGAAATCAACTCAAAATTCTATTTATTTATCATAAAACCCCCAAATTTCTCCAAAATAGAGAGAGAGAGAGAGAGAGAGAGAGAGAGAGAGAGAGAGAGAGAGAGAGAGAGAGAGAGGGAGGTGTAGAAATAGAATGGGAGAAAAAATTTGAGTGAATTTATGGAGGAATGAGATAATTAAGTTTATTAAAAAAGAAAATCTTAATTATTTCAACCTTAATTAAAGCATCAGTTTGATTGAAAAGAAAGAAACAAAAATCATAATTTCCAATTTTATAAGTTTCCAAGAATATTAAGTAATAAATTAATAAAAAAAATAAATTTTTAAAAAGTTTAGGTGAACTAGAATCCAACTTTTTATAGTATTAAATTACTACTATAAAAAATGGGCCGAAATCAACTCAAATTTTTATTTTATCATTAAAACCAATAAATTTCTCCAAATTTAATATATATATATATATATATATAGAGAGAGAGAGAGAGAGAGAGAGAGAGAGAGAGAGAGAGAGAGAGAGGGGCCAAATTGGGCTCAATCCGCCGGCTTAACCCGGCTGACCCGGCGGGTTGAACCTGCGAGCCAACCCGGCCCGACCCGGCGGGTCACGGGTTGGGAAAATCCCAACCCGTGAATCGCCCGCCATCAGAAGGGCCACGGTTTGCCTGCCCGGCCGCGTCACGGGTCACATGAACGGCTGGTTTTGCTTGCCGGTTCCAGCTCTGCGAGGGCTCAAACAGTGCGTGCCCTCTACTAGTGGCACTGACCACCATAAAAAAACATGTTGACAAAAATGCTTTAACCCAACATGATCTTACTCAAACCCAAATAACTAATTTTTCTCCTTCCCTTCTTGGTAATTTTCATTTTTATAATGTAAATGTAAGAAAAATTCTAGCTAAATTTATTGTTTAGGATGAACACCATTTTAATTTTTCTGAAAATCCTAAATTTGAAAAAATGATTTATGATGCATTTTGTCTCGTTTATAAAAAATTCTACAAAATATCATGAGGAAAATGATATTTTCAATTTATAATGAATATTAGGAAAACCAATTTGTGATTTATCTAATATTTATTCAAAAAAAATTATTTTTCGGATATTTGAACTTTCAAACATTAGAGTTTTAACGAATTAGAATATCGACATAGTAGTAGTGTCATTGCCAATTGTATTATAAACACAATTTTTAATTATAAATTATAAATTTTATTTTTTTAATTACTTTTGATAATGCTTCTAGTAATATTAGTACAATTGAAATTTTAAAAACCTATTTAAAACCTATATTTTTCAGAAGATTATTTAATATTAGATATGCATGCCATATTTTAAATTTATAAGTGTAAGATGGTTAAAAAATAATTGAACCCCACATTCAAAATATTAGAAGTTATATTTTATTTATTAGAAACTCATCAAATAGAATAAAAATTTAGAAGGTTTTGTATTCAATATGGTATAAAATATAAAAAATTTATTATTGATGTTGAGCATATATTGGTGGAATTCCACCTATACCATGTTAGAATGTGTTTATGAATATAATGACATTATCACCATTTTTTACTTTGAACATTATAAAGAAAATCAAATTACTAAATTTGACCGGGAAGTGAAAAACATGATTAGAGAATTTTTAGAAATTTTTGTAATTCAACAAATGTTTTTTTATGTTGTTTATTATTCTACTACTGTTACAATCATAGACTACTTTTATTTTATTAGTGATATTTTTGCTAAATATTGATTATAATGAGTTTTTCTCCTACTGTTGCTTTTATGGAAGAAAAATTATTTAAAAAATATTTTGAAATAATTGAACAAATTTATATTTTATCTTACATGATAGAGCTTAGATTTAAAATTGAAAGTGTTTATTTTTTATTATTATTGTAGACTCATATGATGAAAATATGGATGTATATCATAGTTTTTAAAATGAGGAATATAAAACCATATTTTTTTTAAATGTATACTATTGATAATCAAATTTATGGTAATAGAAGAACATCTCCATTAAGTGATGTTAAAAATATTTCAGGATAGGTGGGATTCTCTCGGATGATCCGGGATTGAATCCCCCTCTTGCAAGATGGGGCTTAGGCGCGTTGAGGTGGCTCCGCCCTAGACCTATCCTTAACTTCCCTCGTGGGGGCACTTGTCGCCTTTGTCAAAAAAATAATAATAAATAAATTATATATATATATATATATATATATATATACATATATATATATATATATATATATATATATATATTTCACAGGAAAAATCTAAAACTAAAACTCCTTTACAATTAATAAATATAAGAAGAAAAAATCTAATGGTTCTTCCTTTTCAGTGGCGGATCTTAACATTAAGTCTTAGGGGGGCCAACAAATTCAATGATAAATAATAAAAATCTCATAAAACCATTAAGTTTTTTTTTTTACTTTGTCACCCCCTCAAAAATAATCAAATCACTTATCACTCATTATTTTTCAACAATACGCCATAACCCCCTCATTTAATTTTATTTTATTTATCACCCCATCGACCAAATTTTTCACCAACAATAATTATATTTCTATTTGACCACTAGAAATTTTTCGTAATTATATAAAATGACATGCTTTGTTATTACACCCATGACCCATGATATGTGTTTGTTACCTAGATATAAATAATTATTATTTGTAAAATAGATTTTAAAAATATATCAAATAAAAAAAATTAAAAATAGGATATGTTTAATGGAAATTATTAGTATTAAATTAAATATTTTAAAAAGCAGATGTAATCCTCCAATAAAAAAATGATAACAAAATTTAAAAAGAAAATAGAAGAAAAACTTCCAACTTATTGGATTCGAACCAATGGCCAAGGCCCCCCCAAAGCTATACATAGGTCCGTCCCTGTTTCCTCTTCCTCCTCCTCTTCTACTATTTCTTTGCATGAATTAAACCTTTATTTAACAAATAATTTCAATAATTACCTTACTTTAGAGGAAATTAATAATTTAAATATTTTGTCATGGTGGAAAGCACAAAAGCATAATTATCCCGTACTAATTGCCATAACGCGTGATCTACTAAGTCCACCAGTGTTCACATCGGCATCAGAGTCTTGTTTTAGTACAAGGAACAGGGTACTTGACGACAAAAAGGAGCCGGTTGAGACAAACTTCTTTGGAAATGTGCATATGCATGTTTGAAGGATTGGTTGGATGACGAAGTATCAACACGGACATGATACAAGTAGCGACATCGGTGAAGACACAACAACAACTAAAAAATAAAACATGGAACAAAGTTACATGAAAACTTGAAGACTACTTGAAGACTTGAAGTTCAAGATTTCTAGTTTTGGAGATTGTAAATTAGTATTTGTTTTCAAAAACTTATGAGTTATGACATAAATATTTTTTTAATCATATTTTTAAATAAATCATAATATTTTTATTAGTTATTTTCTCAATAAAATTAAATTTATTATAATTTGATTCTTTTGTAAGTTAAGTTTGAATCTTAATCATAATTTCGGGTAAAAATGTTAAGAGGTAACCAAAGTATGCCCATATTTCACTTTGGATACCAAACTTCAATTTGTATTTTTATGGTCACCCTATTTCTATTTGATTTCAGTGAGAGGGTACCTGAGGAAAACCGACAAGAATTATCTGACATGGTCGCCGGATTAGCTACGTGGAGGGTATTGAAATAATAAACTACACAAATCTTAACTAATTGAACAACATTTGAAGGAAAAAACAATATTTAAACCATGATTTCAACAAAGTCAAAACGAACAACATTCGATATCAAGATTCAAATGTTGTTCAATTAATTAGGATATTTTTAAATTAGGACTTCAATACCCTCCACATAGCTAATCCGGCGGTCACGTCAGATAATTCTCGCCGGTTCCCCTCGAATACCCTCTCGTTGCAATCAAATAGAAGTAGGGTGACCCAAAAGATACAAATTGAAGTTTGATACCCAAAGTGAAATATGGACATAGTTTGATGACCTCTCAAGATTTTTCAGATTTGTATTTATCTAATTTATTTATTTAATTTTGTAATATTTTACAAAACATGTTTTTGAATATAACCAGGGTTTTTCTAACATACATAAATATTTTTTTTTTTTTGAAAAGGGTAACATACATAAATATAACCAGGGTCTTTCTACAACGATAAAAGGGTCTAGAATTAGAAGTCATCCATCATGCAACAAGATAGAACAAGCAGGATAGAACACATATATAGTAGAGTACCAATTTTATGAAAGGTCATAAACTATAGTGGCTTCATGGCTTCATGCCATCATTTTTTTTTTCCCTTCAAACCCACAGTAGGCTTTGAGAGTATCGGTATTTTCAGCCCATCCTCCATTTGAGAAGAGGAATTTAAGGTAGTCTGCAAAGTTGTAGGGTTTGTAGAGTTGTGGGTGGTCTTGATCAACCAGCTCTTCTGGGGCTTGTATCATGCATCCATCCTTGAATTGTGATCTTAACTGGATTGAATACCTCTTCTCATTATTCAACATCTTCACTCTATGTGGTGTTGCCTTAACCCTCCCGTTGCTCCATGCCTGGTGATTTTCGATCATCACAGTACATATATACATCAATTATGTTCTCAAATGAAGTTGACTAGGTTATACTCTAATTTTAACTCTTGTTTGCTAATTAGTGTTAATGGTTTTTAAAATGTAGATCAATAATCTATTTTACTATAGGCAAAATTGTATGTATACCCACGGAAAGGCATGAAGTGTATGGTTCTATATCGATAAAGTCAATTCCATATTTTTTTTTAGGTGAAATTATCTATAGGTCTCTAGCACTATTTTCAGGGATCTTAAAGTCAAACACACATACACAACACTAAATAATAAAAAAAACACTCCAAGGACCCCAAGGGAATTAGGGCACTATTCCAGGGACTAATAGTGAATTATCTATTTTTTTTATAAAAAATATCTTTGTTTTTTCCATTTTTTTTGAATTAATTAAAAATAAAGGTAGTTTACCAAAAGACTTATTGTTTAGCGGTGTAACTTTCCCGTACATTGGGTAATTCTCCTTGGACAAGTCCCAAGATCGAGTCCTCGCCCCCATAAATAGGAGAGCAAGCTCAGTCAGGTTTACTCCTTGAAGACTATATGCGCTGCAAGTGTGGCCGAGCTGACCCTAACACGCCTATATATATATATATAAATTATGGATGATTTTGCTTATATGGATTAATCCACCTAAATTGAACTTAGCTTAAACAAATAATCCATCCTTAATATATAAAACAAATTGAGAAAGCAAAAAAGAAATAGAGATGATACAATGGGGCCTGCCGGATATCCGGCCGCCCCATTGTATCATAACCCTATATATATATATATATATATATATATATATATATATATATATATATATATATATATATATATATATATATATCCCTTAGTATTTATCTATAAATTTTTTATAATTTTTTATATATATGGATAGTTATTATATTATCTTATCATCAGAATACATATATATATATATATATATATATATATATATATATATATATATATATATATATATATAGGTTAGGATCATGAGACACACTATTTTGACACACAATTTGACATCCTTTTTCATTCATTGGCTTCCACAGTGTTTTAACCAAATCTAACCGTATGGATGGAAAGAACATCGAAAAATAAACAAGCATGTCAATTTTCATACAATTTAGGAACTTGTAGGGTCTTCATCTTAATAGGTGAAATTTTATATGGTTGGAATTTCACCATTTAATATGAAGACCCTATAAGTTCCTAAATTGTATGAAAATTGACATGTTTGCTTATTTTTCGATGTTCTTTCCATCCATACGGTTGGATTTTGTTAAAACACCGCGTGTCAAATGAAATCTAAAAATGACGCCAAACGGCCAAAATAGTATGTCACATGATCTTAACCCTATATATATATATATATATATATATATATATATATGGGTTAGGATCATGAGACACTTTTTTGACACATCGTTTGACATCCTTTTTCGTTCGTTTATTGGCGATTGTTTTATTAAATTCAGTAGGTATGGATGGAAAGAACATCGAAAAATAAATAAGCATGTCAATTTTCATACAATTTAGGAACTTGTAGGGTCTTCATCTTAATAGGTGAAATTTTATACGGTTAAAATTTTACTATTTAATATGAAGATCTTACAATCTCCAAATCAGAATAATGCAACATGTTTCTTTATTTTTCGATGTTCTTTCCATCCATACTGGATTTTGTTAAAACACCGCAAGCCAATAAATAAAAAGGATGTCACAATAATGTCCAACAAATAAATACATGTCCCATTTATCTTAACCCTATATATATATATATATATATATATATATATATATATATATATATATAATTTATAGATAAATATTAATTGATATATATAATTAAAATAAAAATATATATATATATATAAACTAATTATAAAATTTATGGACGATTTTGCTTATATGGATTAATCCACCTAAATTGAATTAGAGAAAAATAGCAAAAAATCCATCCTTAATATATAAAACAAATTGAGAAAGCAAAAAAGAATTATAGCAAATGCGAAGGATTAGAGGATGGGACCTGGAAAGATTCGCCAATGACGACATTGAAAGAGTTGGGGGAAGCGAGAAGCCATCTATCATCCTTGGTTTGGATCTCCAATCCCCGGCCTTCTTGCTGCCGTATGATGGTCATGACGATAATGTCACGGTGAGCGGGCATGGTCACCATCGTCTCCTGGTTCACCGGTGCATCGTACTCCGTCATCCTAAGCCCATACACTACCGACTTCTCCAACGATTCCCATTCTTTCTCAACGCCCAGCGCCTCCACCACCATCCTCCTCACCATCATCTCCAGCTCCCTCATGTTCCCAACGTACCTCCCTACCACCTCACTATATATATATATATATCATTAATCACATGCATGCAAAGAAACAATTGTTTGTAAGTAAGAGAGGAAGAGAGAGAGAGAAGCAAATTAATTAACCAGAAAGTTGGATTTCCATTGGGCGGCCACATGAGAGCAGAGAAGCTAGATAGAGAGGAGTCGGAGGAAGCATCATGAACCTTGAGGCTCTCATAGTTGAAACCCTTTGCAGAGCTGCGGGGGATGTAGCCTTGGAGAGGCTTATCGGAATGGTTCCTCATCTTGATGTCCGGCGGGAGTGCGAAGAGCTCCTTCAGGACTGGGCCAAACAACTCCTCCAATGTCTCCATCGACACGCTATCGTACACCGCCTCGAAGAACCCCTTCGTTTCCAGCGCCTCCATCACCTCCCCACGTACCTCCACCCATTCCTTTGTGCCTGCCTTCTTCATCTCCAACCCTGAAAAATCTATCTTTCGGATTTCACTACCCATCATCTCTCTCTCTCATCTCTCTGATCACTCTCTCTCTCCCTCTCTCTCTCTCTTTCCATATATCTATTACACTCCAATAATTGAGTCATGGTGAACATTTCATTATCCGCGTATAGTTGGTCCATCTTCTTGTTCCAACATTTGGATATGTAAAAGCCAAAATATCTTTTATTAATTATCTGGGAGCACTTTATTTGGCTACTGACGTCTGAATTTACAGGAGTGAAATTTCTCATCACTATGGGATTACATCCCCAGTTATTGTGAAACAAAAAAACAATGAGATTATGGAAGTAAATATTCTCGCATTTATTGCTATTGCACTCTTTATTCTAGTTCCTACTACTTTTTTACTTATCATCTATGTAAAAATAGTCAGTCAAAATGATTCGGTTCGAGACCATTGGATTATAATTCTTATATTAAAAAATAAAATGGTCAAATATACATTAAATTCTGAATTATGATCCCATGGTCTCGGTACCATGGAGTCATCCATGGTACTGAGACGTGACATCATCTCGGCCGCAAAGGGCGGCTCGGGATATGTGCACGTCACACATCCCGAGGCTTGTTTTATGGCATGCCTCGGGAGATGTAGACCGAGCAGTTTTTGAGGCCGAGATGATGCCACGTTGACTCCATGGTACCGAGACCATGGGATCAACACTCTTAAATTCTTCCTCACCCCCCAGCCGCTAAACTCCTACAACCTGTCTCACCACATCTATCCTTTCAAAATTTTCCAATTATTTATCAATTAAAATTCATATATTTACACTCATACTTCTCTTCTTCTAGATCAAAATATCATTGCAGTTTTTGAAACTCACATTAATTAGTACAAACTTTTTTTTTTTAATAAGGTAATAAACATCCTTATATGGACTTCAAAGAACATGCACAGAAGTAACCGCTCAATCTCACAGATTTGTCTCTGGGAGAATATAGATTCACACCCGACCCTCAACTTGCAAGAGTGGGGGTTCAATTCTGGATTCGTCCACATAAGAATCTCATCTCTTAACAAGCGACCTAAATACCAATAGACCCTTGTGTCTTTGGTTTTATAGGTACAAACTAAATTTCGATTGATAAGTAAATATAGACTTAGAGTGATTGGACTAATACAAAGTATTTTCGTTTTTTTTTCTTCACATGTGTTGCTCAATGAAATTCTATTCAACTTTAGAGTGTAACAATATGGTTTTAAGAAGAAAAAAAAATTGAAAAATATGATGCACCTCTACTTATTTATTTATTTATGAAAATTAATGAAGTCATCATGAATCAAATGAGGCTGTTGTTTTCCCGCTTGAATCTTACAAAACGGGAGAAGTTGAGACGATGAGTTACTATCTCATTTAGTTGGTGTGTAGTGCTTGTCTCTCATGATGTCACTGAAGTGCAAAACAAAGACTTTATTTTAGTGGGTTTCTGAATAGACATAAACACCTTGTCAATGTGAATAGACATTTTGCTATATCAAGAAGTGACGTGCTTGTTAATTCAACCATTATCTCTAGACATTAGATAACCAATCTATTGTTACATGATATTTACAATTAGAAAAACAGGTTTACTATAATCTCTATGAATTGACACACTAAATTTAGTTACTATTGCTCCATAATTTATTACCATTATCTCTAGACATTAGATAACCAATCTATTGTTACATGATATTTACAATTAGAAAAACAGGTTTACTATAATCTCTATGAATTGACACACTAAATTTAGTTACTATTGCTCCATAATTTATTATATAATATTTCCTCAAAGTGTGAATAATAAATTATTTATTATAAAAATAAAAACTATATTAAGATGGTCGATAGAGATATTATACTAGAAGTTTACTGATATTAAGCCGATCATCTCGAAAATTCTCTCAAGTGAGTTATAAAATAGATGGTAGAAAAAAAAATTCATCAAATTATTATTATTATTTGTTTGTGCCCAAGGAGCAGTTACGTTATAAATTAAGAACATTAATTTATGTAATATATTACAAAAATAAATATAAAAATAATTGAAATACAAGGCAGGAAAATCCACTTCTAATATATTAAATAAATATTTGTAAAAGAGGAATCCACTTTAATCTACTTCTATCACGAATTAGGACCTCAGAGGAGATGCAGCTGAGTGAGAAAAATTATAACCAAAGATCAAACAAACATACAAGAGATAGCTCACGCATAATCTTTATGTGGAAACCCTATAAAACAAGGGAAAACAACGGGGCACCCGGCAAGCAATAATCCACTAAATTAGAGCAAGATATACTCTTGAGTTGATGCCCAAACTCAAGATTACAATCAATAAAGAAGAGAAATAGATCAACAAAGAAGTTAACTTAAGTTAGCAACTTAAGCAAACAAACTCAACACAAAAGTTTCAACGTCCTTATTCTCCAACGAGTAGGGCCTTCACCACTACTCAATCTTCTCCTTCCTTCTTGCTCTCACTCTCTATGGTCTGGTTATCTTCATTTCTCTCTATGTTCAACTCTATCTCACTAGAAAGGCATCTTCTTCTTTTCTACCTCCCTAGTGAGAATTCCAAAACACCTTTCTGCAACTTGTATGACGCTCCATTGTTACACCATTTTGCCTACCATACTTGTAGTTCCAAGACACTTTTATCTGACACTAAGCTTTCCTATCTTGATATTAATTAGTGCCATGTGTACTTCTGCTCAGGATCTTCTGCCAAGCATGTGTCGATGTTCGGTTCGCCTACATTCTGCCAAACATCAATGGTGTGCTCATTGTTGAACATCCGAACATCTGCTTAGTATTCAATGCGAAGGGCTCGTTCACTTGCCCGTAAGTGATAGGGAAGTGGGGGAAGTTGACTGACTTCCCCCACTTCTGCCGTTTATTTGTCCGAAAGTGGGGGAAGTTACACTTCCCCCACCCCAGTGACTTCACTCCTTTACACTAGCCTCACTTCCATTTTTTAAAAGCCGAAGTGGCTGAAGTAGGGGGGTTATATATTTCCACTTCAGCCCACTTCGCCACCCAAAACCAAACTCAGCGAACTCTCACGAACGCGAGCGAAGAAACCCGAGCGAGCTTCTCACCGCAAGCGTGGCCTCCATCCCGATCTCCGCCCGATACCCTTGAGGATACGTCTCCGTATCATCGCCTGATCTTCAACCGCGACGCCTCGGAAGCTCCGTCCGATCTCCGACAGCGAGGTTTTTGGAACTCCGCTCGATCTCGGACCGCGACGCCTCCAGCTAGCTCACCCGGATAGAAGTCATCCATTGTCTCCTGAACGCCGTGATTCTGAAGGACTGTGAAGCTTCGATCTGAAGGCTATCCTGAGTGCCGCTAGCATTCTATCCTCAAGTCAAGCATCGAGTTCCAAATCTAGGTTTTATTCTACATCCGATTTTCAGATCTAGGTTTTTTCCTTGCTCTCAAGCCTAATTTTGTCTGATTACTCCTTCAATTTAGGGTTTCTGATTTTTAGATCTAGGTTTTTTTTTGTTGGAGAAAATGAAGAACTATGTTTAACTGTTTTGTTGGATTGTATGGACATGATTTTCATTGTTTTGTATTACTGCAGAGGTAGACACATGTTTTTAGTGTTCTTGATTTAGCAATTTTTAGCAGTTTTTAGAGTCTCCAATTTTTAGCATTGCAGTTTATTTCAATCAGATTATGATAATTCAGCTGTGAACTGACACTATTGATTTGATTCTTTGGTTTTATGTGACTATAGTATGTGCAAATATTCAATTCTTATTCGGTGGTGTTTTCCTGTTGTCGTAGACTGAATATATACCTACATCTTGCAATCAGCATTGTCATATTGCTTTATTCCATAGTCTCGGATGTGTTTAGCAGTGTCAATATTGATAGCAAAACCCATTGGATGAATGAAGAAATTAGGAAGGGTACAGATGAATATGTAGTGATGATTCATTACTTTTCTTTTAGGGTTAGGGTTTTAACTTTGAACTTTTCCTGATTTTCTGGTCAAAAGAAAGACTAAGATCAACAGATGCATGAATTCCTGTTTTGCCAAAGCCTTCATTTATGACTTCACTTTGGAAGTAGATGCATGAATTACGGAACAAATTTTTGTCAAACAAACACTTCCTACCATTAATCTTGGCTTGTTCATACTCATCAGAAACCTCATCTTTCAATATTGAAATTGTAGGATGGCTAGGGAAAACTTGGATGAAGTTATGATCGGCATCAATATATCAGTAGTGATGACTTATGTTGCTATGCTTTTCGTTTTAAGAAGAAGAAAAAGACGGCGCAAATTACTTCGGGAACCTTCAGTAGTTAGAAATATCCATAGGAATGCGCATATGTGCAGAATATTGGATGGAAGAGTACATAATTGTGTTGAATATATAAGAATGAGGAAGGACACATTTCTAAGGCTATGTTATGTTCTACGAGGGCGTGGCTACTTAAGGGATACTATCTACGTGTCCGTCGAAGAACAAGTGGCGATGTTCTTGCATATAGTGGGGCACCACGCTAAGAATCAATCAATGAAAATTGATTTCATTAGATCAGGTGCTACGGTAAGCCGGTATTTCAATGCCGTGCTTCAGGCTATATGCGAAATTAGAGATGAATTTGTGAAGCAACCGGGCGTCTCACTACATCCAGATATAGAGTCTAACCCACTTTGGTTTCCTTACTTCGAGGTATTATCCGCTATACATCCTTAGTAATTTTGAAATATTTTGGTCAAAGTGTCTAATAAATTTTAACTATTTAGGATTGCATTGGATTCATTGATGGGACCCATATAGATGCAAGGGTGGCTGTAGAACTCCAAGGCAAATTTCGGGGACGCAAAGGGATCACACAAAATGTTCTTGCCGCATGTGACCTGTGAAATGAAATTTGTATATGTCCTCGGGTTGGGAAGGCTCGGCCAATGATTATCTAGTTCTAAAAGATGCACTATCCCTACCAAATACCGTATGGTTTATCTCAGTACCTTCCGTGTTAAATACCGTAATCGATATTATACACTTTTACCGTATTTTTTAATTTGGAGTATACTAAAAACTTCGTCACTATCAATGTTAGGTAAGTACTACCTCGTCGATGCCGGTTACGCAACAACGGAAGGGTTCATCGCTCCTTATCGTGGCGTTAGGTATCATCTAAAGGAATATCAAGGCGCACACCAACAAATGAAAGGGAGCTATTTAATCTACGCCATTCTCAACTCAGGACAAGGATAGAGAGAGCTTTTGGAATCCTTAAGAGTCGGTTCAGGATTCTAGATTCGAGGCCATTCTACCCATTTCCAACATAAGTGGACCTTGTCCTTGCTTGTTGTGTGTTGCATAATTTCATAAAAGATATTGATCCGGGCGACACTTTCTTGGATGTAGAAGTTCCTACCGGAGAAATTTTGAGACCCGATGGACCCGATAATCCAAGGACATTACGTGAACGAAGGGATATTTCTCAAGCTTGGAAACTAATCCGCGACAGAATAGCCGCGGCGATGTAGCGTGATTTCATTTCACGGGGGCGCACATAGAATTTCAAAGTGTATTAGGTTTTGCAAAGTGTACTTCTATGAACTTTAACAATGTGTATCCAATTTGAATATCTAAACTATGTCTTGCTACATCTTAATTTAACCCCCAAAAGAAAGTCTGCTGAATTTCTGCTGAATTATTGTTGTTTTTCTGTAGAATTTCTGCAAATTCTTCAATGATGCAGGATTATTTTGTTATTTGTGTGGCATAGCATCTCTGCTGATTGGAGTTTATGGCATGGCTGGTGTGGTCAGCTGTGTGCTTGATTTTAAATGGGTTTGTGAGGGTTCCTATTGAGTTTTCTCTTTGGTTTTCATCTTGTGTTTTTATATGAACTTGTTTTCTGAGTTTAGAGAATTTTGGTTTGCATGTATTTAATGCTGTGTAAAATCAGATACAGCAGTGAGAAGGTTTTAGTTAGTTAAAAATGGCTATTTCAGCTCCACCTTGCATTAGTCATTTCTGGAAATAAGGGGAATGTTTACTGTTGACTGCATGGCATGGATTGATCTACTTCAGCCTCAAACTGGAGCATTTGTAATCTGACTGCTGTTAACTGTAATAAATAAGAAATAAACATTTCTGTATTCCTGAACCCCTTTCCTTAATGGGCTCGCTAAAGAAAAGATGAAGGCTAGAACATAGCAAGAAGGTATCTCTTGTACCTGTTTCCATGTGTTTAAAAGATTGTCCTTTCCCTTCCTATCATCTTCACGTAGAGGAAATAAATACATTAAATAGATTCTCACGGAAGATCCAACTGCATCCTAATATCAAATAAATAAGTTAAAATTTGAAGGCCATATGAACCATGACACAACATTAAATACATGCAAACCTTCTCATTGCATTTTGGCTTTTAGGTTCTTTCTTGTGCCTGAGGCATTTCCTAATTTTCCTTTGTTGCTATAATTTTGGCTCTTAGGTTTGCCAAGAAACTTCTACACCCCATTCTTTCCCTTAGGTATTTCCTGCGCTTCTTTCATTCTGACATTTAGGTTTGTTCAAGAACTTGTACACTCCATATCATTCAGTCAGTAGCTCATTCTTGTGCCTGAGACTTCACTTCATTTGGTTGTTGCATTCATATCTGTTTGAGCAGCTCCTATTGGTTTATTAGTTTTTGGAAAAGGATTGATTCCATGGCAGTTTATTTGTTTTCTCCTTCTACAAGGATTTGAAGTGTTAGATTTTGTAAGGTGTTCTATTCTCCTTTGGGTTGTCGATACTTATCACAGTAGGATGAAGTGACACTTAGATGACATCTTATGTTGATGTCTTTGTGCCAGCTATATGAGGCATCCAAATTTTAGCTGTAATATTTCTCTCATTGAAAACTAGTAAGATGATATATTTCAATTAGATATTTTTACCTGCACATGAGCCTACTTGCTTCATTCCTGCAGATACATGCTTCTTCTCAAGAGTGATGCTAATAAGTGTTTGAGTGCTTGCTTCCTTACTGCCCAATAATTCTGCTATGATATAATCACTATTTGCTTGTTTAATTAAACTCTCTGAATTTCTGAGTTTAGAGAATTTCTGAAATTGTTTTGTGCTCATATTTACTGGATTTGTTTGAATGTGAATTTATTAAACTCCCTGAATTAAGTGTGTTTCTTTTTTACTTTTATATGTTAAAAAACCTTATTACCTTTCTTGTAGGACTTTGAACATTAAAGGGATGTCGACACCCCTAAATAATGTTGATGGTACCCAGTCTGGTTCTTCATCAGGCCATAAGCGCAAGGCTCAGATGGATAGCGTGTTGATCCCGTTTCTTGTTGAGATGGTGAAGGCAGGCCTGAAGGTTGACAAGTCCTTCAAGCGACAAGCCTTCGTTGAAGCTGCAAAAGTTGTCAACAATAGGTTTCCATTGGCCAATGTCAATGCCGATAATGTGGAAAACCGGTTGCGGTCACTGAAGATAAGATATCAAGAAATTAAGAAGATCATGAATCTGAGTGGCGTTGGGTGGAACGATTCACAAAAAATGCTGGTCCTCGAGGATGAAACCTACCGGGCATTTGTAGAGGTATTTAACATATTTGTTGTTTATTTAATCATGGAAGTTTTTTTTATTTTTATTTTTTTTTGTTTTCTTATCTATGAACATCTCTTTGTAGGGGCATCCCAAAGCGAAGGATTATTTGAACAAGCCAATACCATTGCTTGATGAGCTGCGATTGGTTTGTGGTGATGATCACGCGACGGGTGAATTTGCGCGGACTATCTTCCATCCATTTGGTGTCCCGAACCCAGTATTGGAAACACAACCTGAAGGAGTTGATACCATGGAATCAGATCCTTTAGATGAAAATGAGCAACAAGAACAACCAAGGTCCTCTACAAGCAACGACAACATTAGGCCTCCTCGGGCATCAAGGACCAACAATGAGGATACTATAATGAACGACATTTCTCAGAGCATTGGTCAAATGCCTGCTTCACTGAAGGCTTTGAAGAAGAAGAATTGGAAGGAAAAATTGACTGAAGCTTTAGATACCTTGCAGGGCTACAGTATCGAGGACATGAATACTTTGTATGTAACTCTGCGCGCTGATAGGCGTCTTGTTGAGGACTTCTACATGAGGAAGCAAAGTCTCCGTGAATTTTATGTCAATGAGTTTCTTGCTGAGAGAAGGACGTCTAGGCCTTGAGAAATGCATGGAGTGGGTGATGGAGTTCTTGTTTTCATTGAGTTGTTTTCATGGTTTGTATGGACATGGTTTGTTGCTGACATGTGTGTGACTTTGTTTTTATTTGTTGTATGGACTTGAGTATGGATTTGAGAAATGTTTGTTGCAGACATGTGTGTGACTTGAAAAATTTCATCAGTTATTTTGCATGCCTTTGGGTTCTACTGGCAGGCTACTTTCTCTTGTATAAAGATTGCTTCCAGGCTATCTTGTTGTGATGGATGGAATTATCGGCAAATTGCTTGTATTGTTGCAGGTGTGATTATTACTTTTCATTTGCAAAGTGCTTTATTATGTGTGTGTGGATTGAGGGATTGTTTTCCTGTGGTTGGTTGGATGATGAAAATTAGGTTGGATTACTGAATGGAAATTTTTTTGTTATGAGCTTTTTCTTCTCATCCTTATGGAATTTGTTTTCTTTTTTACTGGACATTGTTGTTGTGTAGTTGTCATTTTTGTAAGGTCTTATTAGACTGTGATAGCTAGCTTGTATGTGGTTATACTACTTTTTATCTATATAAGATCTCAAGTGCTTTAGGTGGAACACAGAGATATTATCTTTCCAATAGGGGGACATTGATATAATCATGTTTTTAGGTATGTATATACATATTCCAACATCGGTCTTGTGTTTGATATTCTTTTGCTTGTTATTTCCAGGCTATTAATTAATTTATTTTTCAATGATTGAATAGATTACAAGAGTGAAGTTGAACTCAAGGATATTAAAAGGGCCTAAACAAATGGGATATTAATAATGTTATTAAATGTGATATCTCTGTTTTCAAATAAAATAAAATTTGAAACAAAATATTTCTTAGTGTACACTCAAATTATACTCATCAATTATAAAATAATTAAAAAGAAATGTCCTCCAAAAAATTTAGGTGATTTCTGACTTCCCCCACTTTCGTGGATATGAACACACTACGGAAGTATTTACCGAAGTGATCTCACTTTCGGTGAAATGAACACAAAAAGTGGGGGAAGTGCCCACTTCGGTGCCCCATCACTTCGGGGCAAATGAACACAAAAAGTAATACTTCCCCCACTTTTGTTGGCTTCGGGGGAAGTGGGACTTCCGCCCACTTCTGACTTCCGGACACTTACGGGCAAATGAACTCCCCCGAAGCATCTGTTGTTCGGCCCATTTGGCCATTATGTCGAACATAAATTTCGGTTCTCTTGAAATACACGCCCGCCATTCAATGATGGTCGCCGACTTGGTCTTAGACCTTCATCCCAACATCACTAACCCTATAGAAGAGGAGATGACTGATAAGGTGAAAGAGCGATTGGGACTGAAGGACTCAATGGATCTGGGAGACCTAATCAACCCTAGAGGAGAAGCACGTGGCAAACGATCCTTGTAAGAGCACAAATAAAACCCAGCAGAAGGGTAGAGTTGCATTGGAGGATGAACAATTTTCTTTCTTTTATGGTCTCCCAAAACCAAAACTAAGATAGTTGTCATGCAAGTATTAACGTGGAACCGTAGAAGAGTATTAGGGAGTGACACAATTAATAAGGTATAGTCGTTAATTCGATCCATTAAGTTATTGATAGTCTGTCTGCTTGAGACTGAAGCAGATGAACCAAAGTATTGAGGTTCTGTGGTAAATGGGTGGCATTTGTTGGGAAATAACCGAGGTTCTTCTTCCTGAGGAGCTCGGCAGACAGCTCCTGAATCCGAGCTTCTCCTGGAGCACCTCGGAAACTCAGTTGTCAGAACTGAGTGCTCTACACCAGAACCGCTACACTTGCAATCCTTCAAGCACTTCCCCTTCGCTGCAGAAATAGGATCGTTGGAGGCTGCTGACGAAACAACTTAAGCAACTTGCAAACAAGAGAACCAGAACAAACATACACCACACACGACAGTATTTACGTGGTTCGGCAACAGTGCCTACGTCCACGACCCACACCCTTCTTCTTTTTCAGATAAACTCAAGGAAGAAGATGAACAGGAGATACAAAGCTCTCTCATGCTCTCTCACTCACTGCTGGTTATCAACTACAAAGATATCTCTCTCTTGAACACACAGTTGAACAACAACATCATAGTTGGGAGAAGATGGCCTTATATAGGCACTTCACTGGTGAAGCTTCCTTGACACACTTCTGTCTCTGCCTTGTACAACACTCCTGTGTCACTTCACTGCAGTGTCAGACTGCTGTGTCAGGCGGCTGTGTCAGAGATTACACTTCCAAGGTTCGGCGCCACTCTCAGTGTCAGCGCCTAGGGATTCCCGCTTTGATCCTTTCCTTCTACTGGGCCCACCCTCGCATCTGCTTGGATGTCTTCATCACCTGAAGGATGAGTAGCTCCCACTCGCTTCATAGCTCCTTGATCGAGCTTCTCGATCAGTAGCTCGGAAGAGGACCTCGGCACTGAAGACCGGAGGACTCCATTCCTTACAATCTCTCACTTGGAGTATGACGGGCTTCCCCTTCTTCTCCTTGTCTTCTTCTTCATCTTCTTCTCCTTGTTCTCCCACTTGAGACTTACTATCCTTCAGATCTCAAGTCTCTATCTGAAATCTCCTAGGGTGTGGGTACCTCGGCCTGCTAGCTCTGCAAGCCAATGGAGGTTGAGCAAGTTCTCAACTTCTCCATTGTGACAACCTTTGTCAACATATCAGCAGGGTTGTCCTTGGTGTGGATCTTCTCCAAATTCACCTTCTTCTCTTCAACGAGTTCTCGTATGAAGTGATACTTGATGTCGATGTGCTTGGTCCTTGAGTGGAACGCTGCATTCTTGGCTAAGTAAATGGCACTCTGACTGTCTGAGTGCAGCCAACATTCACTCTGCACCTTGCCGATTCCTTCAAGAAAGCCTTCATCCAAATCAACACCTTGTATGCCTCCGTGGCTGCAACATACTCTGCCTCCGTTGTAGAAAGAGTGATCATCTTTTGAAGCTGTGACTGCCATGCTACTGCTCCACTGCCTAGTGTGAACACATAGCCCGTGGTACTCCTCCTTGAGTCCAGGTTGCCAGCCAGGTCAGAATCCACATAACCAATCAGCCTTATGTTTTCTCCACCATCGCATAGACTCATTTGAGATGTTCCTCTCAGATATCTAAGAATCCACTTCACTGCCTCCCAGTGTTCCTTTCCTGGATTGCTCATATACCTCGCCACTACGCCAACTGCATGGGAGATGTCAGGTCTGGTGCAAGTCATGGTGTATATGAGGGAGCCCACTGCTGAAGCATAAGAAATTCTCTTCATCTCCTCTTGTTCCTTTTCGGTGGTTGGAGCTTGCTTCTGAGAGAGTCGGAAGTGTGCTGCTAAGGGAGTGTCGACTGGCTTCGCACTCTCCATACGGTACCGCTGAAGTACCTTCCGAACATATTCGGCCTATGATAGCCGAAGCTCTCTCCTCTTCCTGTCTCGGATAATCCGCATTCCTAGAATTTGCCTCGACGGGCCGAGATCCTTCATCGCGAATTCTTGAGACATCCTCTTCTTGAGATTCTCTATCTCAAGCATGTCGGACGCTGCAACTAGCATGTCATCGACATAAAGCAGTAGTATGATATAGGAGGTACCTAGGTTCCTGAAGTAACAACAGTGATCCGAGTGACACCGCTCGAATCCAACTGTTTGAATGAACCCGTCGAACTTCTTATACCACTGAAGAGGTGCTTGTTTCAACCCATACAAGCTCTTCTTCAGTCGGCACACTTTCTTCTCCTTGCCTTCAACAATGTATCCCTTCGGTTGTTGCATGTAGATCTCCTCCTCCAAGTCGCCATGAAGGAACGCAGTCTTCACATCTAACTGCTCGAGGTGGAGGTCCTCCACCGCTACAATGCTGAGAACAGCTCGGATGGTTGCAGTCTTCACCACTTGAGCAAAAATCTCTGTGAAGTCTACTCCGTGCTCCTGCTCAAAGCCCTTGACCACAAGGCTTGCTTTGTAGCGCTTGTTTCCATCAGCTTCCTCCTTCGACCGGTAGATCCACTTGTTGTACAAAGCCTTCTTCCCCTTGGGCAATTCAACTAGCTCCCAAGTGTTGTTTGAGGATAATGATTTCATCTCGTCATCCATGGGATGCTCCCACTTGAGAGATGAGTCTACTTTGCATGCCTCCTCAAATGTTTCAGGCTCGCCACTATCTATCAATAATAGATAGTTAAGGCTGGAGTCATACCGTGGGTTCGGTTTGTGTGCTCTGCTGCTCTTCCAGCTAGCTGGTGTTTGGAGAGGAACTTCTTCTGGGATGTCAGTCTGCAGCTCCTCGGAAATTTTACTCATTGGTTGGGATGCTTCACCTCGGATAGCTTCACGAATTTCATTTGGCAGAGACTCTCCTTGGGCAGAACTTGGCTCAGCATGCTCTTCGGCTTCAACAGCATCCTCCTGTGCCTCCGAGGCGCTCGGAAATTTGTTGACCTCAAAATCGACAAACTTGGAAACACTCTTCCCCTTTTGTTGAGTTTGACGGTCCTTGTACAAATCGGCTTCGTTGAAGACAACATCAATGCTTCGAACCACCTTCTTCTGCTCAGCATCCCACAGCTTGTACCCATAGGAGTCAGTGTCGTATCCAATGAAGTAGCACTTCCTTGACTTTGGATCAAGCTTTCCTCGGTTTTCAGGCTCAACATGTACATAGCCTGCAGAACCAAACACCCTCAAGTAATCATACTTGACCTCCTTTCCAGTCCAGGCCTCCTCAGGAATTCCTCTGTCCAGGGAGTATGATGGAGATTTGTTGATCAGGTATGCCGCTGTATCTACGGCATAGGTCCAAAATGTTAGCGGTAGCCCTAAATGAATCCGGATGCTCCTGGCCTTCTCCAGAATCGTTCGGTTCATCCTCTCCTCCACTCTATTCTGCCTTGGCTGCCGGGGTGTCGTCAGGAGTCTTCTAATCCCATTCTTGTCACAGAAGGACAGAAACTCTCTGCTGCAGTACTCTCCTCCATTATCAGATTTCAGGCACTTCAACTTAAGTCCTGTCTCCTTTTCGGTGAGGGTCTTCCATTGGACGAACAGGTAGAAGACATCAGACTTGTTCCGACAGTAATAGACCGATAGCTTCCGAGATGCATCATCAATGAATGTTACGAAGCAGAGTGCACTGTCGAGGGACTTGACCTGTCCAGGACCCCAGACATCTGTGTGGACCAGCTCCAGGCGTTCTGACTTCCTCTCCTTAGGAACCGTGGTGAATGTAACCTTCTTCTGCTTTGCTAGCACACAGTCTTCGCAGAAGTCGAGATTCACCTGCTTGAGCTCGGGCAACTTCCCCTTGCTCGTCAGAACTTGGATTCCCTTCTCGCTCAAGTGGCCCAACCTTCTGTGCCATAGCTCGGCGTCTACAACTGACTGAGATGCTACTGAAATGGATTGTTCTCCACATAAGAACAGGTAGAGTGTGCCAACCTTCTTCCCCCTGGCTACTACAAGTTACTCATGCTCCAGGTGTCACCAATGAACTTTGTAGCCACGCCAGTAACCGCCAACTGACCAACTGAAATTAAATTCTTTGTCAGGCGAGGTACTAACCTGACATCTTTAAGTAGGAATACTGTGCCGTCTTCTTACAGTAACTTCACATTCCCCTTCCCCACAACTTCGCAAGTATTGTTGTTGCCGAGGTGCACCTTACCGAGGTTCGCTTCGACGAAGCTCTCCAGGACGCCTCGGTCATAGGTAGCATGGAAGGACGCACCAAAGTCAACTATCCATGTATCGCACCGGTCTTCCATTGACAGCAACATGCACCCGGACTTGCTGGTAAGGTTTACAGCATTCTTCCCTCCCTTTTCGCTCTTCAGTGGAGCAGTGCAGTCCTTCTTCATGTGACCCTCCTAGCCACAGTTCCAGCAAGAATTGTCTCTCTTGCCGAAGCGGGACTTAGAGCGCCCTGTTTGGGTCCCCTGACTGGGCTGCCTTCCTCTATGCAAACGCCTGCCGCGGTCATCCATAGACAAGGCTGAGCTCCCGAAAATGGACGGCTCTCCATCCTTCCGTCTGATCTCCTCGAGGCCAGCATCTGAGGAGCCACATCACTCAAGGTCAATTCTACCTTGCCCTTTAAATTGAACACTGCGGTCTTGAACAAGCTCCAACTCTTTGGCAATGACTTGATGAGGCAAATGGCTTGAACATCCTCAGTGAACTTCACTCCAACAGTATCTAACTGATTGTTGAGCTTGTGAAATTCATTCAAGTGGTTGGCCACACTCTCCTCCTCGGACATTCATAGGTCCATGAAACTAGTGACAAGGTATGCCTTGTGTGCCGAAGAACTCCCTGCATACATCTCCTCCAGGAGATCAAACAGCTCCTTCATTGTTCTCGCCTTCGAGATGTTCGAAGCGACTGTTGAGGAAATCACCAGACGAACTGCGCCGAGAGCCTTCCGGTCGAGAAGTTTCCATTCCTCTTCTGTGGAGTCTTTATCTCTCTCGTCGGTCATCGGTCGCCATAGGTCCTTCTGGTACAACTAGTCTTTTATCTGCATTCTCCAGTATGTATAGTTATCTCCGGTGAACTTCTCAAGTTTGCACTTGGTGTCGTCAGCCATCTCTTCTCCAGCCCCGTAAGCTCTGATACCAGTTGTTGAGAAATAACCAAGGTTCTTCTTCCTGAGGAGCTCGGCAGACAGCTCCTGAATCCGAGCTTCTCCTGGAGCACCTCGGAAACTCAGTTGTCAGAACTGAGTGCTCTACACCAGAACCGCTACACTTGCGATCCTTCAAGCGCTTCCCCTTCGCTGCGGAAATAGGATCGCTGGAGGCTGCTGACTAAACAACTCAAGCAACCTGCAAACAAGAGAACCAGAACAAACATACACCACACAAGACAGTATTTACGTGGTTCAGCGATGCCCTACGTCCACGACCCACACCCTTCTTCTTTTTCAGATAAACTCAAGGAAGAAGATGAACAGGAGATACAAAGCTCTCTCAAGCTCTCTCATTCACTGCTGGTTATCAACTACAAAGATGTCTCTCTCTTGAACACACAGTTGAACAACAACATCATAGTTGGGAGAAGATGGCCTTATATAGGCACTTCACTGGTGAAGCTTCCTTGACACACTTCTGTCTCTGCCTTGTACAACACTCTTGTGTTACTTCACTGCAGTGTCAGACTGATGTGTCAGGCGGCTGTGTCAGATATTACACTTCCAAGGTTCGGCGCCACTCTCAATGACAGCGCCTAGGGATTCCCTCTTTGATCCTTTCCTTCTACTGGGCCCACCCTCGCATCTGCTTGGATGTCTTCATCACCTGAAGGATGAGTAGCTCCCACTCGCTTCATAGCTCCTTGGTCGAGCTCCTCGGTCAGTAGCTCGGAAGAGGACCTCGGCACTGAAGACTGGAGGACTCCATTCCTCACAGCATTGGCTATAGTCGCGACAATTGGTTATTTAGGGGGAGTTATAGTCCTATGGAGAAGATAACTCGATATTGTAGTGCCAATTATGGCCACTAAGTATGTCCTACATATCATTGTTTCTTTTAATGTAAATAAGAATTGGGTTTTCTATGTGATCTACAACAGCCAAGTGGTGAGTATTTAAAAAAGTACATGGACAAAACTAGGCAAGATTTTAGGTTTAAAGGTCCCATGAGTTGTTTTGGGAGACTTCAATGCTGTGAGGAATACAGAAGAGAGAAGAGTTTGAACATGATGCGCCCAAATAGGCATGAAATTAATCCAGACTACTTAATAATTTTGTAATCCATCATGGTCTGATAGAGCTTAAATTCTCAGGTACCCTTTTCACTTGGTCTAATAATCCAAAGGGGTAGCGCTAGGGTTGATAGAATAATAACAAATAACCTATGGACTAGTGAGGTGAGCTCGTATTCTATAGATCATAAGCAAGATGCCAATCAGACCATTGTCCAATTCTGCTCACTTGTAACCTTCAAAAGTTGATGGGTGATAAGCCATTTAGGTTCGAGAATAGTTTGTCAGAAATGCGGTATTAATGTTAGGAGACTGTAACTAGGATTTGGAAGGAGGACACAAGAGGAAACCCTATAAACGCTCTTAGTATAAAATGTGATAAACTTAGAAAGGATCTAAACAAGAACTTCAAGTTAAACCTAAAGGGCATTGAATTTGAGATCAAATCAACAGAGGAGGTAATCTCCCAGATGAAATTAGCAGATTGTGGGTCTAGAAATAATGAACAATTCTGAGATACTCTTAGATCCTTATACAACAAACATCATGCTTTTCTAAGGCAATCCACCATAGCATGGGCACAAAGTGCAAGAATATAAATAAATGATATACATATATATTACAAGTATATGTAATAAAATTATGATTTTGAAAATAAATTAAATTATTTATTCATTGCCTTTACTTGTATTTTTGCCCCTTAATCGGAGGTTCCCACGACATCGTCTGGGGTAATTAATAATAGCGGCTTGCCTCTATTAGGAATTGAAGAACCCACACAATTGAATAAATATGATATTTGTACTTCGATGTATCGTCTGGTGTCACACGATGCCAGGCCCATATTTTCGATCCCACAAATTCGAGATCAAATCAACAGAGGAGGTAATCTCCCATATGAAATTAATTAGCAGATTGTGGGTCTAGAAATAATGAACAATTCTGAGATACTCTTAGATCCTTATACAACAAACATCATGCTTTTCTAAGGCAATCCACCATAGCATGAGCACAAAGTGCAAGAACTATATGGCTTAGAAATGGAGATTACAACTATAGATGGTTTCACAGGTTAACTAATTAGATGCAAAGAAACAATAATATATAGGATAGTCCACATTAAGGGAGAGGATAGCGGAGTGGTCTCTAATCCTGAGAACATTGATTAATTATTTATAAACCTCTACACTTATAAGCTTTGGCAGAGACATGGTGGTAGAACCTAACAGGTTGATGTAGGCCTTGCCATAAATAGAGAGGAGCTGATCACAAGACCAATCACCAGGTTTGAGATATTTAAAGCCCTTTCTTCATTGGCCCCACGTAAATACCCTCTACCTAATGGATTAAATGTTAAGTTTTATAGAAAGTGTTATTATGTTGTTAAGGATTAAATGGTGAATGCTATATGTTATTATTATTTTTTTAATATAGAGAAATACCTAAGAATTTGAATAAGACACATTGCCACCACTCTATATAGCAAATTTAGAAAGCCATATGTAGGAATAGGATTGTTTTCCAGGAAAAGAGGTTTGATACAAGGATGTTGGCTGAAAACAACATCAACATGGCATTGGTCCCGTTAACAATGTCAGAAACCTATAGCGGCGGATGTGTCGTAAATGGCGTTATGCTGCTATAGGTTGTTTTTTCCGCCCTAAATATATAGGGACAGAAGATGTACTGGCCAGGTAATTAATTTATCCTATAGCGGAGGATATATGTTCTGCATGTTGGTGTAATTAGAGTTTTGATCTTTTTTCGAAAGTGTGTTATGTGCAATTAATCTCTGGAAGTTTGCAAATGTAAATCCTACGTAGGATGGTTGGTCGAGATTAAGTACTGTATACTTGTTGGTCTCTAATATCTGCAATATAGTCATCTAAGTTTGTGGACATTTCATCAAACTTCATTTCGAAAACTTATTAGAAGTCATCCATGTTCATGCAGCAAAATTGAACAAGAAAGAGAATTAGGATGCATATATTGTTTGCACTTATTAGAAGGTGACATATAATATAGTAGAGTACAAGTTTTATTGAAGTTCATAAACTAGTTGCTTTATATATATATGGCTTCATGCCATCATTTTTTCTTCTTCAAACCCACAGTAAGCTTTGAGAGTATCGGTATTTATGACCCATCCTCCATCTGTGAAGAGGTACTTCATGTAGTCTGCAAAGTTGTAGGGCTTGTAGAGCTGTGGGTGGTCTTGATCAACCAGCTCTCCCGGGGCTTGTATAATGCATTCATCTTTGAAATATGATCCGAACTGGATTGAATGTCTCTTCTCATTATTCAACATCTTCACTCTATGTGGTGGTGCCTTAACCCTCCCGTTGCTCCATGCCTGGTGATTTTCGATCATCACATGCAGTACATATATACATCAATTATATAGGTTCTCAAATGAAGTTGACTAGCTAGGTCGTGTTATACTCTAATTTTGATTCTTGTTTGCTAATTAGTGTTAATGGTAGGTTTTTGAGATGTTGATCAATCTATTTTAATATACCCATGGAAAGGTATGAAGTAAGTACATACATACTCGTAGAAATTTTATGATTACATATATAACCAAGTTTTACAAATGTTTGGATCTATATCATAAAATCAATTCCATATATTTTTTAGGATTAAAAAAATAAAGATATTTTATATTTATTAATTTTTAAAAATTAAAATTTCATTCAACATGAAACTAATTATAAAATTTATGAACAAATTTGCTTATTTGGGTATTCATATAAATTAAAATGATCTCATGTTCATTCTAATTTTATGATTAGGATGAATTAACAGCCTCTTGTGTAAGGCATAAATGGTTGGAAAAAACTCATAATCGAACCCTCACAATCACAAGGTGAGTGCATGCAGGGAGCCGGATTGCACGCCCCTGACTTACCTCATGAGAAGGAGGCGTTTGTTGCCTTTGTATAAAAAATTAAAAAATTAAAAAATTAAAATAAATTAAAATATTAAAAAAAAAGGGGGATTAGGATGAGACCTGTAGGGATTCGCCGACGAGGACATTGAAGGAGCTGGGGGAAGCGAAAAACCATCTACCGTCCTCGGTTTGGATATCCAATCCCTGGCCTTCTTGCTGCCGTACGATGGTCAAAATTTGCAAGTCACGGTGAGAGGGCAAGGTCACCATCGTCTCCTGGTTATCCGGATCATTGTACTCCGCCAGCTTCAGCCCATACACCACCGACTTCTCCAGCGATTCCCATTCTTTCTCCACACCCAGCGCCTCCACCACCATCCTCCTCACCATCTTCTCCAGCTCCCTCATTTCCCGTGCATACTTCCCGACCACCTCACTATATATACATCATTAAGTACGTAGTAGCTAGTTTTGATGTACGTGAGAAATTTTGACATTAATAAGAGATTTAATTAATTAATTAATTAATGTAAAAACACAATAATATCAGATAGAGGAGCAAACCAGAAAGCTGGATTTCCAGTGGGCGGCCACAAGAGAGCAGAGAAGGCCGATAGAGAGGAGTCGGTGGGAGCATCATGAACTTTGAGGCTCTCAAAGTTGCAACCAGGGTAGCGGGGGACGTAGCCATGGTAAGGCTTATCCGAATGGGTCCTCATTTTGACGTCCGGCGGGAGTGCAAAGAGCTCCTCCAGTACTGGGCCGAACAACTCCTCCAATGTCTCCCTCGACACTCTATCGTACACCGCCTCGAAGAACCCATGCGTTTCCAGCGCTTCCATCACCTCCTCCCGTACCTTCACCCATTCCTTTGTGCCCGCCTTCCCCATCTCCAACCCTGAGAAATCTATCTTTCGGATTTCACTCATTTCACTACCCATTCTCTCTCTCTCTCTCTCTCTCTCTCTCACACACACTGATCTCGAACGTGTCTATCCGGCTGCACATATATATAGATAGATATATCACGCACCAATAATTTCACACTCCATCTAATCTCGTACAGTTGGTCGAACGTGTCTGTCCAGTGTTGGTGGAACGTCATTTCATTATCCTCGGACGGTGGGTCCATGTAATCTCACAGTTGATCCAATAATCTTTGTCTAACATTTGGATATGCACAATCCAAAATATCTTTTATCATTTATCATCTTAATTCTAATATATTTTAAATATTTTATTAAATATAACATAAATGTTAATTTATTATAACATATTCGTATATGATAGTATAATGTTAAGTTTATTAATAAATTTCATAAAAAAACCTTGGAAGATAATATTATATATTTAATTAAAAATAAACTTATTTTATTATTTATATTTTTGTAGAAGTTTTAAAAAAAAATTCATTTCCTATAATTAATTAATTGAAATACGACAATTTTTAATTAAATATTCTATTAAATTATTAAATTCTCATTCCTCTGTAATTAATTTATTAAAATACATTGGTTCTCTACATTAATAATTTGTTAACTATTCATATTTTGAAGATGTAAAATTATTTTTAGGATGAACTATTTTATCAAATTTTTGAAGATAACTCCCTTACAGTTTTTTAAAGAAATTTTTTTAAAAAAAATCAATTCTTTTATAATTAACTTATCAAAGTACATCAATTCTTTGAATTAAATATTACATATATCTATTACACCCAATAATTTTACACACCAATAATTGAGTGTCTATCTCAAGATCAAAATACAGATACCATGGAGAAGTACTCCAAGGTTTCGCAAGGAAGTTGTGGAGAAGTTTGAAGACTCCTGTGAATACTGAACAAGCTCAAGAACTTCATTGATTAGAAGGTGATTGAGTTTAAGAATTGAACTCTAGAGGTTGCTAATCACGCCTCTGGAGGAGCTGGGGAGGTTTTCAAACTCTTTCTTTGAACATTTAGAGTTGGACTTAGCCTCTCTAAACTTCAAAGGCTCTCTCCAATATCTTCCCTCTACCCCCGAGGACGACACTGGTAGGTCTGAAGCGGAGGTTGCAGCCGAAACTGAGTTGTAGTGCTAGCTAGTTGAACCCGAGGCATCGACTCCAGTCAAGGTTGAGGCATTTGTGTCAACCAAGGCCAAGGTCTCTCAGACAACTCCTCAATGGTAAAATCTTGTACTTTTATACATATTTCTTTTTTGTACATGTACAATATCAGAGAAACTTATTAATAAAAAAATGATTTCTTCTTTACTTACTTGTGTCAATATTTTTTCCATCCAAATAAATGAGTGAATGTTGGGTGGTTCTTTTCTTCCGAGCTGTTTACCTTTTGGAATGAGAAAGTTTTGCTCCTTTTGGTCGTCAGCTATAAGACTTAGTTATTCTAGTGCAACTAACTCTGAGCTCAGTAATCTGCAGATCTATTACGTTAGATTTCAATGGGATTTGAGATTGGTTCATGTATTGCAAGGTAAAAGTTCAACTCATAGAGTTGGAGTCTTGCGGTATAGGAATATATCATAGTAGATCCACAATCGGGATAGAGAAATTAGGGTTGGAGAACTTCTGACCCTACCGATAGGAATATGGTACCTGAGACACTGCAGGTATTTATGGATAAGTCATGAATTCTAACTGATGTCGAACATCAAGAAGCCTAATCTTACCACCGAGTAACCCTTGTTCGCATTTGCTTGCAATTTAGTAGAAATCATAGATAATCATCCTTAATATGTCAAGAAGGCATATATGATACAACCCTAAATACTATCAATTGAGTTTTTCCCAAACATTTCTCCAATCTTGATTTTTGTGTTTTCTAGATAATTTTAAGTTAGAACCAAACAATCTTTCGGTCGATTGAATGAACCGAGAGTTAAGACGAATCTAGTACTTAGTTAGATCTTATTGTTAGTTCTGTCAGGTCGGGTTGTCTGCCTGTTGTAAAATAAGTTGCAACACGGATTGCAACTAGCTGCTCACAGAGTTTTTCAAACACATTCACACACACTCAATCAAAGCAAAGCATACACACACTCTATCATAAGCACCCAAGTTCGGCTAACCAAGCCTACGTCTGGGGGGCCAAGCCCGAAGAAGACAATCCACTAAAGATGTAGGGAAGACAGGAGTACAAGAGTCTCTCTTACTCTCTCACTCTATCATAAGCACCCACTCCTTGATTGACAATGACCTCTATCACCCTTGTCCGAGGGACTACTCTAGTTGGCTCACTCCAATCCTTTGAGTCCTGGTCTTATATAGGCGCCTCCCTGCCTTCACATGACAGCTACCATCTTTAGGATTTCCCAAATCTCCGCGACTGCCAAATTGGACTCCTTCTATATTTGGCTATTGCAACCTAGTTGTAACCATAATTGCAACACGACCCGGCTGACGAACTGACCAAGGCTACAACATCCATCGTTCTTCGACCTCGACACACCTCCAACCCTTCTGGTTGAGTTCCGAGTCTACTACGTCGGATCGATCCACCTGATCCCAACCAACGCAACTAGCCGATCCACCTCTCCGTCACGTACTCAGCCCATCACTATCGCACCCCACCATGATGCGAGATCTTCAATCAACCTTCATCTTCAATCATGCAAGGTTGAGCTGTTAGATTGGCTCCACCAATCTCTTTCCAAACTTAGTCTTGATTCACTACAGCTTGGCCTATCATGCTCTACCATATTGCTTACCAAATATGGCCTTCCTGATTTGGCTTTCATCAATCACCTCATCAATCATATATTAGTTGTCAAATCTAGCTGCAAGCTTTCATCCAATTAGTCTGATATGATCATGCTTCTTTTGCACATGTTGCTTGCCAATTCTAGCCTCCAATCAGCATACACTTGAGATCTCCAATCATGTATGCAATCTTCAATCAATCATCCTGTTATGGAGTCTTCAAACTTTGATTCCCATCAGCCTTTGATGATGCTTCCTTCCAAGAATAGAGTCTCCAAATCAACTCTCAATCAAATCTGCTGAGCATGCATCCATTTGCATGGAATCTTTAATCAATAATTTAGCCTTCAAACCATGCAAATACCAAGCTTGAAACCCATTAGTTTCCTTCCATATGATAGCTCCTTGCCAAGATAGCTATATAGCCAACCTTCCAACTGTAGCTCTAGAAATATCTTCTTCTCATGTGGAATGTCTTCAATGCTTTGATCTTATGCCGTTGACTTGTCAACCATGTCTTGACCTAATGTCTTTGACTTGTCAACTGTCTAGTTGTCTTGACTTGGTCAACTCCCATCATAGCTTGTTGCCAAGGCTAGTTCCATGAAGTCTTCAAGCTTTCTATGAAGTCCTCCAGCATGCTTTAACTTTGTCAACTTGCCACGTCAGCTTGTGCCACAGCACTATGTGTCAAATGATGCCAACTTACTTGCTTCAGCACTAACACTTAGCTACTCCCTGTGGGTTTAACAATCCTATCTCATCACTTTTTTACTTTTATGGCATGTGTACTTGCGTGAGAGCGCATATACACTATGCACCCAACATGAATTAGGAATATGTTGGGCAAAAACCCTCGACTTTCCTTTCAAGGATTTGGTTCAACAAATAAGATTGCGAAACAAATGAACAAGAGCAAGCAATCACCAATCTCTAATCTACCAATCACCAATATGCAAAAGGACAATCAAATTAAAACAACCAATCATTAGAAAATGAGAGAGAGAGACAAACAAATTTTTACGTGGCAAATTGCCTACATCCACGGGTGGCGGTGCAAAGAACAATCAAATCAATGTGCGGTTACAAGGTTGTCTCCTGCAAATATCTCCGAGCTGCTTTTTTTTACGTAGTTCAGCAACTTGCCTAGCTCCACTGATGCAAAGCTCTCTCTCACTAGTCACCAAGAACTAGAGTCTATAAGATACTCTAGGATACCAAGAATACTATTGTAAAATCCAAGGATTTTATATGGTTAATCTTCCTAATTATTTCGAGTAATTAGTGAACTACTCGAAATTTAAATTATTAGAATTGATATGAGGGTTTTAAAATATATATATATTATAAAAATAAATAAACAAGTGCATGGTTGCCATTAACAACGATTGAAAGTTTTTTGTAAAACACGTGTGGCTGGGGGATTAAAAGTAGCAAAAGAATTATAATATAATATAAAGAAAGAAAAGTATGAATATAACACTTGGGATTATAAAATAGAAATAGCAAAATATTAATATGGGAAGGGTGTGCATGGCTGGTGTGATCTATGATAATAAATTTATATATATATATATAATGAAAGAGAGAGAGAATTAGAGGTGAAAGCATGTAACAACCATGCAGGAACCCATTTTAATGTGTTTCAACAGCTAGGATTTAAGTTGCCACATAGTGTGATCAAATCCCAAGGCATGTACAGGGAGTCTCTCCTTCGCCAACGCACGCCGCCACATGACTTCGTCCACTCCTCCGCGATTATATCACCAGTCAAGATGGGAAGTTGACGATTGAAGGGATCGTGATCCCACCCACTTCTGGCCACAACATTCCATAAGAGGAAAGGGTTTGGGAACCCTAACATCACCATCGTTGAAGAGAGGGAAAGAACTCACCCACGTATCCGGTCAACAACGAGCTTGTCAGGGAACTTCAGCAGCGCGCTTTTACCTTATCCGGATTGGGATCGCCGGAGGACTTCGGAGACTCGGTAATCACCTTTCCTCTCCACTGTCTGTTCTAGTTTGAATCCAAGTTCTTGGAAGTATGGATGCTAGTTAGGTTTCTTGGGTTTAAGGAATCAAATCTACTTGCATGCATGGCCATAGGATGACTAGGTTGTAGACATGCATGAGCTATATTATGGTCTGGACTATAGAACTAGATGAGAAGTTGTTGGGCCTTAGTTTTGGTTGAACTCTAGTAACCTTTGTGGTTGTTGCTGGACTTGATTTCATGGAATGAATTAAAAGTATTAGTTTAGTTTTGGTTTGGTTTGATTGCCTGTTGGATGCAAGGAAAGAGATAATATAGTGAGGATGAGAATTGGGTTGTGATTGTATGTATTATTTTCCTCTGGGTTTTGGCAAGAGTGAACCTTGAGGTTACTTGCAAGGTTGGTGAGGTCTCCATGGCTATTAACATCCTCTGAGACTAGGTAAGGAATGAACTATGTTTAAGGCGGTTGTTGGTGTGGAAGAGGACCTGTTAGTTTACAAGGAATTAACTTGTCGATGGGTCTTGCAGGATAGTTGTGAGCATACTTTGGAGATGCAAGGTTTATACTTGGAGGACATTCATACTAATGATTAAGTGGAGAGTGTGCATGTATATGCCTGCAAACATGATTTATTAAGTGGTGGGTTTAAAGTGATAGAGTTAATAAGAGGTGATGATAACCCATGATGGGGGATTAATACTTGTGGTAGGATTTGGTTTATTCTGATGGCAAGGGAATTTGTTAATGGATTTGGGTTAGCATGGGTTGGACCTTGGCTATGTTAATGACTAAGAATGGTCCAGGAGTCTTCTTTTGGGTCTAAAAAGGCATGATAATGGCTTGAATTTTTAACAATGTTTGTTAATGGAAAATGAAAGCAGGAGTAGTCATATTTATAGAAGCATGGTTGAAGGTTTGGTGATGTGGAATGGGAAAGATCTGTGACTGATTTTTTTTTTTTTGGAATGGTTATTAGTGGACTCTGATCTAACTAATGACAATTGTGGTCTAGTATAGGCCAATGGGTTGAAGACTAATGTTAATAAGTGAGATAAAAACTTAGAGCTAAATTAATCAAGTTGAGGAAGTGATTAAGGGGCTGCAGTCTGGCTGTCCCCTTCGAAGGACAGTTGGGCAGCCTGTTTTTACCCGATAGGGATGTAGAATATACCGTTGGAAAGATGAGGAAGAGATTTTTCCAACGAGCCTTTGATCACCTCGATCGAGTTTCTGGATCAAAAGTTATGAGCAGTTGTTTGAGACTGCGCAATAGCTTCAGGAATTCTATATTAATATTGTTGATGATATTAATAGACCACTTCGTGTTGGTGATGGGAGTAAGTCGTGATTATCATTACCAAATTTGATGTAGGGATGCGTTGGGAGGAGATTCTGTGGGATTCTAGACTTACGTGATTCTGGTGTAAGTACTTACGCCTAGTTTCCACCGGTTTTGGGTTTTCTTGGACTTGCTTTATTTTTGCTTGGTTATGCATGATTTTGTTGATATCATGTTCTGTTGATGATATGGATACATGCATGTCTGTTCCTTTATTTATTTGGATTCTCGTGCATGTATTGCTGAATTCGGGATGTTGGCATCCCTTGTGTTAGCTAGTTTCTTCCACCCGGATCAGTGGAGCATGGGGGCTCCAGTTTGAGAGAGAACGCTCGGGGATGGGACACCCTAACGTTCCAGCATTCCACGCCAGAGGGGTGATACTCTGGTTTTCTTGCATGTTAGCGGGATTGATACGCTAACCATGTCGTCATGTGTGAGAGGTGGCGCTACTAAGGAGAGACAAGTTAGTCGCTGGCAGCAGATGCTGTGTGTTGCTGGTCAGGGGATGTTCTTTGAGTTTTTTTTTTCCAGATCCTGGGGGCAATCATTAGATTAGGGGTCCCTACCGTTGACTAGGTCTTTGTGGTAGGTTTGAGACCCCTAGGATGCGATGATAGAGGATGTTATTCTCTATCATTTTTCAGGTTCTGAGGAGCTGGGGGCTTGATCTCAGGAGAGTAAGAGGGCTAGGATACTTGCTGAGGTCGTGGATATTATTTGTTTATTTCTCATGCGAGAGTTTGTGTTTTTAGGACCCATGTAGGGCCTGCACTGTTTAGGGTATTTTGGACCCTTGTGTTCATTTTGTGCGACTCTGATTTTATTTTGTTATATTATGGATTATGTTTTGTTATATGTTGTACTTACTTAGGCCTTGTATTCGAGTGAGGCTTGTCTCTGCTTGGGTACTGCCGATTTGTTCATGTGCCCGAGGCCTGAAATCCAAGTCGGGCCGTGACAACTATGGGATACCAACTCTTAATAGACTAGAACCTAATTATTATAACCCTCTAGACATAACTCTTATTCTAGTATGAATAGGACTTAAACACTTATCTCTAAATCAAATTTTATCTCTAACAGGACCCAAATAGGTGAATTTGACTTGAATTCGAGACAATTCTATCTCTAAATCAATCATATCTTTAATCATAATTAGAGTTGGACTCAAACTGGTGAATTTGACTTGAATTCGCGATAACTTCCAACAAAATATACCCATCGGCAGAGCATGATTAAGCAAAATGGGGATGAAATGGGCCAAATCTGGAACAGAGCTAACTACAAACACATGTTATTCAAAGATGGTTCCTAGAAAAAAAGAGATGATATAGCTGAAATCACCTACATAATCTTATCTAATACAGGTGAATTTTGTATTTCAAGTATGAAGACATATGGTATTGAGTCATCCTTTGAAGCAGAATTAGATGCGGTAAAGCCAAGTGTTGAAAAGCTGAGGCAAATGGAATCAACATATGTAGTCGTGCACACTGACAACCACTATATACCAATGATCCTTAAATAGAGCGGAATTTAATATAATTGGAAGATGTGAGATACCACAAATGACTGTCGAAGATCGTTGAAAGGACTTAGGAACTAAGAATGCAAACTCATACACAGAGAAGAGAAGACAATAATGCTGCTAACTGCTTCGCAAATTAGGCAAGAAGAAAAAGAAGAAGAAAGGAATGGAAAATAAATGAAGATGGTACTCAAGTTACCATCTGAAATATTAAAAGTAGTTTTCAAAACAGAAATATTAAGGATTTTGTAATGAACAACTAGTCTTTCTAACTCTATTATGAAAAAAAAAATAATAATAGTGCTTTTTTTGTCAATAATTAAGATGAACATATGTATATATAGAATATGTTGGATTGAGTTAAATATAAATCATCAAATTATTTTTCTTTAGCGGATCCTGAGTATATATCCAACAAATTTCATTGTCCTGTCATGGTTATATTGACTTCACTCTTTTTGCACTTGTTTGGAATTTGGTTAATGTTTAGATATTTTTAGACACGACCTGTCTCACCATCTCCATCCTCTCAAAATTTTTCAATTATTTATAAATTAAATTTCATAAATTTACAATTACACTCATAGTTCTCTTGTTCTTGATCAAAATATCATTCCAGCTTTTAAAACTCGCATTTATAGGTATACTATACAAACCAAACATCGATTGATAAGTACTATATATAGACATAGAGCGATTGGACTAATACGAAGTAATTTTTTCTTCTTTTTTTCACATGGCAATATGGTTTTAAGAAAAAAATTGAACAATATGATACACCTACTTATTTTTTTATTTATTTATGAAAATTAATGAAGTTATCATGAATCAAATAAGGCTGTTGTTTTCCCACTTGAATTGTAAAGATGATGAGTTACTTTCCTTTATTTTTTTATAAAAGCGACAAACACTCACACAAGGGAAGTTAAGGATGTTGCAGACGTGACAGTTTAATCTCAAATAATCCACAATAAAATATCAACTCTGGCCTTCATTTTATAAGAGCGGAGATTCAATCCCAGGTGATCCGTAGGATAACCCATCTCTTAAAAAAAGACCATGATACTAATAGGCCTTATTTTCTCATTTGATTGGTGTCTAGTGCTTGTCTCTCATGATGTCACTGTAGGTGCAAAACAAAGACTTCATTTAGTGGGTGTCTGGATAGACATAAGCACCTTGTCAATGTGAATAGCAGTTAAACATTTTGTAACATCAAGAAGTGATATGCTTGTTCAACCATTATCTCTCAAGATATTAGATAACAAATCTTTTGTTACATGATATTTATAATTAGGAAAAACAGGTTTACTATTATCTTCATGAATTGACACACTAAATTTAGTTATTATTGCTCCATAATTTATTATATAATATTTCCTCAAAGTGTGAATAATAAATTAGTTATTATAAAAATAAAAATTATATTAAGACTGTCGATAGAGATATCACCTCGATCGCATCTTAAAAAGTATTTAAGTGAGTTATAAAAGAGATTAGATTAAAAAAAATATATAAATTCATCAAATTATTAGAATTATTATTATTTGTTTGTGCCGAAGGACAACTTACATTATAATGAACATCACTTTATATAATATATTACAAACCACTTGTAAAATAAAAATAAAAATAATTGAAATACAAGGGAAAAAATCCACTTCTAGTATAATAAATAAACATTTATAAAAGAGGAACCTACTTTAATGTATTTATATCTTCTATCACTAACCTTTCACAAGAGAAGAGATGACTGAGGTAGAAGATCAATTGGGATCAGAGGACTCAAATGGATTTAGGAGACACAGTGTCAACCCTAAAGGAGAAGGGAGTGGCAAACGATCATTGTAAGAGCACAACAAGACCCAGAAGAAGGGTAGAGTTGAACTTGAGGATAACCTGTTTTCTCTCTTTTATGGTCTCCTGAAACTATGAATAATTGTCATGTAGGTGTTAATATAGAACGATAGAGGAGTATTAGGGAGGGACACAATTAATAGGAAATGGTCGTTAATTCGGTCCATTATGCTATTGATAGTCTGTTTGCTCGAGACCAGGGTAGATGAAACCAAAATATTGAGGTTTTGTAGTAGGTTTAGGAATGGGTAGCATTGGGCTATAATCCTGGCAATTGGTTATTTAGGGGGAATTATAGTCCTATGGAGATCAAGAACTCGATATTGTAGTGACAATATTGCCGCTAATTATGTCTTATAATGTAAATAAGAATTGAGTTTTCTATGTGATCTACAACAACCAAGTGGTGAGTATTCAAAGAAGTACCTTGACAAAACTAGGCAATAGAGAAGAGTTTGTACATCAACCCAAACAGGTATGAAATCCAAACAGCTTAATAATTTCTTAATCCATCATGGTCTGATGAAGCTTAAATTCTCAGGCACCCCTTTCAGGTGGTGTAATAATCCGAAGGGTAGTGCTAGGGCATGGGCTAGGTTTGATATAAAAATGACAAATAACCTATGGAGTGGTGAGCTGAGCTCGTATTCTATAGATCATCAAGCAAGATGTCAATCAGACCACTATCCAATTCTGCTCACTTGTGAGTAGTAATCCGATGGTCACCGGTTCCTTTGGATCATCGATTGAACCGGCCCACCGTGGATCACCACCACAAAATAGGCCTCGGGATGTGTGGACGGCACACATCCGGAGTTCCTGCCTCAGGATGTGTGCCGACCACTCATCCCGAGGCGCCATAAACGGTGGTGATCCATAGTGGGCTCGGTTCCACTGATGATCCAGTGGAACCGAGACCACTGGATCACCATTCCTCACTTGTAACCTTCAAAAGTTTGATGGGTGATATATAGGCCATTTAGGTTTGAGAACAGTTTATTAGAAATGCCGTATTGTCAGGAGAGTGTAAGTAGGATTTGGAAGGAGGGCAAAAGAGGAAACCCTATGAACGCTCTTAATATATATAAAATAAAATGTGATAAACTTTGAGAGGACCTAATTAAAAATAAATTGCAAGTTAAACCTAAGGCATTGAATCTGAGATCAAATCAACAGAGGAGGCAATTAATCACCCAAATGAAATTAGCAGATTATATGTCGCCTAGAACTAATGACCAACTGTTCGATACCTTTTAGATCCTTGTATAACAGACATCATGCTCTTCCAAGGCAATCCACCATGGTCTTGGCACAAAGGGCAAGATATGTGGCTTAGAAATGAAGATTGCAACTCTACATAGTTTCACCTGTTAACTAAGATGCATAGAAATGATAATAGGATAGTCCACATTACGGAAGAGCAGTGGTCACTAATCCTGAGAAGATTGATTACTTATTTATAAACACCTACACTAAGGGGCGTTCACTTAGGAAAAAGTCTTGGGGAAGTCTGAAAATAAATTTGAAATGGTAGGAAGTCAGGTTTCAAAGTAAATTTGAAGTGTTCATTTCCACCGAAGTGCCCACTCCTCCAAATGTTTTATAATAATAATAATAATAATAATAATAATAATAATAATAATAAGGGGTTTTTGCTTGCATACCCTATAAAACTTGGAAATTTCTTAAATACCACAGTAAAAATGTTATTTGCTTGCATACCCCCGTAAATCAACTATTTTTGCTTATATGCCCCTATGGTTAAGTTGCCCCTTGACGGTGTTAAATCAATGGATGGAATGAGGGCAAATTACTAAATTGGGTTTGCTTATATACCTCTCTAATTTTTTTTTAAAAAAAAATTATAGATATTATTTATTTTATAGTGAGAAAGTAGGGTTGGAAGTCAAAATTATTAAAAATGAGGGTAATTGTGTAATTTTTCAACAATGGTTAACTTTAAACTATAGTTAACTCTGAAAAAACTAACAGTGACTAACGGTAACTAACGGCGGGAGTATATAAACAAAAAAATTAGTTTTAAAAGGGTATGCAAGCAAATTGCATTTTTATAGGGGTATTTAAGCAAATATATGGTTTTGGAGGGGTATGCAAGCAATTTTCTCTAATAATAATAATAATAATCATCATCATCATCATCATAATAATAATGATAATAATAATAATAATAATAATAATAATAATGATGATGATAATGATATTAATAATAATAATAATAATAATAATAATAATAATAATAATAATAACAACCCAGCTAAAGCCACTTCGGCCACTTCGGTGCATTTTTTGCCTAAGTGGCCTTAGTACAAAATGAGGGAAGTGGCCACTTCACCGAAGTGGGCCGAAGTGCCACTTACATGCAAAGAAACGTTAGAAGTGGCCGAAATGGATCACTTCCCCCACTTCCCCATTTTCCCAGACACTTACCCCCAAGTGAACGCCCCCTAAGCTTTGGCAGAGACATGGAGTGGAAAAACCTAAAAGGTTCATGACCTTGCCAGAAGATCTCTATATTGTCAAAAATAAAGAGAGAGAGAGCTGATCACAAGATCATTCACCGTGTTTGAGATCTTTAAATTAAGCCCTTTCTCCATTGGCCCTAGGTAAATATCCTCTACCTAATTAATTAAATATTAAATTTTATAGAAAGTTGAATATTTATTAGGCAGATGGTATTTAAATATTTATATGTTCTGTAGAGGGTATTTAAATATTGACACCATAACTAACCATTGATTGAATGCTACCTAACATATAAAATTTAACATTCAATCAATGGTAGAGTGTATTTATATGTTCTGTAGAGGGTATTTAAATATTGACACCATAACCATTGATTGAATGAATGCTACCTAACATATAAAATTTAACATTCAATCAATGGTAGAGTGTATTTATATGTTCTGTAGAGGGTATTTAAATTGACACCATAACCATTGATTGAATGCTACCTAACATATAAAATTTAACATTCAATCAATGGTAGAGTGTATTTAAATATTGACACAATTACCATTGATTGAATGCTACCTAACATAAAAAATTTAACATGCAATCAATGGTAGAGGGTATTTAAATATTTATATGTTGGGTAGCATTCAATCAATGGTGCCAATATTTAAATACCCTCTACCTAACATATGTTAAATTTTATGAAATGTTAAATATTTAAATACCCTCTACCTAAGATATAAATATTTATTATAGGGGATTTAATGGTGAATGCTATATGTTATATTTTTGGAATTTTTAAATATTTATATTCCCTATAATAAATTAATTATTAAAATACATACATTATTTCAATTAAATATTTTATTGAATTTATTAAAACTCCATACTTTTCCAAATTCCAACTATCATTTGCCCTCACAATCACTCTTTCTCTTCCAATCTCCCTTCTCCTTTTCCAATTCCTCATAATTGCAGATTAAACTTATTATTATTATTATTAATATTATTATTATTATTATTTAAAGTAAAATTTAAACATTCGAGTGTATGTTTCATTATAGTAAATATAAAAATTAAATATATATATATATATATATGGACAAAGGAAGAATAGCCACGTACGTTCACCGTCGGAACAGTGTGATATATATATATGGGCGGCAGACGGCTATAGTGTCACACGTTCACCGTAAGAGAGAGAGAGAGAGAGAGAGAGAGAGAGAGAGGATGAGTAGTGAAATGGCTGAATTCCGAAAGATAGATTTTTCAGGGTTGGAGATGAGGAAGGCAGGCACAGAGGAATGGGTGAAGGTACGTGGGGAGGTGATGGAAGCGCTGGAAACGCAGGGGTTCTTCGAGGCGGTGTATGATGACGTGTCGAGTGAGACATTGGAGGAGTTGTTCGGCCCAGTCCTGAAGGAGCTCTTCGGAGTCCCGCTGGACGTCAAGATGATAATGAACCATTCGGATATGCCTTACGAGGCCTACGCCCCCCGCAGACCTGGTTGCAACTTTGAGAGCCTCAAAGTTGATGATGCATCCTCCGACTCCTCACTCTCCAACTTCGTTGCTCTCTTGTGGCCGCCCAACGGAAATCCCCATTTCTGGTTAAGTTCCTTCTCTGATCTCTCACATCAAAACTACTACTACCTTTTCATGTGATATATCATGTACTAAATGATATTTATATATATATATATATATATATATATATATATATATATATATATATATATATATATATATATATCTAGTGAGGTGGTAGGGACGTACATTCGGAAAATAAGGGAGCTGGAGACGATGATGAGGTTGATGGTGGTGGAGGCGCTGGGAGTGGAGAAAGAATGGGAATCGTTGGAGAAGTCGGTAGTGTATGAGCTTAGGATGACGGAGTATGATGCACCGGAGAATCAGGAGACAATGGTGGCCATGTCCACTCACCTTGACATAAACATCATAACCATCCTACGACAACAAAAAGGCCAGGGATTGGAGATCCTAACTAAGGACGGCAAACAACTTTTCGCTCCCCCCAATTCCTTCAGTGTCATCGCCGGTGAATCCCTTAAGGTACGTACCATGCATCCTGATCCTTTGCACTTAATTGTATTTTTCTTTCTACTCAGAACATATATATATATATATATATATATATATAATTGATGTATGTATGTTCTGTACTGTACTGATGAGAATCACTACTAGGCATGGAGCAACGGGAGAGTTAGTACACCACCACATAGAGTGAAGATGCTGAATAATGAGAAAAGGCATACAATCCAGTTCAGATCACATTTCAAGAATGGGTGCATTATACAAGCCCCAGAAAAGCTGGTTGATAAAGACCATCCACAGGTCTACAAACCCTACAAGTATCCAGACTACGTTAAGTTCCTCTTCTCAAAAGATGGATGGGTCCTAAAATAATGGGCCGAAAATGCCGATACTCTCAAAGCTTACTGTGGGGTTGAAGGAGAAAATGATGGCATGATGAAGGCATGAAGCCACTAGTAATTAGTTTATATATGAACTTTTATAAAATAACTGGTACTCTACGTACTACTATGTGTGCATGTCACCTTCTATAATATATAAGTGCAAACAATATGCATCCTATCCTAGCTAGCTAATTCTCCTGCTTTTTCTATATATTTAATTTGCTGCATGATGGATCGATGAGTACTTCTTAATTATAAGTTTTTGAAATGAGGTTTATTTGATGAAATGATCATGTGCACAAATTAACTTGGATGATCACTAAATTGCAGATAATAAAAAAAAAACTTACTCTCGACCACGTACCCATCCTACCTACGTAGGATTAATTACATAAAATTTGACTCAATTCTATATGTTACTTTTCAAAGATTGCATATCACACATTTTCAAGAAGAGGACCAAAACTCTAATTAAATCAACATGCAGATCGAGTTAGCTAGGATCCGTGCTTCTCAAAGGAAATACATGTTAACAATTCGTATGGATGGATTCTTCTATTCTCTCACCAACCAGCCCACTTATTTCAAACATAATACTATACAACATGCAATAGAGAAATAAATGTAATGCATTAAATTTAGAAGCGTCTTTTGCATGTAAGCGTGGTTTGAACCCACAATAGTGAATAGTTTTCGAGGTAGTAGAACAACATTGCTAGTGGCAGTAATCTTATTGATGTATCCAATATAAGATAGGTGGAATTTCCCACTGTTGGAATTTTGGGAAGCAATGGGGAGTATTTCAGCAACACTTGAGAAGGAAAATGGGAACTTTAAACATAAACTTCATTAATTGAAAAGAGGGAATGACCACCGGTACATAACTACATGAACCATGATGCATATTTTAAAGGAAACTACATCACTCAAATGACCAACCACTAACTCACATGTGCCTATTAATGTTCTATTACATGCACCCACGTACAACAACGTTCCTAAGGACCAGTCAACAGAAAACCCACTAATTAGAAGACCCACTACTTCATCCATGAAACACAAACTCCACTACTTCACCCACTACTACAAAGAGTGGTACACATAAGCAAAACTAACTTTGACTTATTCATATGAGACTAGACTCAACATGTGGGTTAGTGTGATTTGCATCACACTTCATCACTCCCCCTTGATGCAAAATCACAAATACCATGGAGAGATCTAAACTTCACAAACTTTTAGTATGGGAGAGCCTTTGTGAAGCCATCTTCAAATTGTTCATTGTTTGAACAATATTTCAGCATGATTTTGTCATCAGCAACAACATCTCGAATGAAATGGTAACGAAGTTCAATATGTTTGGTTCTTCTATGGAATATTAGATTCTTGGTCATTGAGATCGTCACCTTGTTGTCACAAAAAATCTCCGTTGCATTTGGTTGAGCTTGCTTCAAATCCTCCATAATTCTTCTCATCCAAATTGCTTGACAGGTAGCAGCCGATGCAGCAATATATTCAGCCTCGGACAATGATAATGCCGTCGTAGCTTGTTTCTTTAAGCAGCATGATATAGCACCCGAGGCAAGATTAAAAACATATCCACTTGTACTTTTCCTATCATCTACAGAACCAACCCAATCACTATCAGTAAAACCAAATAATTTCAAGTTAGAAACTGGTTTGTACGAAATTCCATAGGTTCTTGTTACCCGAATGTAGCGCAGAATGCGCTTTGCGATTCCAAAATGATGCATTGATGGACTATGCATGAACCTTGATACTAAATTGACATGAAACATAATATCTGGATGAGTGTGAGTCAAATACATCAAACCACCAACTAGTCCTCTGAACTATTTCTCATCAGCTTTGGTAGTCCCTTAATTCGAGCTCAGCTTCTCATTTGCATTCATGGGATCGGAAAGACCTTACAATTCAGCAAGTTATATTTCTTAAGCAAATCCAATTCATATTTCTCTTGAGAAATAAAGATGCCATCATCAGTCTGCTTCACTTGAAGACCAAGAAAATAATGTAATAATCCCAAATCAGACAGACATATCAAACCCATGCATCATGTTACCCTTGAATTCTTGAATAAGAGCTTTAGAAGATCCCTTATAAATAATGTCATAAACACAAACAATAAGAATATTTGTGTTGTAGAAATATAGGACCGGATAGAGCGGGTCACAACAAGAGAATGAAAATAATACTGAAAATAAAAGGACACACCGATATTACGTGGAAAACCCCTAAATGAATTGGGGTAAAAACCACGGGCAAGGATAGAAGAATTTCACTAAGTGGGAAAAAACTCAGGAGTTACAATTCTCTCTTCTAAGAGGAAAATACCAACTCTCTAATCTTTCTTTCTCTCCCACTCTTCCCTCACTCTCACTTGAACTTCAAGTTGTGGTGCATGAAAGCTTCCAAGCTTCATGCTATTTATAGGGAAAGATGGATGGGATTAGGTGATAATTAACTCACCTAATTTTTGGTTTAACTCACCTAATCTTAGGTTAACTCACCTAATCTTAGCCTATATTTTTGACCAAACATTAATGTTAAAGGGCCATTATTTTTTACCTTTGACCAACAATTTGTACCTTTCTCCTTCACATATAAAGTGGGCCCACTTTCACTTCGGCGGAAGCCATTATGACCAAGATAAGAGTCAAGTTTTCCATACCATGCCCATAGAGCTTGTATGAGACCATAAAGTGCCTTCTTCAATTTGTACACTTTGCCTTCTTCTCCATCAACAACAAATCCGTGTGGTTGCTCAACATACACATCTTATTCTAAAATGCCATTCAAGAAAGAAGATTTAACATCAACTATATTCCTTGCTAAAATTAGTATCAGATTCATGAAGAAGCTGAAGATCTATCAAGCATATCTGTAGAGAAGAAGAGAGAAAAAGGGGAAAGTTGGAAAAGAAACATCTCTTCATCTGTCCCTTCAATCCAGAGGATAGCTGTATATATATATACACTAATACAATGGATTACTGTAGATTGGAAACTAACTATTAGTAACAATATGTGCCCTGTAATACTCCCCCTCAAGGTGGCTTGTAAATATCCTGGACAGCCAGCTTGGTTAACAAAGAAAAAAACTGAGAAGATGGAAGGGGTTTAGTAAACATGTCAGCCAATTGGTGTTGGGAGCGTATGGGCAGGAGTTTGAGAACGCCCGAAGCAACGTGTTCACGAACAAAATGGCAATCAATTTCGATATGCTTAGTTCGTTCATGATAGGTGGGATTAGATGCAATATGGATCGCAGCTTGATTGTCACAATATAGTAAAGCAGGAGCTGCAATCTGAACTTGAAAATCTGTAAGAAGTTGTTGCAACCATAGAAGTTCACTGGCAGTAGAAGAAAGAGCTCTGTACTCAGCTTCAGCGGAGGATCGAGAGACAGTGTTCTGCTTTTTGGCTTTCCAAGAAACTAAGGAGTCGCCAATAAAAATGCAAAACCTCAGAGTGGAGCGGCGAGAATCGTATGTGAACCCCAATCAAAGATCGAGAAGGCTTTCATTTGAAAGGGAACACAAGCATCGGAGTAAGCTCGGAGCTGTAAGGAAGAAGAAGAAGAAAAGAACAAGCCTTGACCGGGGCTGTTCTTGAGGTAACGAAGCAAATGATGGACTGCCTTGAGATGAGGAAGCCGAGGTTGAGCCAAGAATTGAGTGAGCTTGTGAACTGCAAAAGTAATATCGGGGCGAGATAGAGTGAGATAAAGAAGCTTCCCTACAAGTCGCCGATAATGGGTGATATCAGGAAGCAGGTCACCGTCAGTGCCAGTTAAACGAAGTTTGGGATCCATTGGAACAACAGTTGGTTTGCAAGCTAAGTAACCAGCATCTTCAAGCAATTGTAAGGTGTAATGGCGTTGAGAAAGTACAATACCTTGCTTGGACTTAGCAATCTCAAGGCTAAGGAAGTACTTAAGGCAACCAAGATCCTTGAGTTGGAATTGTGTATGCAGAAATTGTTTGAGCTCAACTATAGTGTGTGATGAAGGACTAGTAAGGACAATATCATCCACATAAACGAGAAGAGCAATAAAAGAGGATCCATGACCTTTGGTGAAGAGAGAGTAATCAGATTTTGACTGTTGAAACCCAAACTTGAGTAAAGCTTGAGAAAATTTTGAATACCATTGTCTTGAAGCTTGTTTGAGCCCATAAATTGACTTGTGAAGTTTGCATACTAATTTGTGTGGAGATGAAGAGGACTCTCCTTGTCGAATATATCCAAGGGGGAGATCCATATAGACTTCCTCAAAGAGATCGCCATGTAAAAATGCATTATTGACATCGAGTTGAGCAAGATGCCAATTATGTGAGGCAGCAAGGGCAAGGAGAACCTTGACAGTCACTAATTTTGCCACTGGAGAAAAGGTATCAATAAAGTCTAAGCCTTCTTGTTGTGTATAACCTTTGGCGACCAAACGAGCCTTATGACGCTCAATGGATCCATCCGATCTAAGCTTGATCTTATAAATCCATTTACATCCAATTGTATGTTTGCCATGGGGAAGAGAGGTGACTGTCCAGGTGTTGTTGGCTTCCATAGCTGCCAACTCTTCATGCATAGCTGATCGCCATTCAGGAAGTTGTACTGCTTGGTGATAGTATTGAGGCTCAGCCTGAGAAGAAACACTGAGTACAAATTGCTTATGGGAATCAGAAAGGCCATGATAAGAAACACAGTTAGAGAGTGGATAAGCTGCAGAAGTGGTATTAGGAAGAGAAGATGCAGCAAGTAAATTGCAGTGATAATCCTTCAGATAATGTGGAGGATTAGCCATTCTGGCAGACCTGCGAAGAACAACTCCAGCAGAGGAAGAAGATGCAGTGAGTGTATTATCAGTGATAGGAACAAGAGAAGGATCAGATGGAGCAGGAGCTGCAGGAACAGCAGGAATAGCAGTGTGTAAAGCAGGTGGAGCAGGAACTGCAGGAACAGCAGTGTGTATTGAAGGATGTGGCAGCACTAAATCTGGAAATGGATCAGTAATTGAATCAGAACAAGTAATAGTGTGAAAAGGAAAAACTTCTTCATGGAATACGGCATCTCGTGAAAGAAAAACTTGTTTGGTCTCCACATCATAGAACTTATAACCTTTCACACCAGGCGGATAACCAAGAAAAACACAAACTCGAGCACGAGGTTGGAACTTGGTGCGATGATTAGCTAAGGTGGAAACAAACTCTAAGCGTACCAAAAACTTCGGAAAAGAGTGTAGTCGAGTCGCTTTTGTATAGCAAATGAAACGGTGTATTGTGTTGCAACAGGGGAGAAGGAATCCTGTTAATCAAGAACGCTGCAGTGAGAATACAATCTGTCCAAAAATGGATGGGAATCCTGGATTGAAAAAACAATGAACGAGCAACATTCAAGAGGTGTTGATGCTTGCGTTCCACAACCGAGTTTTGCTGAGGCCTTTCAACACAGGAGAATTGATGCAAAACGCCCTTAGCTTGGAAAAATTCAGCAAAGGATAACTCAGGTGCATTATCAGATCGAAATGCTTTGATGGTGACGTGGAACTGAGTTGAAACCATGTGGAAAAACTTCGGTATCACGGAGATAGCATCAGATTTATTCCTTAATAAATATACCCAAGTGAAACGAGTACAATCATCAACAAGAGTCAAGAAGAATCGATGACCAGTATAAGAAGCAGTTTGATATGGCCCCCAAATATCACAGTGCACAAGATCAAAAGGCAATTTTGACAAATGATTGTTGGATTCAAAAGACAGCCTTCTTTGTTTAGAAAGAGGACAAATGTAACAAGGATCATACTTGTGTAATCTGGTTACATCACATTTCAACTGTTCCTTCAAGGAATCAAGTCGCTTGAAAGAAATATGTCCCAACCGATTATGCCAAACATGAGCAGAAACATTACTGACAAAAGCATGGGAAAGAGAATTCAAACACTGAACATTAAGAACATAGAGATCTTGGACTTTGTCACCCCTGCCAATCATCCTCTTGGTTGATAGATCCTGAATAACAAAATAGTCAGGAAGGAAAGTCACAGTCAGGCCAGATCCAGTTACTAAAGCACTGACGGAGAGTAAATTGAACTTGAACTGAGGAACAAACAACACATCTTTAAGCACAAGATCAGAATGCAGTTTAACATCACCGGCGAAATGAACCAAAATCTGAGAATGATTGGGTAATGTAACTGTTGTGTGCTGAATAGAATGTAAGGAGATAAAAGCACTGGCTCGTGAACAAATATGTCGAGTAGCGCCTGAATCAACAATCCAAGACTGATTGGGTGAAAATAAAGGACTCAGAGACACAGAGGAACAAATACCTGTGAGACAATTGACCTTTGTTGAACTACTCAAATGTGTAGAAAGCATGGACAGTAACTGTTGATATTGATTGGTGTTCAGATTCTGAACAAAACCTTCAACAGAGTTAGATTGATTTGAGCTATCATCAGAAGCAGAAATTTGGTGAGCAACAACATTAGAAGTGTTGTAGGATCTAGGTTTATATCCAGGAGGATATCCATGGAGTTTGTAGCAACGATCCACAGTGTGTCCAAGAGTTTTACAGTGCTTACAATATGGCCTGTCTCTCTTCTGATTTTTGGAAGTACTGGAGTTAAAAGTCTGAGAATTCTGAGCATTAGATCCACCAGACTTGTTAACATCTGTTTTAGCAACAAAGGCCAATGTGCCAGCAGAATTGTGTGAATCAGGGGAAGGGGTAGTTTTCCTTTGTTGTTCTTCTTGAGCAATCAGAGAGAAAACACGATTGATAGGAGGCATCGGATCCATGAGAAGTATCTGACTACGAACCTGAGAGAAAGAATCATCAAGTCCTATTAAGAAGGACATGATGTACTCTGTTTGATAATGGTCTTGAAGATTTTTAACTCCTTCGCAAGAGCATTTGCCACAAGAACAATTAGGCCTGTAATTACTCAATTCCTCCCATATAGTTTTCAGCTTTGTGAAGTAAACACTAACTGAACTCTGTTCTTGGCGCAAATTCAGCAATTCACGTTTAAGCTGAAAGACTCTTGGTCCATTTTTCTGCTGGAAACGATCCTTAAGATCGAGCCAAATCTCTCGTGCAGAGTTAGCAAAGATGATACTAGCAGAGATTTCTTTGGAAACCGAATTTAAGATCCAAGAAATAACAATGTTATTGTGCGTAATCCGTGAATTGATGAGTGTAGGGTCGATTACCTCGAGGCTCGAGGAATAGATCCATCCACAAAACCTAATTTGTTCTTATTTGAAAGCGCCAATTAGCATCGCATACGACTCCGCTTGGTGTAATTCTCACCCGCGTGAAACATTGAGACGAGCATCCGCATACTGGGCTATCAGAATAGTGAAGATAGTAGGGATTCGAAGGTTCATCGACATCAGGACGGCTTGGGTTGGTGCGCTCTCCAGAAGTGGAATCAAGCATTGAAGAGGCAGACGACATAGCGAAGAGAGCAAGAGTAATCAACAAGGAGGGGAGGAGACCGGAAGATTTGCAGCAGGAGAGTGTTCTGATACCATATCAGATTCATGAAGAAGCTGAAGATCTATCAAGCATATCTGTAGAGAAGAAGAGAGAAAAAGGGGAAAGTTGGAAAAGAAACATCTCTTCATCTGTCCCTTCAATCCAGAGGACAGCTGTATATATATACACTAATACAATGGATTACTGTAGATTGGAAACTAACTATTAGTAACAATATGTGCCCTGTAATAGCATTAAAATTAAAATTAGCAAACAAGAATCAAAATTAGCAATAGATTATTGATCAACATCTTAAAAACCTACCATTAATACTAATCTAGCAAACAAGAGTCAAAATTAGAGTATAACACGACCTAGCTAGTCAACTTCATTTGAGAACCTATATATATAATTGATGTATATATGTACTGTGATGATCTAAAATCACCAGGCATGGAGCAACGAGAGGGTTAATGCAACACCACATAGAGTGAAGATGCTGAATAATAATGAGAAGAGACATTCAATCCAGTTAAGATCACAATTCAAGGATGGATGCATGATACAAGCATAATGACCACAGAAAACACAAAATGACAAGAGCAACATTAGAAGCTAATTCTCAAGCAAATCTAAACAATCAAATAAAGGATAACATGATGATATCTTCTAAAAAAAATAATGCTTATTAAGAAAAAAAAAACTATCACACAAAATAAGATAATTCATTTAATGATCAATAATAGATGAATATTTAGATAATATCTGCCCATTCTAGGTAATATAAAACAATAAGTTCAAAGAACAAGTATCAAAATTCAAAATTTTTGTAAATCGAGAAACCAAAGTTTTCTTTTTATGAATTAGGATTTAGTCCATCAAGCATTTGGTTCCCCCACACACTTCCTAAAGAATCAAAAAGCAAAATAGTTCTTTCCATCACATTCATTGTAACTGCAAGTATCATTTGGATATCAATTTTCAATTACCAAAGAAATATAAAAAATTTATTTGTATATATATATTAGCAACTACGAATATAAATCATACGTATTTTAAACAAATCATATGTAAATTAAAATAAAATTTAAACAATGGACAATCTAGCAGAAAAAAAATACCTACTCAAGATCTATGATCCATTTATGGCACATTAATTGTTGAAGGATTTATAAAAGCAGAGAAAAGAAAAATGAGTATTAATGATAAAATTTTAAGAATTGTACTTTGTTTTGAATAGAAATTAAAAATGAAATTCACGTGTATTAGTCTCCATAGAATTTACAAGTATATAAAGATAGCCACTAGTACTTTACATACAAGGAAATTACCAATCTAAGGAACCTATGCCAACTATAATATCAATCTAAGGGATCCTATATATGCCAAGATCATTTATATATTTGAGAGATATAAATCATGAATATTTTAATTGATATAAGTGGAAGATACGAAAGATGTCACGGATATTCTCTAATACGTCCCTTAAACCGAGACTTGGCTATCTAAGAGGATAATGTAATGACTTTCCTGAGTTTCCACCAACACTGGATCAGTGGATTGACATGTTTGACCTACTTACACGTTCGACTTACTTTCTGTACGAAATTAGATGGAATGTAAAATGATTGGAGTGTAATATATATATATGTATGGACAGACGGATAGACACGCTCGAGAGCCAGAGAGAGAGAGAGAGTATTGCATATTTGCATGATACTCTTTTTTTCTTTTTTGTTATTTAAAGTCTTCCATCCTTAATACAAGGAAGACTTTAAATAAATAAATAAATAAATAGAGTATTGCATGAGTGAAGGGAAGTGAAGGAGTAGGAGAGAAGTTTATCCATAGTGTGGGGCCTGGAGATGAAGAGGAACTTTAGAGAAGGAGAGGAAGATTAGAGGCAAGAAGGCATGAAGAAAAGGGAGGAGGAGGAAATTAGAAGGGATTGAGGGGAGAGTTGCATAGGAGAATGTAAGTTACAATGCAGTTTGTCCATTTGTATACGTGTTATAACTACATTTGCAACTCACTGGTTTGTAACTTGAGAAGTCTGGGATTCTGACTTGCTCCTTGGGTATGTCTTGTTGGTCTTGCGAAATTTGTTGTGTGTGGTTAATTGTAACTCTATTTTTCCTCTTCAAGGAATCACACAAGCTCTCACATTCACACTCACACAATCAAGACAAAACATACAAGAAGGGAGGAGACAAAGAAGTTTGGTAATCCAGTTCGGCTGACCAAGCCTACGTTTGGGGGGCCAAGCCCGGAGAAGACAATCCACTAAAGGTGTAGGGAAGACAGGAGTACAAGAGTCTCACTCACTCTCTCACTCTATCATAAGCACCTCGACTCCTTGATTGACAATGACCACTATCACCCTTCTCCGGAGGGACTACTTTAGTCGGCTCACCTCAATCCACCGAGTCCTCGGTCTTATATAGACACCTCCCCGTCTTCACGCCATCACAGCACCAGCCTCCACCTTCAGGATTTCCCAAATCTCCGCGGCTACTAAATTGGACTCCTTCCAATTCTGACTGTTGCAACTTATGTAAAACCCAAGGGTTTTACGGGTAAATTTGGAATTTTTCTTACTTTTAATTATTTAATTGGGGAAAAATTCTTTAATTTAGTTAAATTGGAGAGAAGTAGGAATAATGGAATTTAAATTTGTGGTTTGGATACAATCTTGAATTGGAAATTTGAGGAGTTATTTGATTAAATCGGATTTACGGATTAATGGGATTAATTTGATTTAATCTTATTTAACGATTTTCATAAGTTTTAAGGATGCCAAGGACTAAACTGAAATTTCAGGATGGAAGAGGGCTTTAGTGAAATTGTTATTATCTCTCAGGGTTAAGACAAGTGAGGACTTGTAAGTAATTACAGAGGAAACCTGGGCTTAAGTGAAAAAGGGTTTTTTCTCGCTCTATTTAAACAGATTTGTGCAAAGCTGGAAATATAGAAATTTTAGGGGACCTTTAACAAATTGTGCACGAAACCATGCACGTGAGAAAAGAGGGCTTCACCACGTTGGGATCGTCTGGATAAGGCTGAGATTTATCTTGAGTTTGAATTTTGTTATCAAGTAGTTTGAATCACCGATATCTCTGGGATTCCTGTATATGAGTAGAAGGTCCAAGCCCTGGTTTCTTTCTCAATGGTGATCGTCGCCGCCACTACGAAAAGAGAGAGAGAGAAGGCCTTGGAGATGAAGACGTTGTGGAACTCTTTCTGATCTTGAGCGCGCCGGAGGGGAGGAAGCCGAAGGCCTCTGAGATTGGTAGTGAACCATCAACCATCTGTTGGAGTCCAATAAGCCGTGGGTCGAGCAAGGGAATACTCTCGTCTCTGGTGAGTCCTCTGCCCCTGTAGTGCTACGTTTGGGTTAGATCCCTTGACAGCATGCATGATTCCTATGGAAGTGATCGTGGGTACATGTTAAGGGTCATTGGCTGATAACAAGTAGCATAATAATAATAAAGAATAATCAAGATTTAATGGTGATGAACCTTGTGTGAGTGCATAGGCTGGTGTAAGTGTTCAGAGTCCAGATTTAGAGTTTTGGTTCCCAGAGGATATAATTATAGTCTCTATTGCTGGATTTTAGTTTGGGTCTTTGTTGAGGATGAGGTGATGGTTATTCTCATGGGATTCTGGGTTCTTTTTTTTTTTTCTTTACAGTTCTTAGAGAAGTCTTGAAAAGGATTGGGAATTAGTTTGAGGATTTGATGGCTTGAGCATGAGATAGTAATGATTAATTTCAGTGGGGTGTGGCTTTGTAGACCCAAGGTGGGTAATGAACTAGATCTACCTTATATGGTGATGTTTAGAACCATGGTCAAGAGGTTGACAGAGGATTCTTGGTGCTTAGTAGAATATGGGTTCCAGGGACTTTAAAGGCCATTAACCTAGTAGTTAATAACATGATTAAGGATTTAAAGGTTTCCATAGTTGTGTAACTATGCTGTGTTTGAATCTTGTGCATTTTCATCAAGAGACATGAGCCTGTAGAGACTTTATATTTTCTTGTGGGATTTTGGATTTTGCATGAATATGGAGATTCTTTTACTGGTTGTCTAGAATGAGGTTTTGGTTGTTGATTTATTTCACAGAGGGTTTGGATTTGTGAAGATGGTTGTGGTGAGTAAATATAAGGCTTGGTGAGTGTCCAAGTGCCATGCTTCTCAGAGTTGTTTTGCATTGATATTGCAAGCATGTGTGAAGAAGCTGGAGAAGCATGATATGGTTTATGTGGTATTATGGATTTAGATGTGACTTTTAATGATTAATAGGGTAATATTGTTATTCTAAGGGCTAAATCTGGTAGTTATGTATTGTAATTGAATTTATTGCTTGAATCAAAATGGGTAACTTGCGGTTGGGCTTGATAGTTGAACTCATAGACTGGCCTTGATGAATGATTGATTTGGGTGGGCCGGTGTTATGTTGGGTGTTTAGTTAATTAAATTACTTAGGAGATTTAATTAATTAAATAGAAGGTAACCTTTTGGGGTTGTTTTAGATGGATGTGGGCCGACCCAAATGGGCTGGTAATAAAGGAATTAACTCTATATAGTTGTGGACTTAATTAAAATAATTAGTTATTTGATTAAGTGGTTTGAGTTGGGTTTCGTAATGGGCCAGGCCCATTTGGTGAACATGCATCGTAGTGTTAGTTGTTTATTGAGCACGTGTGTATTGTTTGAGACGGGGCTATGTTCACCAGATATCGACGTGGAGTGTTGATCTTCGCCGGGACAGATACAGTGCGGTGATTGGATTGCGTTTAGAGGTAAGTCACTCTTGCCTTGTTTCCACCCTTGCATGGGTTTTCTTGCTTTGTTGGATGCTATCTGTTAGCATGATCTTGTTTTGTACTTACTCTTGTTGATACATGCACATAGATAATTTGATTGATATCTTTCCTATTATGTGCATGGTTGAATTGCTTGTGGTAGTTTAGGACTACCGTTTGTTGATATACTTAGTTGGACTACCCACCCGTGGGCCGACACTTGATCATGGGCACATGGTCTTGTGTGCTGGCCGGAGGTGCGATGCCAACCGTGTTCGATCTTCCGCAGTTATAGTGGAGTCCGAGGCTCATCCTGCCAATGGGGTTGATTTGGCCGTGTCGACACGTAGAGGTGGCGCTACCATGACAGTGTTCGCCGCTTCTCAGGTTTGTTTGCTGATCCCGAGGTGCGTTGCATGATTGACTGAAATTTTGTCCGGGAAACCATTGTTGAAACATCTTTGGACTTTTCATCCGTGGCTCGAGGGTGAATCGGATGTTAGGATCTGTTTGTATGGGGTGTAGCCCCTATGTTTGATGATCCTATGTTATTGATATTTTTTAGCTGACCATTGTGATTCTCGCAGGGTACTTACTGGGCTTTCCATTCGAAAACTCACGACTTTTCTTCCTCTCCTATGTCAGGTCATGAGGAGTAGGTTGACTCGAGCTCAGGGACGTGCGAGAGTTGGTTGGGGTTTTGCAGAGGTCGGTGGATCTCTAGGATATTGATTTGTGTGTGAGGACATTTGTTATTGTATTAGGACCCTTGTAGGGCCTGGATTATGTAGAGGGCATGTGGACCCTTACTTTTTATTTTTCATTTCGCTGAGATGTTTTTTTGGGGATATCGTTTTTATTATCGATTACTTTGGTTTCTTATATTATCTGCTTATCATTTTAAGGCCTTGTATTCGGGTGGGGCTCGTCTCTACTTGGATACGGCCGATCTGTTGACGTGCCCGAGGTCCCGGAATCCGGGTCGGGGCGTTACAACTTAGTTGTAACAAGAGTTGCAACATGGCCCGGCTGACGAACTTGACCAAGGCTACAGCATCCATTGCATCTCTTCGACTTCGACGCACCTCCAACCTTCCTGGTTGAGTCCCGAGTCTACTACGTCAGATCCTCCTGATCCCGACACGCAACTAGCCGCAAGGTTGCATTGCGGTCAATATCTTTAGCTGTTTTGCCCTTACAGGTATTCATCTATAGATATTAAACGAAAACACATATACTTAAAACGGGAAGTCATTATATTAAACGAGAACTTACTATATTAAACAGGAATTTCCAAAACTTAAATCTGACAAACTTAAAGGAAAGCCGAAGTACCTTATTACCATCGAGCGATTTTAGTAGGGGACCAAGTGGAGCTTGCTTTCTGAAGTTGTTCTCCCCCTAGTTGAGGATCCTTGGTCGGTGATAGAGAGAGGGAAAGTGGTTGTTCAGTTGAGGAAACCGGTGGTTCTTTGCAGGCAATCGATGGCTCAACGTCGGCGATCGGTCATTTTGTGTAGGTCTCTTGTGGTTCAGAGTCCATCGGCACTGAGGTATGTATGGTCGGTGGTTATTTGTTGACAATCGAACATGGTCGGAACTTTATTGTCCACGCCATCGGCTCAACGACACTTTGCCGTCGCCCTTCCGGTGGGCTTTTACGTGCTTCTATTTTTGATGATTCGATGACACTGCTAAGCATGACAATGTCGTCATCGTCAACATCTTTCAATGTTTTGGCATAGCGGGAAGTCTTCTTCTTATTCTATGGAGGGTTTCGGGGCGAGCAACCTGCGTAGACTGAGACTGAGTCACCATGCGCAGATTGCGGCGGGGAGATTTTCTTCACCAGCTTACCCGTGGGAGGTGATGATACCGGTGAAGAGCCAGTTGTTCAGTTGGAGTTGTCGGAGCTGGTGTATCAACGGCCTGCTCGGGATTGCAACCGCCCTAGCTGCTAGTTTGTGTCTTTGAGGGTATTTTTTAATATTGAATATTATTTACCCACATTATTCTAAATCCATGCCTTTGGTGGGCCTAGTCACCACATTGTTTTAAACTTTTAAATGCATGTTTTTGGGGTCATTTTCGTAATATTAGATGTTATTTTCTCACAATATTTTAAATGCATGTATTGGGGGCTAGCTCTGACAACCTTTTCAATTAATGCTTTGGAGATATATGAGCAAAAGTAACTCTGTTAGTGGATGGGAGGTTTAAAAAGTTAAAGTTTTAAGAAAGAAGGATATTTTGGGAGACTCCAAACTTTAGTGGATTTTGTGGATTTGTTAAATTTTGAAGGATGTTTTGTTCATTACCACTTTTTTTTTCACATGTGTTGCTCACTGAAATTATATTCAACTTGGATTGTAGCAATATGGTTTTAAGAAAAAAAAATTTGAAAAATATGATGCACCTACTTATTTATTTATTTATGAAAATTAATGAAGTCATCATGAACCAAATGAGGCTGTTGTTTTCCCACTTGAATCTTACAAAACGGGAGAAGTTGAGACGATGAGTTACTTTCTCATTTAGTTGGTGTGTAGTGCTTGTCTCTCATGATGTCACTGAAGTGCAAAACAAAGACTTTATTTTAGTGCGTTTCTGAATAGACATAAACACCTTGTCAATGTGAATAGCAGTTAAACATTTTGTAACATCAAGAAGTGACGTGCTTGTTAATTAAACCATTATCTCTAGATATTAGATAACCAATCTATTGTTACATGATATTTATAATAGATAATTCATTATTTATCCCTTAAATAATGAACTATTTGCCAAGAGGTTCTTGGTGAGTTTTGTTTAGTTTTTTTTTTTGGGGTGGTTGTATATGTTGACTTTAGTAGGGACCTTAAGATAATTTACCCTATTTATAATTAGAAAAACAGGTTTACCATAATCTCCATGAATTGACACACTAAATTTAGTTACTATCGCTCCATAATTTATTATATAATATTTCCTCAAAGTGTGAATAATAAATTATTTATTATAAAAATAAAAACTATATTAAGATGGTCGCTATAGATATTATGCTAGAAGTTTAATGATATCAAGCCGATCATCTTGAAAAATCTTTTAAGTGAGTTATAAAATAGATGGTAGAAAAAAAAAATTCATCAAATTATTATTATTATTTGTTTGTGCCGAAGGAGCAGTTACGTTATAAATTAAGAACTTTACTTTATGTAATATATTACAAAAATAAAAATATAAATAAAAATAATTGAGATACAAGGTAGGAAAATCCACTTCTAATATATTAAATAAATATTTGTAAAAGAGGAATCCACTTTAATCTACTTCTATCTTGTATCACTTGTTGGGAATTAGGACCTAAGAGGAGATGCAGCTCAGTGAGAAAAATTATAACCAATGATCAAACAAGCATACAAGAGATAGCACACGCATAATCTTTATGTGGAAACCCTATAAAACAAGGAAAAACCATGGGGCATCCGGCAAGCAATAATCCACTAAATTAAAGAGCAAGATACACTCTTGAGTTGATGCCCAAAATCAAGATTACAATGTGATAGGGAGAAAGATAGTAAGACACGTGGAACACATCAGAGGTATCCACGTGTCAATATCGTAAGAACCCATCGCTAAGAATAGGCTGGCCCATATTGGATCAGTCCACGTGGTGAAAACCATCTTTCATCATAACAGATCAGTCAAAAGAAGCATAGATCGAGTTGAATCGATGAATCTCAGTACAGATCGGATCGGGAAACTAATCTCACCTCACCATATCGGAAATGTCCTCATCGCTCTCATTCCAAATACACACTCAACTCATCGGCACAATTTCGGGACTCTTCTAGAAGATTGACAACTGAGCACTCAGGCGAACCTTAACTAAGAACTTACTCAACGGGTCGGCACGTGACTTAATTCAATAAAGCACGTGTCGAAAATACAAGCTTCTTCTCCAAGCTACCGGAGCCTATAAAAGGCCAAGACCCCTGCTCATTTGAGGACAAGTCATAAGAGACAACGAAGCTCTGTTTCACTGAGAACTGATCCACTTTTTCCATTTTTCCACTTGAAAATGGCTTTCATATCTCAAATCAATGAGAATCTCTCTCTTTCTTCAGTGGTTTTTCCAGAATAAGGGTTTTCCACGTTACATCTTCATCTCTACTTCTTGAATGGTTGATCTATCCTTTGCTTTCTCTCTGCTCAAATCTCCAACTAATCAAACAAATTTAACAGTTGATTTGGAATTGAGATTGATCTCGAGGCAATCTCCATTTTCATAGTCAACACAATCAATAAGGAAGAGAAATAGATCAACCAAGAAGTTAACTTAAGTTAGCAACTTAAGCAAACAAACTCAACACAAGAGTTTCAACGTCCTTCGTCTCCAACGAGTAGGGCCTTCACCACTCCTCAATCTTCTCCTTACTTCTTGCTCTCACTCTCTATGGTCTGGCTCTCTTGATTTCTCTCTATGTTCAACTCTATCTCACTAGAAAGGCCTCTTCTTCTTTTCTACGTCCCTGGTGAGAATTCCAAAGCACATTTTTGCAACTTGTATGACACTCCATTGTTACACCATTTTGCATGTCGTACTTGTTGTAGTTCCAAGACACCTTTATCTGACACCAAGCTTTCCTATCTTGGTATTAATTAGTGCCATGTGTAATTCTGCTCAGAATCTTCTGCCAAGCATGTGTCGATGTTAGGTTCACCAACATTCTGCCAAACATCAATGGTGTGCTCATTGTTGACCATCAGAACATCTGCTCAGCATTCAATGCGAAGCATCTATTGTTCGGCCCATTTGGCCATTATGCCGAACATAAATTTTGGTTCTCTCGAAATACATGCCAGCCATTCAATGAGGGCTCGTCTTGCCTGGTTCCAGAACCAGTGAAGTCCTTGGTTCTGGACACATGGCAAGACGAGATTGGCTTTTGTATAAAAAGAATTTGACTTTTGTGGTGGTGGGGCCCACCACCACCCCAAAAAACTAAAAAAAAAACCAAAACCCCACCCCAGCCAATGATTGACTGCCACGTGGCAGTAAACCAGGGAAACCAGTGAACCCCAAAACCAGGCAAGATGAATCCATTCAATGATGGTCGACAACTTGGTCTTAGGCCTTCATCCCAATTCACTAACACTACAGAAGAGGAGATGACTGATAAGGTGAAAGAGCGATTGGGACTGAAGGACTCAATGGATCTGGGAGATCTAATCAACCCAAGAGGAGAAGCACGTGGCAAACAATCCTTGTAAGAGCACAAAAAGACCCAGAAGAAGGGTAGAGTTGCATTGGTGGATGAACAGTTTTTTTTTTTTTCTTTTATGGTCTCCCAAACTTATGATAGTAGTCATGCAAGTATTAATGTGGAACCGTAGAGGAGTATTAGGGAGTGACACAATTAATAGGGTATAGTCGTTAATTTGATCCATTAAGTTATTGATAGTCTATCTGCTTGAGACCAAAGCAGATCAAACCAAAGTATTAAGGTTCTGTGGTAGGTTTAGCTAGGAATGGGTGGCACTGGCTATAGTCCCAGCAATTGGTTATTTAGGGGGAGTTATAGTCCTATGGAGAAGAGAACTCGATATTGTAGTGCCAATTATGGCCACTAAGTATGTCCTACATATCATTGTCTCTTTTAATGTAAATAAGAATTGGGTTTTCTATGTTAACTACAACAGCCAAGTGGTGAGTATTTAAAAAAGTACCTAGACAAAACTAAGCAAGATTTTAGGTTTAAAGGTCCCCTTAATTGTTTTGGGAGACTTCAATGAGGTGAGGAACATAGAAGAGAGAAGAGTTTGAACATGATGCGCCCAAATAGGCATGAAATCCAGACTGCTTAATAATTTCTTAATCCATCATGGTCTGATAGAGCTTAAATTCTTAGGTACCCCTTTCACTTGGTGTAATAATCCAAAGGGTAGCGCTAGGGCATAAGCTAGGGTTGATAGAATAATAACAAATAACCTATGGACTAGTGAGGTGAGCTCGTATTCTATAGATCATAAGCAAGATGCTAATCAGACCATTGTCCAATTCTGCTCACTTGTAACCTTCAAAAGTTGATGGGTGACAAGCCATTTAGGTTCGAGAACAATTTGTTAGATATGCGGTATTAATGTTAGGAGACTGTAACTAGGATTTGGAAGGACACAAGAGGAAACCCTATAAACGCTCTTAGTATAAAATGTGATAAACTTAGAAAGGATCTAAACAAGAACTTCAAGTTAAACCTAAAGGGCATTGAATTTGAGATCAAACCAACAGAGGCAACTACAAGAAAACTGCGGATTAGAAACGGCATTTTCCGTTTCTAATCCGTTGCTAAACTCAGTTTAGAAACAGATTTTAAAATCCGTTTCTAACATTAGAAATGGATCTAAAATACGTTTCTATATATATATATATATATATATATATATATATATATTATTTTTTAAAATTCATTATATCTAAAAAGAGTTAATGTAGTTTTATAATATATGTATATTTATTAAACAATTATTATTTTTATTTAAAATATTTAATATTTTTAAATAATTTTCTACATAAATATTTTAATTTTAATTAGAAACGAATTTTTTTTTTCCGTTTCTAACTTTAGCAACGGAATTGGATTCCGTTTCTAATCCGTTTCTAATTAGAAACGGATTTCTATTCCGTTTCTAATATTAGAAACGAAATTTAATCCGTTGCTAAATAGAAACGGATTAGCAACGGAATTAAAATCCGTTGCTAAATTTAAAACGGATAATAAATCCGTTTCTATTTTAGAAACGGATCTAAAATCCGTTTCTAAGCCGTTTCTAATTAGAAACGGAATTGGTCCGTTTCTAAAATTCCGTTTCTAATCCACCATATTCTTGTAGTGGGAGGTAATCTCCCAGATGAAATTAGCAGATTGTGGGTCTAGAAATAATGAACAATTCTGAGATAGTACTCTTAGATCCTTATACAACAAACATCATGCTTTTCTAAGGCAATCCACCATAGCATGGGCACAAAGTGCAAGAACTATATGGCTTAGAAATGGAGATTACAACTCTAGATGGTTTCACAGGTTAACTAATTAGATACAAAGAAACAATAATATATAGGATAGTCCACATTAAGGGAGAGGATAGCGGAGTGGTCTCTAATCCTGAGAACATTGATTAATTATTTATAAACCTCTACACTTATAAGCTTTGGCAGAGACATGGTGGTTGAGCCTAACAGGTTGATGTAGGCCTTGCCATAAATAGAGAGGAACTGATCACAAGACCAATCAGCAGGTTTGAGATATTTAAAGCCCTTTCTTCATTGGCCCCACGTAAATACCCTCTACCTAATGGATTAAATGTTAAATTTTATAGAAAGTGTTATTATGTTGTTAAGGATTAAATGGTGAATGCTATATGTTATTATTATTTTTTAATATAGCGAAATACCTAAGAATTTGAATAAGACACATTGTCACCACTCTATATAGCAAATTTAGAAAGCCATATGTAGGAATAGGATTGTTTTCCAGGAAAAGAGGTTTGATACAAGGATGTTGGCTGAAAACAACATCAACATGGCATTGGTCCCGTTAACAATGTCTGAAACCTATAGCGGCGGATGTGTTGTAAATGGCGTTATGCTGCTATAGGTTGTATTTTCCGCCCTAAATATATAGGGACAGAAGATGTACTGGCTAAGTAATTTATCCTATAGCGGAGGATATAGGTTCTGCATGTTGGTTTAATTAGAGTTTTGTTCTTTTTTCGAAAGTGTGTCATGTGCAATCTCTGGAAGTTAGCAAATGTAAATCCTACGTAGGATGGTTGGTCGAGATTAAGTACTGTATACTTGTTGGTCTCTAATATCTGCAATATAGTCATCTAAGTTTGTGGACATTTCATCAAACTTCATTTCGAAAACTTATTAGAAGTACTCATCCATATTCATGCAGCAAAATTGAACAAGAAAGAGAATTAAGATGCATATTGTTTGCACTTATTAGAAGGTCACATATATCATATAGTAGAGTACAAGTTTTATTGAAGTTCATAAACTAGTTGCTTTATATATATATATGGCTTCATGCCATCATTTTTTCTTCTGCAAACCCACAGTAAGCTTTGAGAGTATCGGTATTTATGACCCATCCTCCATCTGTGAAGAGGTACTTCATGTAGTCTGCAAAGTTGTAGGGCTTGTAGAGCTGTGGGTGGTCTTGATCAACCAGCTCTCCCGGGGCTTGTATAATGCATTCATCTTTGAAATATGATCCGAACTGGATTGAATGCCTCTTCTCATTATTCAACATCTTCACTCTATGTGGTGGTGCCTTGACCCTCCCGTTGCTCCATGCCTGGTGATTTTCGATCATCACATGCAGTACATATATACATCAATTATATAGGTTCTCAAATGAAGTTGACTAGCTAGGTCGTGTTATACTCTAATTTTGATTCTTGTTTGCTAATTAGTGTTAATGGTAGGTTTTTAAGATGTTGATCAATCTATTTTAATATACCCATGGAAAGGTATGAAGTAAGTACATACTCGTAGAAATTTTATGATTTACATATATAATCAAGTTTTACAAATGTTTGGATCTATATCATAAAATCAATTCCATATATTTTTTTTAAGATTAAAAAAATAAATATATTTTATATTTATTAATTTTTAAAAATTAAAATTTCATTCAACATGAAACTAATTATAAAATTTATGAACAAATTTGCTTTTTTGGGTATTCATATAAATTAAAATGATCTCATGTTCATTCTAATTTTATGATTAGGATGAATTAACGGCCTCTTGTGTAAGGCATAAATGGTTGGAAAAAACTCATAATCGAACCCTCACAATTGTCATTGAGGTGAGTGCAAGGGAGCCGGATTAAGACGCCTTGCGACTTACCTCATGAGAAGGAGGCGTTTGTTGCCTTTGTATAAAAAATTAAAAAATTAAAAAATTAAAATAAATTAAAATATTAAAAAAAAAAGGGGGATTAGGATGAGACCTGTAGGGATTCGCCGACGAGGACATTGAAGGAGTTGGGGGAAGCGAAAAACCATCTACCATCCTCGGTTTGGATATCCAATCCCTGGCCTTCTTGCTGCCGTACGATGGTCAAAATTTGCAAGTCACGGTGAGAGGGCAAGGTCACCATCGTCTCCTGGTTATCCGGATCATTGTACTCCGCCAGCTTAAGCCCATACACCACCGACTTCTCCAACGATTCCCATTCTTTCTCCACACCCAGCGCCTCCACCACCATCCTCCTCACCATCTTCTCCAGCTCCCTCATTTCCCGTGCATACTTCCCGACCACCTCACTATATACATGATCACATGAAAAAGTACGTGGTAGCTAGTTTTGGTGTCCGTGAGAAATTTTGACATTAATAAGAGATTTAATTAATTAATGTAAAAACACAATAATATCAGATAAGAGGAGCAAACCAGAAAGCTGGATTTCCAGTGGGCGGCCACAAGAGAGCAGAGAAGGCCGATAGAGAGGAGTCGGTGGGAGCATCATGAACTTTGAGGCTCTCAAAGTTGCAACCAGGGTAGCGGGGGACGTAGCCATGGTAAGGCTTATCCGAATGGGTCCTCATTTTGACGTCCGGCGGGAGTGCAAAGAGCTCCTCCAGTACTGGGCCGAACAACTCCTCCAATGTCTCCCTCGACACTCTATCGTACACCGCCTCGAAGAACCCTTGCGTTTCCAGCGCTTCCATCACCTCCTCCCGTACCTTCACCCATTCCTTTGTGCCCGCCTTCCCCATCTCCAACCCTGAGAAATCTATCTTTCGGATTTCACTCGTTTCAGTACTACCCATTCTCTCTCTCTCTCTCTCACACACACACACACTGATCTCGAACATGTCTATCCGGCTGCCCACATATATAGATATATCACGCACCAATAATTTCACACTCCATCTAATCTCGTACAGTTGGTCGAACGTGTCTGTCCAGTGTTGGTGGAACGTCAAGTCATTATCCTCGGACGGTGGGTCCATGTAATCTCACAGTTGATCCAATAATGTTTGTCTAACAATTGGATATGCACAATCCAAAATATCTTTTATCCCCTCATTCAAAAAAAAAAATATATATATCTTTTATCATTTATCATCTTAATTCTAATATATTTTAAATATTTTATTAAATATAACATAAATGTTAATTTATTCTTACATATTTGTATATGATAGTATAATGTTAAATTTATTAATAATTTCATAAAAAAAACCTTTGAAGATAATATTATATATTTAATTAAAAATAAACTTATTTTATTATTTATATTTTTGTAGAAGTTTTAAAAAAAATTCATTTCCTATAATTAATTAATTGAAATACGACAATTTTTAATTAAATATTCCATTAAATTATTAAATTCTCATTCCTCTGTAATTAATTTATTAAAATACATTGGTTCTCTACATTAATAATTTGTTAACTATTCATATTTTGAAGATGTAAAATTATTTTTAGGATGAACTATTTTATCAAATTTTTTAAGATAACTCCCTTACAGTTTTTTTAAAGAAATTTTTTTAAAAAAAATCAATTCTTTTATAATTAACTTATCAAAGTACATCAATTCTTTGAATTAAATATTACATATATCTATTACACCCAATAATTTTACACACCAATAATTGAGTGTCTATCTGCATCAAAATACAGTACCATGGAGAACTCCAAGGTTTCGGCAAGGAAGTTGTGGAGAAGTTCGAAGACTCCCAGGAATACCTGAACAAGCTCAAGAACTTCATTGAGTAGAAGGTGACTGAGTTTAAGAATTCGAACTCTAGAGGTTGCTAATCACCCCTCTGGAGGAGCTGGGGAGGTTTTCAAACTCTTTCTTTGAACATTTAGAGTTGGACTTAGCCTCTCTAGACTTCAAAGGCTCTCTCCAATATCTTCCCTCTACCCCCGAGGACGACACTGGTAGGTCTGAAGAGGAGGTTGCAGCCGAAACTGAGTTATAGTGCTAGTTGAACCCGGTGGCTTCAGGTCAAGGTTGAGGCATTTGTGTCAACCAAGGCCAAGGTCTCTCAGACAACTCCTCAATGGTAAAATCTTGTACTTTTATACATATTTCTTTTTTGTACATGTACAATATCAGAGAAACTTATTAATAAAAAAATGATTTCTTCTTTACTTACTTGTGTCAATATTTTTTCCATCCAAATAAATGAGTGAATGTTGGGTGGTTCTTTTCTTCCAAGCTGTTTACCTTTTGGAATGAGAAAGTTTTGCTCCTTTTGGTTGTCACTATAAGACTTAGTTATTCTAGTGCAACTAACTTTCGAGCTCGATGTCTACTTGAGATCTATTACGTTAGATTTCAATGGGATTTGAGATTGGTTCATGTATTGCAAGGTAAAAGTTCAACTCATAGAGTTGGAGTCTTAAGCGGTATAGGAATATATAATCATAGTAGATCCACAATCGGAAAGAAAAATTAGGGTTGGAGAACTTGACCCTACCTATAGGAATATGGTACACGAGACTTTCGCGTGTATTTATGGATAAGTCATGAATTCTAGCGATGCTGAACATCAAGAAGCATAATCTTACCACCGAGTAACCCTTGTTCGCATTTGCTTGCAATTTAGTAGGAATCATAGATAATCATCCTTAATATGTCAAGAAGGCATACATGATACAACCCTAAATACTATCAATTGAGTTTTTCCCAAACATTTCTCCAATCTTGATTTTTGTGTTTTCTAGATAATTTTAAGTTAGAACCAAACAATCTTTCGGTCGATTGAATGAACCAAGAGTTAAGAGGAATCTAGTACTTAGTTAGATCTTATTGTTAGTTCTGTCAGGTCGGGTTGTCTGCCTGTTGTAAAATAAGTTGCAACACGGATTGCAACTAGCTGCTCATAGAGTTTTTCAAACACATTCACACACACTCAAGCAAAGCAAAGCATACACACACTCTATCATAAGCACCCAAGTTCGGCTAACCAAGCCTAAATGCAGGGGCCAAGCCCGAAGAAGACAATCCACTAAAGATGTAGGGAAGACAGGAGTACAAGAGTCTCTCTCACTCTCTCACTCTATCATAAGCACCCACTCCTTGATTGACAATAACCTCTATCACCCTTGTCCGAGGGACTACTCTAGTCGGCTCACTCCAATCCTTTGAGTCCTGGTCTTATATAGGTGCCTCCCTACCTTCACACGACAACTACCATCTTTAGGATTTCCCAAATCTCCGCGACTGCCAAATTGGACTCCTTCTATATTTGGCTATTGCAACCTAGTTGTAACCATAATTGCAACACGACCCGGCTGACGAACTGACCAAGGCTACAACATCCAACGTTCTTCGACCTCGACACACCTCCAACCCTTCTGGTTGAGTTCAGAGTCTACTACGTCGGATCGATCCACCTGATCCCAACCAACGCAACTAGCCAATCCACCTCTCCGTCACGTACTCAGCCAATCACTATCGCACCCCACCATGGTGCGAGATCTTCAATCAACCTTCATCTTCAATCATGCAAGGTTGAGCTGTTAGATTGGCTCCACCAATCTCTTTCCAAACTTAGTCTTGATTCACTACAGCTTGGCCTATCATGCTCCACCATATTTGCTTACCAAATATGGCCTTCCTGATTTGGCTTCCATCAATCACCTCATCAATCATATATTAGTTGCCAAATCTAGCTGCAAGCTTTCATCCAATTAGTCTGATATGATCATGCTTCTTTTGCACATGTTGCTTGCCAATTCTAGCCTCTAATCAGCATACACTTGAGATCTCCAATCATGTATGCAATCTTCAATCAATCATCCTGTTATGGAGTCTTCAAACTTTGATTCCCATCAGCCTTTGATGATGCTTCCTTCCAAGAATAGAGTCTCCAAATCAACTCTCAATCAAATCTGCTGAGCATGCATGATGCATCCATTTGCATGGAATCTTTAATCAATAATTTAGCCTTCAAACCATGCAAATACCAAGCTTGAAACCCATTAGTTTCCTTCCATATGATAGCTCCTTGCCAAGATAGCTAAATAGCCAACCTTTCAACTGTAGCTCTAGAAATATCTTCTTCTCATGTGGAATGTCTTCAATGCTTTGATCTTATGCCGTTGACTTGTCAACCATGTCTTGACCTAATGTCTTTGACTTGTCAACTGTCTAGTTGTCTTGACTTGGTCAACTCCCATCATAGCTTCTTGCCAAGGCTGGTTCCATGAAGTCTTCAAGCTTTCTATGAAGTCCTCCAACATGTTTTAACTTTATCAACTTGCCACGTCAGCTTGTGCCACAACACTATGTGTCAAATGATGCCAACTTACTTGCTTCAACACTAACACTTAGCTACTCCCTGTGGGTTTAACAATCCTATCTCATCACTTTTTTACTTTTATGGCATGTGTACTTGCGTGAGAGCGCATATACACTATGCACCCAACGTGAATTAGGAATATGTTGGGCAAAAACCCTCGACTTTCCTTTCAAGGATTTGGTTCAACAAATAAGATTGCGAAACAAATGAACAAGATGAGCAAGCAATCACCAATCTCTAATCTACCAATCACCAATATGCAAAAGGGCAATCAAATTAAAACAACTAATCATTAGAAAATGAGAGAGGCAAACAAATTTTTACGTGGCAAATTGCCTACATCCACGGGTGGCGGTGCAAAGAACAATCAAATCAATGTGCGGTTACAAGGTTGTCTCCTGCAAATATCTCCGAGCTGCTTTTTTTTACGTAGTTCAGCAACTTGCCTAGCTCCACTGATGCAAAGCTCTCTCTCACTAGTCACCAAGAACTAGAGTCTATAAGATACTCTAGGATACCAAGAATACTATTGTAAAATCCAAGGATTTTATATGGTTAATCTTCCTAATTATTTCGAGTAATTAGGGAACTCCTCGAAATTTAAATTATTAGAATTGATATATATATATATATATATATATATATATATATATATATATATATATATATATATATATAAACAAGTGCATGGTTGCCATTAACGACGATTGAAAGTTTTTTGTAAAACACGTGTGGCTGGGGGATTAAAAGTAGCAAAAGAATTATAATATAATATATAGAAAGAAAAGTATGAATATAACACTTGGGATTATAAAATAGAAATAGCAAAATATTAATATGCGAAGGGTGTGCATGGCTGGTGTGATCTATGATAATAAATTTATATATATATATAATGAAAGAGAGAGAGAATTAGAGGTGAAAGCATGTAACAACCATGCAGGAACCCATTTTAATGTGTTTCAACAGCTAGGATTTAAGTTGCCACATAGTGTGATCAAATCCCAAGGCATGTACAGGGAGTCTCTCCTTCGCCAACGGACGCTGCCACATGACTTCGTCCACTCCTCCGCGATTATAGCACCAGTCAAAATGGGAAGTTGTGATTACATTCCCACGATTGAAGGGATCGTGATCCCACCCACTTCTGGCCACATTCCATAAGAGGAAAGGGTTTGGGAACCCTAACATCACCATCCTTGAAGAGAGGGAAAGAACTCCACCACGTATCTGGTCAACAACGAGCTTGTCAGGGAACTTGGCCGCTTTTACCTTATCCGGATTGGGATCGCAGGAGGACTTCGGAGACTCGGTAATCACCTTTCCTCTCCACTGTCTGTTCTAGTTTGAATCCAAGTTCTTGGAAGTATGGATGCTAGTTAGGTTTCCTGGGTTTAAGGAATCAAATCTACTTGCATGCATGGCCATAGGATGACGAGGTTGTAGACATGCATGAGCTATATTATGGTCTGGACTATAGAACTAGATGAGAAGTTGTTGGGCCTTAGTTTTGGTTGAACTCTAGTAACCTTTGTGGTTGTTGCTGGACTTGATTTCATGGAATGAATTAAAAGTATTAGTTTAGTTTTGGTTTGGTTTGATTGCCTGTTGGATGCAAGTTAAGAGATGATATAGTGAGGACGAGAATTGGGTTGTGATTGTATGTATTATTTTCCTCTGGGTTTTGGCAAGAGTGAACTTTGAGGTTACTTGCAAGGTTGGTGAGGTCTCCATGGCTATTAACATCCTCTGAGACTAGGTAAGGAATGAACTATGTTTGAGGCGGTTGTTGGTGTGGAAGAGGACCTGTTAGTTTACAAGGAATTAACTTGTCGATGGGTCTTGCAGGATAGTTGTGAGCATACTTTGGAGATGCAAGGTTTATACTTGGAGGACATTCATACTAATGATTAAGTGGAGAGTGTGCACGTATATGCCTGCAAACATGATTGATTAAGTGGTGGGTTTAAAGTGATAGAGATAATAAGAGATGATGATAACCCATGATGGGGGATTAATACATGTGGTAGGATTTGGTTGTAATAAAGCTGCAAGGGACTGTAATGGTTGGAGTTAGCATGGGTTGGACCTTGGCTATGTTAATAACTAAGAATGGTCCAGGAGTCTTCTTTTGGGTCTAAAAAGGCATGATAATGGCTTGAATTTTTAACAATGTTTGTTAATGGAAAATGAAAGCAGGAGTAGTCATATTTATAGAAGCATGGTTGAAGGTTTGGTGATGTGGAATGGGAAAGATCTGTGACTGATTTTCTTTTTTGGAATGGTTATTAGTGGACTCTGATCTAACTAATGACAATTGTGGTCTAGTATAGGCCAATGGGTTGAAGACTAATGTTAATAAGTGAGATAAAAACTTAGAGCTAAATTAATCAAGTTGAGGAAGTGATTAAGGGGCTACAGTCTGGCTGTCCCCTTCAAAAGACAGTTGGGCAGCCTGTATTACCCGATAGGGATGTAGAATATACCTTTGGAAAGATGAGGAAAAGATATTTTCAACGAGCTTTAGATCAACTCAAACGGGTCCCTGGATCAGAAGTTATGAGCAATTCTTTGAGATTGCGTAATAGCTTTAGGAATTCTATATTAATATTGTTGATGATATTAATAGACACCTTCGTGTTGGTGATGGTACTAAGTCATGATTATCATTACCAGATTTGACGTAGGGATGCGTCAAGAGGAGATTCCGTGGGATTCCAGACTTCGTGATTACAGGTAAGTACTTCGCCTAGTTTCCACCCGGTTTTGGGTTTTCTTGGACTTGCTTTATTTTTGCTTGGTTATGCATGATTTTGTTGATATCATATTCTGTTGATGATATGGATACATGCATGTCTGTTCCTTTATTTATTTCGATTCTCGTGCATGTATTTCTGAATTCGAGATGTTGGCATCCCTAGTGTTAGCTAGTTTCTTCCACCCGGATCAGTGGAGCGTGGTGGCTCCAGTTTGAGAGAGACCGCTCGGGGATGGGACACCCTAACGTTCCAGCATTCCACGCCAGAGGGGTGATACTCTGGTTTTCTTGCCTGTTAGCGGGATTGATACGCTAACCATGTCGACATGTGTGAGAGATGGCGCTACCAAGGAGAGACAAGTTAGTCGCTGGCAGCAGATGCTGTGTGTTGCTGGTCAGGGGATGTTCTTTGAGTTTTTTTTTCCAGATCCTTGGGGCAATCGTTAGATTAGGGGTCCCTACCGTTGACTAGGTCTTTGTGGTAGGTCTGAGACCCCTAGGATGTGATGACACAGGATGTTATCCTCATTTGTTTGTTGACATGTAGATGATATGTTTCTTGATCATATATGTTTCTTTGTGATCCCTGTAGGGTGCTTACTGAGCTTTCCATTCTAAAGCTCAACCTCTTGTTCCCCATTTTTCAGGTCCTGAGGAGCTGGGGGCTTGATCTCAGGAGACGTACGAGGGCTGGGATACTTGCTGAGGTCGTGGATCTCATTTGTTTATTTCTCATGTGAGAGTTTATGTTTTTAGGCCCTTGTAGGGCCTCGGATCGCTTAGGTATTTTGGACCCTTGTGTTCATTTTGTGCTACTTTGATTTTATTTTGTTATATTATGGATTATGTTTTGTTATATGTTGTACTTACTTAGGCCTTGTATTCGAGTGGGGCTTATCTCTACTTGGGTACGGCCGATTTGTTCATGTGCCCGAGGCCTGAAATCCGAGTCGGGGCGTGACAACTATGGGACACCAACTCTCAATAGACTAGAGCCTAATTATTATAGCCCTCTAGACATAACTCTTATTCTGGTATGAATAGGACTTAAACACTTATCTCTAAATCAAAATTTATCTCTAACAGGACCCAAACTGGTGAATTTGACTTGAATTCGAGACAATTCTATCTCTAAATCAATCATATCTTTAATCATAATTAGAGTTGGACTCAAACTGGTGAATTTGACTTGAATTCGAGACAACTTCCAACAAAATATACCCATCGGCAGAGCATGATTAAGCAAAATGGGGATGAAATGGGCCAAATCTGGAACAGAGCTAACTACAAACACATGTTATTCAAAGATGGTTCCTAGTAGCTGTTCTCAGCTCTTATTTTACCAAAAAAAAAAAAGATGGTTCCTAGAAAAAAAGAGATGATATTGCTGAAATCACCTACATAATCTTATCTAATACAGGTGAATTTTGTATTTCAAGTATGAAGACATATGGTATTGAGTCATCCTTTGAAGCAGAATTAGATGCGGTAAAGCCAAGTATTGAAAAGCTGAGGCAAATGGAATCAACATATGTAATCGTGCACACTGACAACCACTATATATCAATGATCCTCAAATAGAGCGGAATTTAATTTAATTGGAGGATGCGAGATACCACAAATGACCGTCGAAGATCGTTGAAAGGACTTAGGAACTAAGAGTGCAGACTCATACACAGAGAAGACAATAATGCTGCTAACTGCTTCGCAAATTAGGCAAGAAGAAAAAGAAGAAGAAAGGAATGGAAAATAAATGAAGATGGTACTCAAGTTACCATCTGAAATATTAAAAGTAGTTTTCAAAACAGAAATATTAAGGATTTTGTAATGAACAACTAGTCCTTCTAACTCTATTATGAAAAAAAAAAACAAATAATAGTGCTTTTTTTGTCAATAATTAAGATGAACATATGTATATATAGAATATGTTGGATTGAGTTAAATATAAATCATCAAATTATTTTTCTTTAGTGGATCCTGAGTATATATCCAACAAATTTCATTGTCCTGTCATGGTTATATTGACTTCACTCTTTTTGCACTTGTTTGGAATTTGGTTAATGTTTAGATATTTTTAGACACGACCTGTCTCACCATCTCCATCCTCTCAAAAATTTTCAATTATTTATAAATTAAATTTCATAAATTTACAATTACACTCATAGTTCTCTTGTTCTTGATCAAAATATCATTCCAGCTTTTAAAACTCGCATTTATAGGTATACTATACAAACCAAACATCGATTGATAAGTACTATATATAGACATAGAGCGATTGGACTAATACGAAGTAATTTTTTCTTTTTTTTCACATGGCAATATGGTTTTAAGAAAAAAATTGAACAATATGGTACACCTACTTATTTATTTATTTATGAAAATTAATGAAGTCATCATGAATCAAATAAGGCTGTTGTTTTCCCACTTGAATTGTAAAGATGATGAGTTACTTTCCTTTATTTTTTTATAAAAGCGACAAACACTCACATGAGGAAGTGAGGATGTAGCGGGGCGTGATAGTTTAATCTCAAATAATCCACAATAAAAACATCAACTATGGCCCTTATTTTATAAGAGCCGAGATTCAATCCCAGGGAATCCGTAGGATAACCCATCTCTTAAAAAAGGACCATGATACTAATAGGCCTTATTTTCTCATTTGGTTGGTGTCTAGTGCTTGTCTCTCATGATGTCACTGTAGGTGCAAAAGAAAGACTTCATTGTGGGTGTCTGTCTGAATAGACATAAATGCCTTGTCAATGTGAATAGCAGTTAAACATTTTGTAACATCAAGAAGTGATATGCTTGTTCAACCATTATCTCTAGATATTAGATAACAAATCTTTTGTTACATGATATTTATAATTAGGAAAAACAGGTTTACTATTATCTTCATGAATTGACACACTAAATTTAGTTATTATTGCTCCATAATTTATTACATAATATTTCGTCAAAGTGTGAATAATAAATTAGTTATTATAAAAATAAAAATTATATTAAGACTGTCGATAGAGATATCACCTCGATCACATCTTAAAAAGTATTTAAGTGAGTTATAAAAGAGATTAGATAAAAAAAATATATAAATTCATCAAATTATTAGAATTATTATTATTTGTTTGTGCCGAAGGACAACTTACATTATAATGAACATCACTTTATATAATATATTACAAACCACTTGTAAAATAAAAATAAAAATAATTGAAATACAAGGGAAAAAATCCACTTCTAGTATAATAAATAAACATTTATAAAAGAGGAACCTACTTTAATGTATTTATATCTTCTCTATCACTAACCTTTCACAAGAGAAGAGATGACTGAGGTAGAAGATCAATTGGGACCAGAGGACTCAAATGGATTTAGGAGACACAGTGTCAACCCTAAAGGAGAAGGGAGTGGCAAACGATCATTGTAAGAGCACAACAAGACCCAAAAGAAGGGTAGAGTTGCACTGGAGGATAACCTGTTTTCTCTCTTTTATGGTCTCCTGAAACTATGAATAATTGTCATGTTGGTGTTAATATAGAACGATAGAGGAGTATTAGGGAGGGACACAATTAATAGGAAATGGTCGTTAATTCGGTCCATTATGCTATTGATAGTCTGTTTGCTCGAGACCATGGTAGATGAAACCAAAATATTGAGGTATTGTAGTAGGTTTAGGAATGGGTAGCATTGGGCTATAATCCCGGCAATTGGTTATTTAGGGGGAATTATAGTCCTATGGAGATCAAGAACTCGATATTGTAGTGACAATATTGCCACTAATTATGTCTTATAATGTAAATAAGAATTGGGTTTTCTATGTGATCTACAACAACCAAGTGGTGAGTATTCAAAGAAGTACCTTGACAAAACTAGGCAAGAGAGAAGAGTTTGTACATCAACCCAAACAGGTATGAAATCCAAACAACTTAATAATTTCTTAATCCATCATGGTCTGATGAAGCTTAAATTCTCAGGCACCCCTTTCACGTGGTGTAATAATCCAAAGGGTAGTGCTAGGGCATGGGCTAGGTTTGATATAAAAATGGCATAACCTATGAAGTGGTGAGGTGAGCTCGTATTCTATAGATCATCAAGCAAGATGTCAATCAGACCACTATCCAATTCTGCTCACTTGTGAGTAGTAATCCAGTGGTCTCGGTTCCACTGGATCATCAGTGGAACTGAGCCCACCGTGGATCACCATCACAAAATGGGCCTCGAGATGTGTGCCGTCCGCTCATCCCGAGGCGCCATAAACGGTGGTGATCCATAGTGGGCTCGGTTCCACTGATGATCCAGTGGAACCGAGACCACTGGATCACCATTCCTCACTTGTAACCTTCAAAAGTTTGATGGGTGATATATAGGCCATTTAGGTTTGAGAACAGTTTATTAGAAATGCGGTATTGTCAGGAGAGTGTAAGTAGGATTTGGAAGGAGGGCACAAGAGGAAACCCTATGAACGCTCTTAATATATATAAAATAAATGTGATAAACTTTGAGAGGACCTAATTAAAAATAAATTGCAAGTTAAACCTAAGGCATTGAATCTAAGATCAAATCAACAGAGGAGGCAATTAATCACCCAAATGAAATTAGCAGATTATATGTCGTCTAGAACTAATGACCAACTGTTCGATACCTTTTAGATCGTTGTATAACAGACATCATGCTCTTCCAAGGCAATCCACCATGGTCTTGGCACAAAGGGCAAGATATGTGGCTTAGAAATGAAGATTGCAACTCTACATAGTTTCACCTGTTAACTAAGATGCATAGAAATGATAATAGGATAGTCCACATTACGGAAGAGCAGTGGTCACTAATCCTGAGAAGATTGATTACTTATTTATAAACACCTACACTAAGGGGGCGTTCACTTAGGAAAAAATGCAGGGAAGTCACGAGGAAATAAAAAATTTGGGGTAGGAAGTCCCAGTTCAAAGTGAAATTTGAAGTGTTCATTTCAGCAAGTCCCACTCCTCCAAAATGTTTTATAATATTGCTAATAATAATAATAAAATGATAATAATAACAATAATAATAATAAGGGGTTTTTGCTTGCATACCCCTATAAAACTTGGAAATTTTTTAAATACCACAGTAAAAATGCTATTTGCTTGCATACCCCCGTAAATCAACTATTTTTGCTTATATGCCCCTATGGTTAAGTTGCCCTTGGCGGATTGTTAAATCAATATGGATGGAATGAGGGCAAATTACTAAATTGGGTTTGCTTATATACCTCTCTAAATTTTTTTTTAAAAAAAATTATAGATATTATTTATTTTATAGTGAGAAAGTAGGGTTGGAAGTCAAAATTATTAAAAATGAGGGTAATTGTGTAATTTTTCAACAATGGTTAACTTTAAACTATAGTTAACTCTGAAAAAAAACTACTTGATGACTACTTGGTAACTAACTTGTGCGGGAGTATATAAACAAAAAAATTAGTTTTAAAAGGGTATGCAAGCAAATTGCATTTTTATAGGGGTATTTAAGCAAATATATGGTTTTGGAGGGGTATGCAAGCAATTTTCTCTAATAATAATAATAATAATAATAATAATAATAATAATAATAATCATCATCATCATCATCATCATAATAATAATGATAATAATAATAATAATAATAATAATAATAATAATAATAATAATAATAAGAATAACAACCCAGCTAAAGCCACTTCGGCCACTTCGGTGCATTTTTTGCCTAAGTGGCCTTAGTACAAAATGAGGGAAGTGGCCACTTCATCGAAGTGGGCCGAAGTGCCACTTATATGCAAAGAAACGTTAGAAGTGGCCGAAGTGGATCACTTCCCCCATTTCCCCATTTTTCCAGACACTTACCCCCAAGTGAACCCCCCCGAGCTTTGGCAGAGACATGGAGTGGAAAAACCTAAAAGGTTCATGCAGACCTTGCCAGAAGATCTCTATATTGTCAAAAATAAACAGAGAGAGAGCTGATCACAAGACCAATCACCGTGTTTGAGATCTTTAAATTAAGCCCTTTCTCCATTGGCCCCAGGTAAATATCCTCTACCTAATTAATTAAATATTAAATTTTATAGAAAGTTGAATATTTATTAGGCAGATGGTATTTAAATATTTATATGTTCTGTAGAGGGTATTTAAATATTGACACCATAACTAACCATTGATTGAATGCTACCTAACATATAAAATTTAACATTCAATCAATGGTAGAGTGTATTTATATGTTCTGTAGAGGGTATTTAAATATTGACACCATAACCATTGATTGAATGAATGCTACCTAACATATAAAATTTAACATTCAATCAATGGTAGAGTGTATTTATATGTTCTGTAGAGGGTATTTAAATTGACACCATAACCATTGATTGAATGCTACCTAACATATAAAATTTAACATTCAATCAATGGTAGAGTGTATTTAAATATTGACACAATTACCATTGATTGAATGCTACCTAACATAAAAAATTTAACATGCAATCAATGGTAGAGGGTATTTAAATATTTATATGTTGGGTAGCATTCAATCAATGGTGCCAATATTTAAATACCCTCTACCTAACATATGTTAAATTTTATAGAATGTTAAATATTTAAATACCCTCTACCTAAGATATAAATATTTATTATAGGGGATTTAATGGTGAATGCTATATGTTATATTTTTGGAATTTTTAAATATTTATATTCCCCTATAATAAATTAATTATTAAAATACATACATTATTTCAATTAAATATTTTATTGAATTTATTAAAACTCCATACTTTTCCAAATTCCAACTATCATTTGCCCTCACAATCACTCTTTCTCTTCCAATCTCCCTTCTCCTTTTCCAATTCCTCATAATTGCAGATTAAACTTATTATTATTATTATTATTATTATTATTATTATTATTTAAAGTAAAATTTAAACATTCGAGTGTATGTTTCATTATAGTAAATATAAAAATTAAATATATATATATATATGGACAAAGGAAGAATAGCCACGTACGTTCACCGTCGGAACAGTGTGATATATATATATGGGCGGCAGACGGCTATAGTGTCACACGTTCACCGTAAGAGAGAGAGAGAGAGAGAGAGAGAGAGAGAGAGGATGAGTAGTGAAATGGCTGAATTCCGAAAGATAGATTTTTCAGGGTTGGAGATGAGGAAGGCAGGCACAGAGGAATGGGTGAAGGTACGTGGGGAGGTGATGGAAGCGCTGGAAACGCAGGGGTTCTTCGAGGCGGTGTATGATGACGTGTCGAGTGAGACATTGGAGGAGTTGTTCGGCCCAGTCCTGAAGGAGCTCTTCGGAGTCCCGCTGGACGTCAAGATGATAATGAACCATTCGGATATGCCTTACGAGGCCTACGCCCCCCGCAGACCTGGTTGCAACTTTGAGAGCCTCAAAGTTGATGATGCATCCTCCGACTCCTCACTCTCCAACTTCGTTGCTCTCTTGTGGCCGCCCAACGGAAATCCCCATTTCTGGTTAAGTTCCTTCTCTGATCTCTCACATCAAAACTACTACTACCTTTTCATGTGATATATCATGTACTAAATGATATTTATATATATATATATATATATATATATATATATATATATATCTAGTGAGGTGGTAGGGACGTACATTCGGAAAATAAGGGAGCTGGAGACGATGATGAGGTTGATGGTGGTGGAGGCGCTGGGAGTGGAGAAAGAATGGGAATCGTTGGAGAAGTCGGTAGTGTATGAGCTTAGGATGACGGAGTATGATGCACCGGAGAATCAGGAGACGATGGTGGCCATGTCCACTCACCTTGACATAAACATCATAACCATCCTACGACAACAAAAAGGCCAGGGATTGGAGATCCTAACTAAGGACGGCAAACAACTTTTCGCTCCCCCCAATTCCTTCAGTGTCATCGCCGGTGAATCCCTTAAGGTACGTACCATGCATCCTGATCATCCTTAATTTGCACTTAATTGTATTTTTCTAATTTCTACTCAGAACATATATATATATATATATATATATATATATATATATATATATATATATAATTGATGTATGTATGTTATTGTTCTGTACTGATGAGAATCACTACTAGGCATGGAGCAACGGGAGAGTTAGTACACCACCACATAGAGTGAAGATGCTGAATAATGAGAAAAGGCATACAATCCAGTTCAGATCACATTTCAAGAATGGGTGCATTATACAAGCCCCAGAAAAGCTGGTTGATAAAGACCATCCACAGGTCTACAAACCCTACAAGTATCCAGACTACGTTAAGTTCCTCTTCTCAAAAGATGGATGGGTCCTAAAAAATGGGCCGAAAATGCCGATACTCTCAAAGAAGCTTACTGTGGGGTTGAAGGAGAAAATGATGGCATGATGAAGGCATGAAGCCACTAGTAATTAGTTTATATATGAACTTTTTATAAAATAACTGGTACTCTACGTACTACTATGTGTGCATGTCACCTTCTATAATATATAAGTGCAAACAATATGCATCCTATCCTAGCTAGCTAATTCTCCTGCTTTTTCTATATATTTAATTTGCTGCATGATGGATCGATGAGTACTTCTTAATTATAAGTTTTTGAAATGAGGTTTATTTGATGAAATGATCATGTGCACAAATTAACTTGGATGATCACTAAATTGCAGATAATAAAAAAAAAACTTACTCTCGACCACGTACCCATCCTACCTACGTAGGATTAATTACATAAAATTTGACTCAATTCTATATGTTACTTTTCAAAGATTGCATATCACACATTTTCAAAAAGAGGACCAAAACTCTAATTAAATCAACATGCAGATCGAGTTAGCTAGGATCCGTGCTTCTCAAAGGAAATACATGTTAACAATTCGTATGGATGGATTCTTCTATTCTCTCACCAACCAGCCCACTTATTTCAAACATAATACTATACAACATGCAATAGAGAAATAAATGTGTACAAGTTATTAGAAGCATGCTGCATGTAAGCGTGGTTTGAACCCACAATAGAGAATAGTTTTCGAGGTAGTAGAACAACATTGCTAGTGGCAGTAATCTTATTGATGTATCCAATATAAGATAGGTGGAATTTCCCACTGTTAGAATTTTGGGAAGCAATGTGGAGTATTTGAGCAACACTTGAGAAGAAAAATGACAACTTTAAACAAAAACTTCATTAATTGAAAAGAGGGAATGACCACCGGTACATAACTACGTGGACCATGATGCATATATATAAAGGAAACTACATGACTGACATGACCAACCACTAACTCACATGTACCTATGAATGTGCCATTACATGCACCCATCGTACAACAACTTTCCTACGGACCAGTCAACAGAAGAACCACTACTTAAAAGACCCACTACTTCATCCATGAAACACAAACTCCCCTACTTCACCCGCTACTATGAAGACATTGAAGAGTGGTACACATAAAGTAAAAAACTAACTTTGACTTATTCATAGGAGACTAGACTCAACATGTGGGTTAGTGTGATTTGCATCACACTACATCACTCCGCCTTTGATACAAAATCACAAACACTAAGGAGAGATCGAAACTTCACAAACTTTGAGTACAGGAGAGCTTTTGTAAAGCTGTCTGCAACTTGTTCATTGGATGAACAATATTTCAGCATGATTATGTGTTTGGTTCTTCTATGGAACACCGGATTCTTGGTCATTGAGATTGTCGCCTTGTTGTCACAAAAAATCTCTGTTGCATTTTGTTGAGCTTGCTTCAAGTCCTCCATAATTCTTTGCATCAAAATTGCTTGACAGGTAGTAGTCAATGCAGCAATATGTTCAGCCTCGAACGATGATAATGCCGTAGTAGCTTGTTTCTTTTGAGCACCATGATATAGCACCTGAGCCAAGATTAAAAATATATCCACTTGTACTTTTCCTGTCATCTACAGAACCAGCCCTATCACTGCCAGTAAAACCAAATGATTTCAAGTTAGAAACTGGTTTGTACCAAATTCCATAGTTGCTTGTTGCCCGGATGTAGCGAAGAATGCGCTTTGCCGTTCCAAAATGATGCATTGATGAACTATGCATGAACCTTGATACTAAACTGACAGGAAACATAATATTCGGACGGGTGTGAGTCAAATACATCAAGCCACCAACTAGTCCTCTGAACTATTTCTCATCAGCTTTGGTAGTCCCTTAATTCGAGCTCAGCTTCTCATTTGCATTCATGGGAGTAGGAAAGACCTTACAATTCAGCAAGTTATATTTCTTAAGCAAATCCAATGCATATTTCTCTTGAGAAATAAAGATGCCATCATCAGTTTGCTTCACTTGAAGGCCAAGAAAATAATGTAATAATCCCAAATCAGACATATCAAACCCATACATCATGCTGCCATTGAATTCTTGAATAAGAAGTTCAGAAGATCCCGTATAAATAATGTTATCCACATAAACACAAACAATAAGAATATATGTGTTGTAGAAATATAGGACCGGATAGAGCGGGGTCACAGCAAGAGAATGAAAATAATACTGAAAATAAAAGGACACACCGATGTGCATTGAAAAACCCTAAATGAATTGGGGTAAAAACCACGAGCAAAGATAGAAGAATTTCACTAAGTGGGAAAAACTCAGGAGTTACAATTCTCTCTTTTAAGAGGAAAATACCAACTCTCTAATCTTTCTTTCTCTCCCACTCTTCCCTCACTCTCACTTGAACTTCAAGTTGTGGTGCATGAAAGCTTCCAAGCTTCATGCTATTTATAGGGAAAGATGGATGGGATTAGGTGATAATTAACTCACCTAATCTTAGGTTAACTCACCTAATCTTAGCCTATATTTTTGACCAAACATTAATGTTAAACGGCCATTATTTTTTACCTTTGACCAACAATTTGTACCTTTCTCCTTCACATATAAAGTGGGCACACTTTCACTTCGGCGGAAGCCATTATGATCAAGATAAGAATCAAGTTTTCCATACCATGCCCTTGGTGCTTGTTTGAGACAGTAAAGTGCCTTCTTCAATTTGTACACTTTGCCTTCTTCTCCATCAAACAACAAATCTCTGTGGTTGCTCAACATACACATCTTCTTCTAAAATCAAGAAAGCAGATTTAACATCAACTATATTCCTTGCTAAAATTAGCATTAAAATTAAAATTAGCAAACAAGAATCAAAATTAGCAATAGATTATTGATCAACATCTTAAAAACCTACCATTAATACTAATCTAGCAAACAAGAGTCAAAATTAGAGTATAACACGACCTAGCTAGTCAACTTCATTTGAGAACCTATATATATAATTGATGTATATATGTACTGTGATGATCTAAAATCACCAGGCATGGAGCAACGAGAGGGTTAATGCAACACCACATAGAGTGAAGATGCTGAATAATAATGAGAAGAGACATTCAATCCAGTTAAGATCACAATTCAAGGATGGATGCATGATACAAGCATAATGACCACAGAAAACACAAAATGACAAGAGCAACATTAGAAGCTAATTCTCAAGCAAATCTAAACAATCAAATAAAGGATAACATGATGATATCTTCTAAAAAAAATAATGCTTATTAAGAAAAAAAAAACTATCACACAAAATAAGATAATTCATTTAATGATCAATAATAGATGAATATTTAGATAATATCTGCCCATTCTAGGTAATATAAAACAATAAGTTCAAAGAACAAGTATCAAAATTCAAAATTTTTGTAAATCGAGAAACCAAAGTTTTCTTTTTATGAATTAGGATTTAGTCCATCAAGCATTTGGTTCCCCCACACACTTCCTAAAGAATCAAAAAGCAAAATAGTTCTTTCCATCACATTCATTGTAACTGCAAGTATCATTTTGGATATCAATTTTCAATTACCAAAGAAATATAAAAAATTTATTTGTATATATATATTAGCAACTACGAATATAAATCATACGTATTTTAAACAAATCATATGTAAATTAAAATAAAATTTAAACAATGGACAATCTAGCAGAAAAAAAATACCTACTCAAGATCTATGATCCATTTATGGCACATTAATTGTTGAAGGATTTATAAAAGCAGAGAAAAGAAAAATGAGTATTAATGATAAAATTTTAAGAATTGTACTTTGTTTTGAATAGAAATTAAAAATGAAATTCACGTGTATTAGTCTCCATAGAATTTACAAGTATATAAAGATAGCCACTAGTACTTTACATACAAGGAAATTACCAATCTAAGGAACCTATGCCAACTATAATATCAATCTAAGGGATCCTATATATGCCAAGATCATTTATATATTTGAGAGATATAAATCATGAATATTTTAATTGATATAAGTGGAAGATACGAAAGATGTCACGGATATTCTCTAATACGTCCCTTAAACCGAGACTTGGCTATCTAAGAGGATAATGTAATGACTTTCCTGAGTTTCCATTCCACCAACACTGGATTGACATGTTTGACCTACTTACACGTTCGACTTACTTTCTGTACGAAATCAGATGGAATGTAAAATGATTGGAGTGTAATATATATTTATGTATGGACAGACGGATAGACACGCTCGAGAGCCACAGAGAGAGAGAGCGAGAGTATTGCATATTTGCATGATACTCTTTTTTTCTTTTTTGTTATTTAAAGTCTTCCATCTTTAATACAAGGAAGACTTTAAATAAATAAATAAATAAATAAATAAATAAATAAATAAATAAATGAGTGAAGGGAAGTGAAGGAGTAGGAGAGAAGTTTGTCCATAGTGTGGGGCCTGGAGATGAAGAGGAACTTTAGAGAAGGAGAGGAAGACTAGAGGCAAGAAGGCATGAAGAAAAGGGAGAAGGAGGAAATTAGAAGGGATTGAGGGGAGAGTTGCAGAGGAGAATGTAAGTTCATGCAGTTTGTGTCCATTTGTTGTATCTTTGTTATAAACCACATTGCTGACTTTCTTTGTCATTTTGTAACTTGAGAAGTCTGAGAGTTCTGTTGCTCCTTGGGTATGTCTTGTTGGTCTTGCCGAGATTGTTGTGTGGTTAATTGTAACTCTATTTTTCCTCTTGAAAGAATCACATAAGCTCTCACATTCACACTCACACAATCAAGACAAAACATACAAGAAGAGATGAGACAAAGAAGTTTGGTAACTTGAGTTGGGTGACCAAGCCTACGTCAAGAGTCAAGCAGGAGAAGACAATCCACTAAACGTGTAGGGAAGACAAGAGTACAAGAGTCTCACTCACTCTCTCACTCTATCATAAGCACCTCGACTCCTTGATTGACAATGACCACTATCACCCTTCTCCAGAGGGACTACTCTAGTCGGCTCACCTCAATCCACCGAGTCCTCGGTCTTATATAGACACCTCCCTGTCTTCACGCCATCACAAAGACCTCCACCTTCGGGATCTCCCAAATCTCCGGCTACTAAATTGGATTCCTTCCAATTACATTTATTGCAACTTAGTTGTAACAAGAGTTACAACATGGCGGTACCGAACTTGACCAAGGCTACAGCATCCATTGCACCTCTTCGACTTCGACGCACCTCCAACCCTCATGGTTGAGTCCCGAGTCTACTACGTCAGATCCTCCTGATCCCGACACGCAACTAGCCGATCCACCTCTCCGTCGCGTACTCAGCCTTCACGGTCGCACTCCATCATAGCGCGCACCCATCAACCTTCATCTTCATGCAAGGTTGAGCTGTAAGATTGGCTCCTCCAATCTCTTTCCAAGTTTGGTCACAACTTGGCCTATCATGCTCCATTTGTCTCCACCATATTTGTTCTTCAATCATCCAAATATGGTCTTCTAAATTTAGCTAGCATCAATCACCTCATCACATATTAGTTGCCAAATCTTCCTTCCATTCTTGCCTTCAATCAGCTCTCATCAATCCTCTTCCTTCCTAATGTGGTTGCTTGCATGCGATCTTCAAATCAGCTCTCAATCATTTTGCATGCAATCATTTGCATGATAAATCAATCAAATGAAGGGATGATGTGTTCTTCCAAGAATGAAGTCTCCAAGCCATGTTGTAGTAAATTCACATCTTGGGTTGCACCGGAAGCTTGCTAGTTGATTCGCTCCTTTTATGATGATGGTTGCACCCGGATTAAATATGACTTGGACTTGTGTCAAATACTTGCCAATACTAGTGCCTCTGCACTAACAGAGAAGAAGGCTTGAGGAAGGAGACGGTGGGATTTTGGGATAATACTCTTACTGCCCTCTCTAAGCACTTTCATTGTAGTTATATAAAGCCTGTTACAAACCAAATGCCTGACTCTGTGTAACAACGATGGCACATCCTAACAAACACCTGACATGCGCCCCTCTCCACTACCATAGCCTGTTGTCCTATAACAACCTAAACTCTTGATTACAGGATTCTAGACTCACTTAAACATAACACCACAATTAACCCTAACAATTAAACCATAACTCCCTCTCCCTGGCAATGTTGTTGGTCCTCCTCTCTTATAAATGCAAAACTTCTTTTAACGATGGGTTTCATAGCGACCAACTTCGGCCTATTTAAGATGTGAGCTGCATCAAATCAAAACAATATTATGAAGTTTATGTCACAGATTATTTTCATGAAAACGCGACGTTTATTATAAAAACATCTTCGATTGCGTTTCATCCGCACTGCCCACATAATGGCCATAAATCTCTCTAATGTCAAAATTTCTCACACCAAAACTAGCTACTACTTTTTTATGTGATATATATGTAAATGATATATATATAGTGAGGTGGCCGGGAAGTATGTGTGGGAAATGATGGTGAGGAGGATGGTGCATGGTGGAGGCGCTGGGCGTGGAGAAACAATGGGAATCATTTGAGAAGTCAGTAGTGTATGGGCTTAAGATGGATGAGTATGATGCCTGGTGAACCCGGAGAGTGTGGTGACCATGCTCACTCACCGTGACATCAACACCATGAATTTCATACGACAGCGAGAAGGCCAGGGATTGGAGATCCAAACCGGGGACGCCAAATGGCTTCTCGCTTCCCCCAACTCCTTCAACGTCATCGTGGGCGAATCCCTACAGGTCCTTGGCATTTGTATTATTCCTTCTTTCTTCCTTAAAGATGAATTATTTATTTAATCTAAGTTTCTTTTTAATTACGTGGACCATCTATATCCCAAATAAACTAAATTATCAATAAATTTATGATATATATGTAATTATAAAATTTCTAAGAGTATATATGCCTTTCCATGGGTGTATTCACATACAGTAGTTTTGCATATATGTTAAAATAGATTGATCAACATCTTAAAAACCTACCATTAATACTAATATAGCAAACAAGAGTCAAAATTAGAGTATAACACGACCTAGCTAGTCAACTTCATTTGAGAACCTATGTATATAATTGATGTATATATATATGAATGTACTGTGATGATCGAAAATCAACAGGCATGGAGCAACGGGAGGGTTAATGCACCACCACATAGAGTAAAGATGCGGAATAATAATGAGAAGAGACATTCAATCCAGTTTGGATCATATTTCAAAGATGAATGCATTATACAAGCTAGCCCCGGGCCGGAGAGCTGGTTGATCAAGACCACCCACAGGTCTACAAGTCCATCAACTATGCAAACTATGCGAAGTTCCTCTTCTCAGATGGAGGATGGGCTGAAAATATGTAACAAATAGTCCCACATTGACTAATTGGTGGAGTGTCAATGTGCATATAAGTGTAGCCAAACCTTACCTTGCAAGCCGGTTTTCAAGGATAAGTTAGGGCCCACACTTGTGTGAGGGCCGGGCCTTCGGGTCTGACCCGCTACATTGGTGTTTTCATTGAGATGTCCCTGGTGGTTGGCGGGAGTCATGCCTGGAGCGGAGAGTCTGTTTCCCGAGGGTGCCGAGCGGGTGCCCCCAGAGTCTGGGCTGACGAGGGCGTCAGCTCCCGATGGGTGGGGTATTGTAACAAATAGTCCCACATTGACTAATTGGTGGAGTGTCAATGTGCATATAAGTGTAGCCAAACCTTACCTTGCAAGCCGGTTTTCAAGGATAAGTTAGGGCCCACACTTGTGTGAGGGCCGGGCCTTTGGGTCCGATCCGCTACAAAATACCGATACTCTCAAAGCTTATTGTGGGTTAATTGAAGGAGAAGAAAATGATGGCACGATTAAGCCATGAAGCCACTAGTTTATGAGCTTTAATAAAACTTGTACTCTACTATATATATATATATATATGTGTGTGTGTGTGTGTGTGTCCGAATTCTCCTGCTTGTTCTATTTTGTTGCACGATGGATGACTTCTAAATAATTCTAGTTCGCGCCCTCTGTCCTCCAACCAGGACCTTTTTATCGTTGTAGAAAGACCCTAGTTATATTTATGTATGTTACCCTTTTTAAAAAAGAATATATTTATGTATGTTAGAAAGACCTTGGTTATATTCAAAAAATACATATCGTAATTAAATTATTACAAAATTAAATAAATAAATTAGATAATTAAATACGTGAAATTATTATTAATATTTTAACTAACTCATAAATTACAAAAGAATCAAATTATAAAAAATTTGTTTTATTGAGAAAAGAACTAATAAAAATTTTGTGATTTATTTAAAAAGAATGACAAAAAAATGTTTATGTCATGAATTTATAAAAACAAGTAATAATTTCTAACTTCCAAAACTAGAAATGTTAAACTTCAAGTCTTCATGTTGTCAAGTCTTCAAGTCTCTTCAAATCTTCAAGTTTTCATGTAACTTTATTCCATGTTTTATTTTTTAGTTGTTGTTGTGTCTTCACTAATGTCGCTACTTGTGTCATGTCCTTGTTGATATTGTAGTCTATCTTCGTCATCCAATCAATCCTTCAAACATGCATATGCACATCTCCAAAGAAGTTTGTTTCAACCGGCTCTTTTTTGTCGTCCAGTACCATGTTCCCTGCACTAAAACAAGACTCCAATGCCACTGTGAACACTGGTGGAGTTAGTAGATCACATTTTATGGCAATTAACACTGGATAATTATGCTCTTGTGCTTTCTATCATGACAAATTATTTAAATTATAAATTTCCTTTGAAGTAAGGTAATCATTGAAATTATTTGTTAAATAAAGGTCTAATTCATGCAACGAAATAGTAGAAGGGGAGGAGGAAGAGGAAGAACCACTATATTTTTTCTTATCATATTTATTAAATGTAAAGGAGTTTTAGTTTTAGATTTTACTTGTGAAATTATTATTATTATTATTATTTTTTGACAAAAGCAACAAGCGCCCCACGAGGGAAGTCAAGGATGAGCCTAGGCTCGGAGCCACTCAATGCGCCTAAGCCCCATTTTGCAAGAGGGGGATTCGATCACGGATCATCTGAGAGAATCCCACCTATCCTGAAATATTTTCAACGTCACTTAATGGGGATGTTCTTCTATTACCATAAATTTGATTATCAATAGTATACATTTAAAAAATATATATGATTTTATATTCCTCTTTTTAAAAACTATGATCTACACCCATATTTTCATCATATGAGTCTACAATAATAATAAAAACTAAAAGGCGACAAGCGCCCCCACGAGGGAAGTCAAGGATGGGCATAAGCGCGGAGCCACCAAGAGGGGGATTCAATCCCGGATCATCCAAGAGAATCCCACCTATCCTGAAATATTTTCAACATCACTTAATGGGGATGTTCTTCTATTACCATAAATTTGATTATCAATAGTATACATTAAAAAAATGATTTTATATTCCTCTTTTTAAAAACTATGATCTACACCCATATTTTCATCATGTGAGTCTACAATAATAATAAAAACTAAAAGGCGACAAGTGCCCCCACGAGGGAAGTCAAGGATGGGCCTAGGCGCGGAGCCACCAAGAGGAGGATTCGATCCCGGATCATCCGAGAGAATCCCACCTATCCTGAAATATTTTCAACATCACTTAATGGGGATGTTTTTTTATTACCATAAATTTGATAATCAATAGTAATATGATTTTATATTCCTCTTTTTAAAAACCATGATCTACACCCATATTTCCATCATATGAGTCTACAATAATAATAAAAAATAAAAGGTGACAAGCGCCCACACGAGGGAAGTCAAAGATGGGCCTAGGCGCGGAGCCATCAAGAGGGGGATTCGCTCCCGGATCATCCGAGAAAATCCCTCCTATCCTGAAATATTTTCAACATCACTTAATGGGGATGTTATTCTATTACCATACATTTGATTATCAATAGTATACATTTAAAAAAAGGGGCAAAAGCCATTTTTGGTCCCTGAACTATGGTCTATTGTTCATTTTGGTCCATGTACTATCAAAATGTTCAATACGGTCCCTGAACTATTGGGTGGTTTTGGCAATTACGGTCCCTACTGGCTACTGCTGATGTGGCAACCAGCTGGTATATGGGTTTAATACAATAGTTTTTTAATTATGATGCGGCAAAATAGGTGGCTGGTCTTCATTGAAGTGGCATAAAATGGAATTTTGGTATATTAATCCTCATTGATGATGTGTATTGCTAACGTTGCATGTCACGTCAGCATGATGACATGGCACTAAAAGTATAAAAAAATAGGAAAAATAAATAATTTCTTAAAAATTAGAATTTTATTTTTAGATCACATCAGCATGATGATGATGTGGTACTAAAAAAATTAAAAAAATAATAAAAAATCCAGAAAAATAAAAACTTTCTTAAAAAACGTATACTTTTAATTTTTTTAGTGTCGCATCAACATGATGATGTGGTACTAAAAAAATAAAAAAATTGAAAAAAATCTGAAGAAATAAAAATTCCTTAAAAAAGTAGAATTTTATTTTCAGAATTTTTATTTTTTTGTGCCACATTAACATGATGACGTGACAAATGAAAAAAAATCCAAAAAAATAAATTTTTTCTTAAAAAATTAGTTTTTCCAGATTTTTTTTATTTTTGTGCCACGTCAACATGCTTTGTGGCATGCTGACATGGCACTAAAAATAAAAAAATAAATAAATCAGGAAAAAAAATTCTTAAAATATTTGATTTTTTTTCTTCAGATTTTTCATATTTTTATGTTGAGTGCCACATCATCATGCCACATTAGTAAAAACACGCCACCTAGGATGCCACATCATAATAAAAAAATAGATATATTTAACTTGTATACCAGCTGGCTGCCAAGGATCATAATTGTCAAAACTCTGATAATTCAGAGATCGTATTGAACATTTTCATAGTATAGGGACCAAAATAAACAATATACTATAGTTCAGGGACCAAAAATGGCTTTTCGCCTTAAAAAAATATGGTTTTATATTCCTCTTTTTAAAAACTATTATCTACACCCATATTTTCGTCATGAGTCTACAATAATAATAAAAAATAAACACCTTCAACTTTAAATCTATGATCTATCATGTAATATAAAATATAAATCGGTTCATTATTTCAAAATAATAATTTTTCTTCCATAAAAAATATAATAGGAGAAAAACTTTCATTTTAATCAATATTTAATCAAATATAATAAAAAATAAAAATAGTTTATAATTGTAAAAGAAGTAGGATAATAAACATCAGAAAAAATATTTGTTGCATTAAAAAAATTTCTAATGTTGTTCGGCCGGCTCAAGGGTAAAGCGAGTTAAGCGAACACTTTAGGCCCCCAAATTTCAAGGGCCTCAAATTTACTTCTCATCCTTTAAGTTTTTTTTTTTTAAAATCTTATTATCATAACTATAATAATAGATTATTATAATAAATTGATATTTAAAAATTTTAATTTGTATTTTAATGTCTATTGGAGGCCTTATACAAAGTTTAAACCTTAATTTTTTTTTAAAGCTTATCATTGTAGTTATAATAATAATTTATATGATAAATTAATATTTAAAAATTTTAATTTAATACCTATTGGAGGCCTCTTACTATATTTGAACCTGAAAATTTTTAAAACTTTATCATGCTTATAATTATAATTATTATTTGTTATAATATACAGATATTTAAATTTTTTTAATTTAATATCTAATCAATTATATATCTTTTATCAACTAACTTTTTAAAATAAAAGATAATAAACTAAAAGTTTTAATTTTTAGTTTAATACATAATTAAATATATATCTTCTCCCAACTACCTTATTGGTTATTAAAAAAACTAAACCAAGAATTATTAATTGCAATTTGTTGATAAAGAGCGGTCATTTTCTCTATTATTAATAACTTCGCATTAAAAAGTTAGATAAATAAATTTCAAATATTATGGTAGATAGTTTTTTCTGTATTTTTGGAAAATATAGTTTTTCTGTATTTTTGGAAAAAAAATCTCTCTTTATAAAATAACCTATTATCTTTCTATTGTTTAAATTTTTGTTTATTTGGTTAGATGTTTTTTTTTTCTTTTTGTAGTGGTTATAGAGTTACTTCCCCATCTCATGTTAGTATATAAAATAGTTAAAAAAATATCTTGTATAAGTGTTCGTTAAAAAAATATATAATAAACTTTAATTTATATTAAATAATTAAAAACCTCAGTTTAAAATTTAAACCCCGGAAGCCCTCAACTCTAGATTGAGGGGTTATGTTAGAAAGACAATGTTAATCGATTACTTCCCATTTGGCCATCTGGAGCATGTTTGAAATATTTCCAACAGTACGGATAGGAAGATCATGGAAAAATAAGCTAGCATGTCCATTTTCATACAATTTGGTTACCATCCCCCACTTAACGGTTAAATCTGAACGGTCCAGAATTTCAGAATTTCAACCGTTAAATAAGAGGACCAAACGGTAATTAAATTGTATGAAAATGGACATGCTAGCTTATTTTTTCATGATCTTTTCATCCGTACAGTTGAAAATCCTTCAAACATGCTTCTAATAGCCAAATAGGAAACACTGGAGGGGCAGCTGTGCCTTCGGTGTTGGGGATGAGCTCGCAGCGGAACAGCGAAATGAGCACACAATTTCACACACGAAGAATTAGGGCAACAAGCAATCACAAGAACACAAGAGGATTTACGTGGTTTGGCTATCCAAGCCTACATCCACGGGCAAAGACGACGAGAAAGTTCCACTATAACTCAAGAATGGAGATTACATAGCTTCTGAAAGCTTAGCCTAACAATGGCTTCACAAAAGACACCAAGAAGAGGAAACAAGAAATGCCTTACAAGCTTGAAGAGATGAACAATCTAGATCCTTGAATAAACCTCAAGCCGATCTCAATCTTCTCAAGTTAATCTCAAAGACTTTCTTCTTCTCCCTTGATATCAAGAGCTCTCTCCCTTTGATTCTAATGAAGAAACCCTTCTTTTTCACACGTTCTCAACAAAGCAACGAACGGGTATATATATATATATATATATACATGGCTGTCCAAGCGGGCCTAAATGGGCGCGCTTGATTTTAAACAAGAAAAGGTTCCTGCAGCTTATAAAGACAGTGAGCTGGGCGGGCCCGTTTGCCAATGAACGGGCCCGCCTGGTTTCTGGTGTCCATTCAGCTCCAACATACAGAGCGCTGAGCGGGCCCATTTAGAATCTGAGCGGGCCCGTTCAGTGCTCTGTTCTTCACAGCAAAACAACACTGGAACAAGCGGGCTAGTGCAGGAACTGGGCGGGCCCGTTAGCAGCTGGGCGGGCCCGTCTAGTCTTCTGAAATCCTGAAGCCATATTCCAACATTCGGCATAGTAGCCCCCTGAACCCCTCAACTTTCTTGAGCCACCCTTGTTCGGCCCAGTTCTGGAGGAGCTCTTCGCACTCCCACTGGACGTCAAGTTGATAATGAACCATCTAATCAGGTTTCCGAGATGGAGGATGATAACCCTCTCCAGGCATACATGGCCCGCAAGCCCAAAAGGGGTTGCAACTCTGAGAGCTTCAAAGTTGATGATGCTTCCTCCGAGTCCTCTCTCGAACTTCACTGCTCTCTTCTGGCCGCCCACATGGATATGATATTGTTTTTACATTAATTAAACTGGTAATGAATTAAAAGTCCCCCCAAGTTTGCGAAATGAACAAAAAGTCCCTCCAAAGTTTGACTTTCCCAAACCATCCCTCCTTTTACAACTAATGAATTATAAGTCCCTCCATCCACTAACTCTGTTAACTTTTATATTTTTTGACCAAAATGCCCTTTGTGCTGCTGTGCAGTTATGATGACATGATGGTTTTTTATTTTCTGACCAAAATAAAAGCGGGCGAACTTACCAAAATGCCCCCATCTAATGAAGTGACGGCTGGGCAGTTCCACTCCCGAGACGATGCGCCCATCTTCTCAAACGGTGGAGAGAGAACTTCATCTTCTCAAACGGACTTCTCCCAACGTTCTGATTTCCACCAAGCAAGCGCTCTTCAACTTCGTGATACGCCTATGTTTTTTCAAAACTTCCTCGACCACCTTTGATACCGTCAGTCACGAGGCAGGAAGAAGGTGCGATTTGGCAGGACACCAAGGATTCTGAACTATGGGGAGAATAGCTTCAGAAAGCAAGCATCCGAATCTGTTCGGTGAAGTAAGTGATTTGTTCCGCTTTGTCCTCAAACTTCTAGAAAAACTTCTGAATGGCTGACTCTACTGAAAGTCCCGATTCTCTAGCTCAGTAATTGGCTGTCGCCATTGACTCATGTGAGTCTTGTGTCTCTACGCCGCATGCTGGCTATCCATGTGGCTTGTGTCACAACTCCTTATAACTCGTTGCCAGAAACAATGCTATTCTTCGTCGTGTGTTCGGGCGTAGACCACCCTCAATCTGCAAAGTCGGCTCGTACCATCGGCTACCAAAGCTGGGTGAATCTAGCCCGTTGGTCAATCTCGGTCTCGAACCGTTCAACCACCATGTCTCTCTATATCAACTGGATACACTTGTACTCCAGCGATGTTCCCCAGCTCTGAGAGGAATATCTGGCGTAGAACGTCGTCTTGTATAACTCCTAGGTCTCGAATGGAGCGTCTCCACTGAGTCGCATCTACTCATATAGCCAAACTCAATATTGCCCTGGAGTATGACATGTGCTTCGGACTCTGTTCGCAATCCTGGGTCTACATCACGTTGAACGCTTCCCCATCTCCTGGATCCAACGTTCGATTGTTTGCGGCTCTGTAGTCATCTCATAATGGGACGATTCCGTCCTTCTGAACTATAGTCCTCTGTCACTTCTTTGGGTGGCAGGTGGAGTTGACTCTGAAACTTCTGCTACTCGTGCACTGGTGGCGTGACCTGCCTCATCGGCTTCAGTCACGTGGGGTCCGTATAGCCCCTCCTATTAGATCCCGACATCTGTGGACGCTCAACATCAGAATGAGCAGGTCTGTTCAGCTCTCATTACACAAATCCTACTCTTCATCAAATTTCAAAACCTGTGGGTTATGAGCCTACTACGCTTCAGCTTCGCGTCCCTGATCGTAATTACTATCCTCTTAACTAGGGAAAAGTAATTTAATCTTTACAATCATCTGCCGGTGTTCCACCAAATTTTTGTCAGATAATGATCAGCCACGCTTCTGTGTGCGACTCTGATCATGTGTCATCTAGTTAAAACAAGTGGTTGTACCGATACAACCATTCCTTCTATTCTTTCTTCTGTGTCTTGTGGCTCCTTGGAAGCTTCCCTAGCTTCCATCTAGTTAAATGCTATTGGAGGACTTCCCTCCACCTCATCCTCAATCACTAGAGGATCGTCAATCATCACCTATCGTAGGTGTCTCCCCACAGTCCCTAAAAATTTGTCTAGTATTCTCCACTACTAGACTCCATCATGGGACTGTGATCTACATCATCTAACATCTATCGGACTCTCATCCTATGGCTCTGACCATTCCTAGGACTCTAAAACCTAGGTTCCAATTACCCTGAGTATGTCAATCATGTCATCTAGCCTCTAAAATTTATTTCAAAATCAAACCGTTCTGATACCACTAAATGTAACACCCTATCCCAACACCGGGACAGAATGTCACACCCACCGGGTTTGGAGCGCACCCAAACCCATAAGTCGTAGAATTTAAACCTGTTAATCATGATATTCAAACTAATAAACATGATTATTAATTGGAGCATTTAAAATCTTATACATAGAATACAATCTTTCGGAAGCGTTCTAAAATTGAATACATTAAATAAAAACAAGCTTCCCTCTTCTGCTAAGTCAAAGCCATCTACAGGAGAATTCAATCTCTTCTACCTGCACATTTCACTTAAGTAAGAATCACTATACAAGGTATAACTATAATATCAATAAAAAGTGTTCGGATAAATTCAAAACATGAAAACAGCATGGTGATCATAATTTAAATCATGGCAATATTCAATGAAATCATATGATATGCTCTTAATTATTTCTTTAATCTTTTATCATTAGAACGGGAAATGAATTCCACATATGTCTTGGCTAACCATATCATGCCAGTAGCCTTCCAAGTTGGACCGTATCAACAACCGTGGAGGTGACAAGCTATGAAAACAAATCCCCGTCTGTGGAAAATAAATTCCACATATGCCCTGGCTGACCGTGTCAAGCCAGTAGCCTTCCAGGTTGGACCGTATCAACAACCATGGAGGTGACAAACTATGGAATTAAATCCTCATCTTCTATTATATCAGTGTCATCTACACTTCTACTTTCATACAGCGGCACCAGAGTGGAATGAACCAACACTCAATATCTCTCCGGTCGAATCAACTCATCGACTATGAGTTATAAGAGTATATACGTATACTAAGCACCCGACGGGTACGGGAAGGGGGTTTTGTTTTCTTGAAATCGGGTCTGCGAAAAAGCGAGATAGTTAATTTGGTAAAAACAGAGTTATATAAAACCACCCCTTCCCTACCTAGTACCGTACTCTCTGGCTCTAACATAGAGCCACGTCTGGCGCAGGCATGTATTCGAGTATGATGCAATACACTAATACGTCTATTATGGCAATTTCTAAAAATGTGCAATGTTTTCACATGCTTTTCATAAACATAAATTCAAACTCTGAATAAATCGGCAAATCATGCTTGAAAACTGAAAAGCATTTCATGAACATCATAACGATTTCATAACATGAAATCTCCAAAGATCAATGCGATCAAAATACAAATAAAATGCGAAGATTTGCAGTTGTGTTCCCTCACACCATACCAAATATAGTGTAATCACTCACCTGATGTCCTTAGCAAGTTCCTAGGTTTGGTTCGGTCATGCTTAAGCTCCCGCGGGACCTTTACCCTTTCCTAGAATCAATAATAGTACTAAGTAAATACGAAGTTCGTATTTTTCATAACTTAGTTCTATTGCTTTAGAATACGGAGATTTAAGAATACAGAAAATCGTATTCTTTCTACACTCTAACTTAAACTCATTAAAATACGATAAACTCATTAAACTATCTAAGCATGATTCTTAATTAAGATCTAATTCATGCTTCAAAAGTTTATAAGAATACGGAAACCATATTCTTATCTTATCCTTTAATTGGACTCGTTAGAGTACTATACTTTCATCAAGCTAAACCAAGTATGATTTCTCTTAACATGAAATTCGTATTTCTAAACATGGAAATACGGAATTGTTAAATTAAAGGATTTAGCTTTAATCATCTTAAGCTCAATTTTAGAGCTCATAACATGCTCTTTAAAGGTGATTAATTGTTAAGCATGATCACGGGACATTAATCAGGCTTTAATACTAGAATTTTCTACAAAAATTCGGCAACACCTCCTCTTTTTGGAGGGCCCCGAAGTTAATACAAACATTTGATAACTCAAAGCTAACACATATATCCTTCATACAAAATCGGTGAATCATACTTAGTTGAAATTCATTGAAACATCATCCAAACATGATTTGAAACTCTAACTTAATCCCTCTCTTAATTTGATAGATTAATCTAACCGTAGGTCCACAGTTGTTCACCAAAGAAAGAGGAGGGCGAGAAGGCCGATCCCTCGAGGAAGAGGAGAAGGCTGCAGGCCGGAGCTCAGGGACAGCGGGAAGAAGGGCGGCTGAGCCGGATCTGGACGAGTTTGAGGCGGAGGGGCTGAGGAACCGGCAGCGCATGTGTAGGGTGGCGGCGTGCGGCTAGGCCTGACCGGACGGCCAGACTTTCGGCGTGTGGCAGTACATCATCGTCGGCTCAGTGTCACCGAAGGGATGGAGGTCACCGGCGGTTTGCCCAAGTAGGGCTTGGTTCCAATTTGGGGAAGATGAACGATAGAGAGAAAGGGAGGTGGAAAAAAGGAACTAAATAAAATTTATCTCTCTCCCTCTCTCTCTCTCTCTCTCTCTCTCTCTCTTTCTCTCTTTCTCTCCATAACTTATAAAAATTAAAACTTGATTATTTAACTTATTCCTAAGTTGTGTCACACGCTTATTTAATCAAAATTATCTCCTCCATTATCCCTCATTCCACTAAGTTATAATAAATTAATTATTTGTTTAATTTTATCTCCCCACTATGTACTCACATGTGCCACTTTAATTAACCCTGATGAATTTGGACGTAACATTAATTTCAAATCTAATTTACCGGGTTTATATCAACAATCTCTTATGCCTGAGTTGGGCCCAAGCCAAAATTGTTGGCCCATTCCCATTCCATTTATTTACTTTATTTTTAAACTCTTGTTTATGAACTAATAGCCCCCGATTAATTTTTAGAAATAAAATAATTATTATTATTATTATTATTACTAAAAAAAAATACTGGGCCGTTACAGCCACATCATGTCCCGACTTAACCAACTTGAGCTGGAGAGACACAAGCCGGCCGACTTGATTACGCAGGCTCACTTCTGAGAGAAAACGAGCCTAAGAAAAACTAAGGGGGAGGAGGCCACATTATCATCCCTCCCTTAAAGAAAGCGGACCGAAGGAACCGTTGTCATGCCTACTGCCGGTCTCGGTCGTGTGACACGTTCTCGCATCGCACAAATCTCGTTCTTGAGGCCGCTCTCTCCAAAGACATTTCGCGATAAGATGAATGTCTCGCAAGGGCGATATCAAAGGCGATACAAGGCCCGAAGAAGTTATCATACAACTGCAGGTGTTAGCCGATGTTGATGGCGACCTTTGTTCTTAAGCGGCGTTGTTGAATCATTTGCAAAAATGAAGAATGAAGAGCCTGTATTCCTTGTACCCACCGCTGACATTGAGGCACAATTGACCACCGATGAGCGACCGTTAGAGCTGTCAAGACGGGCTAGCGGGGCGGACCGGCCCGCAAATGCCAACCCAACCCGACCCACCATGGGTTGTGGGTCAAGGGAACCAGACCCACCATAAATTTAAAAACTTCGTGTTTAAATTTAATAATATTTGTTTGTTTTGCCATGGCCCATGGGCCATACCATGAATTTTGGAGGCTAAATCATCATTCATGCACTACTAGTCTACTATGTAACTATGTTTAATTCAAATCCTTCCATCTTTGATCTTTCTTTCAAAATAATAATAATAATAATAATAATAATAATAATTTTCATTAATGATGGTTTTGACAGCTCTACCTGTTAGAAATAGGGTTCTAGGGATTTTAGGATTTAGTCTTTTCATTTTTAGAATTAGGGTAATTTTAATTTTTCAGTTTTTATTATTATTATTTTTTAATAAATTAAGGGGTCACTAAAGCACTTCCGCCAAATGACCCAAAACAGTCCCACTGCGGAGTGGCTTTTAGGCCCGCTTGGGAGCGGGCCTACAAAAGGCCAACCAAACCCACCTTTTTTAGTTGGCGGGGCAGGCCGGCCGGGCGGGCTAGGCCCGAATTGACAGCTCTAGCGACCGTCGACACCCGATGCAGAACCACACACTACCACTGAGGCTGTACCCATCGCTACCACCACGGCAACATCGACCGACGAGCAACCATCGACCGTCGAGCAACGACCGACCACCCCAGACGATGAAATTTTTTTGTGTCGTTCACAAAGATCCATCAGCTGACCACGTTGCTCAACTCACAACTGCCACTGAGTCAAAAATGACTACCGACGCGGAACTGCAATATGATGAATGTACAAATTTGCCGGTCGCGGTCAATGAACCGGCAATATCTGCGGATCAAAAAATGTAGCAAGTGAATTGCAGACATCACGCCGGAACAATCTAATGCACCAAGCGGATTGGTCACGTCGGGAGACTGGAGACGTGATCCTTGCAGAGGCCTATATGGAGTACAAGGACCCGAAGCCAGTGAGGACAGACTTTATGGCCAAGAATAAGCGTCCTGCCGGTTACATGAGGTTGAACAACATTGAGCAGGCCGCAATTGGCATGTATCTGAACTGTAGAATTGACAAGTCCTCCGTTTGTTTTTTTGCAAATATTTTCCGTTTTCATTTATTTATTTTGTTTTTTGTTTAATATTTATATTTCCAGTTTAATAGTTTCACTTTTTGCTTAATATTAATAGTTTCGGTTTAATATTTATATTTCCCGTTTAATATTTTTACTTTTTGCTTAATATGAATAGTTTACATTTTAATATTTATATTTCTTGTTTACTTGATTTCACTTTTTGCTTAAGGCTAATAGTTTCCGCATAATATTTCATGTTTCCATTTAATTTAGCGGTTTCCCATTTTAACATGGCTAGCTAGGACAATCGTATGGAAAAATGAATGGTCTTTCACCACGCGGGACCATTTATACACGCTGCACGAGGGGAAGAATATGGTTCACGACGATGTCTTCGATGCATTTGTCCTGATCCTCCTTAAAGCCATGAGCTTGACTCCATATCCATACAAGAAGCGGGCCCGCGGCCACTTTACCGGGCGGCTTCTCATGTCGAAGAGAATGGATTCCGAAAATTTGGCCTTGGCGCTGATGAAGGACGCCGTGTGTGCGTTTCACCAAGTGCAGTTGGTCCTTATGCCCATAATTCTCAATGGGCACTATCATCTTCTCGTCCTCGATAAGGAAAATAAGGAGTATGTGCATTACACATCAGCGAAAAGCCCTATATATGACGCCGACGCAAAGACAATGGTAATATTCCTCACTTGATTTATACTTTTTTGTATTGGTTTTCTCTAAGTGGTTCTTATTCTGATAACAGCGGGCACTATTTGATTCATGCCTCCAAATTGAGCTTGGGAAGAGCGAAATATGTTATGAGGTACGTGTCTTTCTAGTTTGGTCCAGCGTTATTTTATTATCCTCGTACAATTGATCCAACGTCATTTCATTAGTGTGCATAGCTTTTTTTTTTTTTTTTTTGAAAAAGATGGATAAACCATTATTGTGTATAGTTAGTTGGTCCTGGGTTTCACGTTACCACATTTGACCAACTTACTCACAATAATAATATAGAGATAGACCAACCAACTTCTAGGGGCAGGCTCAACACGAGGCACAACACATCCTATATCGTGCTGGCCAGCCTACCAAATCTAAAATAAAAAAATTTAAAATTTAAAATTTAAAATATCTAAAAAGAATTTTAAAAAAACACAGAAAATCTCCAAAAAAAAAAATTTCAGAATATCCGCAAAAAACTTTAGAAAATTCAACAAAAATCTTTGAAGATTCAAAATAAAAAAAAATCCCCCAAATCCTAAAAATCCCATAAATTTTCTATCAAAAATATCCCAAAAATTCAAAAGATTCATTTCAGGGCAATTTGTCAATTTGGCCATGTGAAATTTTTTATTTACTTTTTTAGCCCCAACTCAAAAGTATTTGTCAAAATAGCCCTGAACTTCCTAGTCAGCAGCTGGGATAAATAAATATTAAAAAAATATTTAGGGGTTAAAACATAAAAATTTCTTTTTCATAGGTTAAATTATGATATTTGCATTTCCACCCCAACTCGTCGTGCATCCATTGCCGGTTGTCGAGGCGGCCGAGGGGCGAGGTAACTGGAGGAGAGGGACAGGATGACGTCGTATGAGATTGTGAAGTTGCCGGAACAGCGGGGGAAGTCGCCGGAACGGTAGGGGAAGAAGGTCTCAGCGGTGGAGTTACCGACGGTGGGATCGAAGAGGTAGCAAGATGAGATGGATGTGGTGGAGTTGAAATTGAGATCGGGAGCGAAGGCTACTGGTAGAAGGGGCCAGTGAGGAGAGGGATCTTTGGTATGGATCAGGAGAGATGGTTGTGATCTCGATTGGGGTCTTGAGATCGGTGTTGGGGAAGCCGGAGAAAGATGTGGGGGAGTCCTGAGGGGTGGTGTAAGGGAAGGGCGAGTCGTCCAAGAGGACAGCAGGGGAGGCGTAGATGATGAGCTCGCGGTGTTGGAATGAGATCGGGTACGCCCATGACTTCAGGTCATGGTCGCCGGAGTTGAGGATGGTGGCAGTGGCGCGGAAGGCGTAGGACTGCGCTTTGGGGTCGGAGACGTGCGAGTGGATGAGCTCACGGCTATCGAGGTTGTAACTAAGTTCGATGCCATTGCAGTTCGGAGAGGGAGGAGGCGCCGCCGGAGTGGCCGGAGCTTGGGAGAGAGAAAGAGGGCCCATGAAAAGAAATTTTTATGTTTTAACCCCTAAATATTTTTTTATCCAAGTCAGCTGTTGATTAGGCAGCTCAGGGCTATTATGACAAATACTTTTGACCAAGAGCTAAAAAAGCAAATAAAAATTTTCACAGGGTCAAACTGACAAATCATCTTTTTATTTAAAAAGATTAAAAAATTAAATGGGCCATTTGCCAAAATGGCCCTGGTCCATTTTTTTATTTATTTTTTTGGCCCTAGGTTGAATATATTTGCCAAAATGCCCTGGAACTGCGCAGTCAACAACCAAACTGCTGACTTGGATGCAAAACGGCCTTTGAAAGGCCCATTAGCTTAATCGGCATTTGAAAGACCGATTTGCTCCATACTCCATGAAAAAGAGCTCTATGGAGCTAATCGGTATTTGAAAGGCCGATTAGCTTCAAAGAAGTCCTCTTCCTGGGTTGTGTAGAGCTAATCGGCATTTCAAAAGCTGATTAGCTCTAGAACATCATCTTTACAGCTGATCGGCATTTGAAAGGCCGTTTTGCATCCCAATCAGCAGTTTGGTTGCTGACTGGGCAGTTCCAGGGTCATTTTGACAAATATATTCGACCTAGGGCCAAATAAATAAATAAATAAATAGACCATGGCCATTTTGACAAATTGCCCAAATTGAAAATTGACTTGACAAACCATTCAAGTCCATTAGATCACTGTGCTTGGAGTGACTAACACGGCTTGACAAACCATTCAACTCCATCATATAATAGTGAATTCACTATTATATATTTAATTAAAACATCTTATTTTATTCAAAGAGTTTTCTAGAAGTTTACATAAAATTTCATTCCCCTGTAATTAATTTACTGAAATACATCAGTTTTTTAATTAAATATTTTATTAAATTATTGATTTCTCATTCTCCTGTAATTAATTTATTAAAATACATTGGTTCTTTATATTAATATTTTATTAAATTTATTAGCTTGTCGTATTTTGAAGATGCAAAATTATTTTTTAGGGCAAATGAATTATAGGTCCCTGAAAACAGTATTCAGGACCCCCCTTTCACTATTTGCTACACCTCCCATACACCTACCGTAGAGACCCCAAAGAAAAAAGCAAACAATACCAAGGACCTACAATTAATTTTCCTTTATTTTTATTATAGACTATTGTATAACAATTTTGAACATAGCCATTATATATTTAATTAAAATATCATAATTTACCCTTACATTTTTCAGGAAAATTTCACAAAAATCCAATTCCCTTAAAATTAATTAATCAAAATACATCAATTTTTTGAATTAAATATTTCATTAAAGTTATTGAATTCTATTATTTTATTTAAAAATAATGCTTCATTAGAATTATGTTCAGTTTTAAAATGAATGTATGATAAACTATTTATAAAAGAGATTTTTTGGAATTTTAAAATATTTATATTCCCCTATAATAAATTAATTATTTAAATATATCAACTATTTCAGTTAAATATTTCATTTAATTTATTAAAATTGCATTACCTTTCCAACTATCATTTGGCCTCACAATCACTCTCTCTTCTAATCTCCCTTCTCCTTTTTCAATTCCTCCTCAATGCAAATTAAACTCAATAAAAAGCTTTGTTGTTATTATTATTTTATCCTTTATTGTTCTTATTATTATTTAAAGTAAAATTTAAAGATTTGAGTGTACGTTTTATTATATTAAATAGCACCTTGAGTGAGATAAGTTATAAAAGTTATCATTCTTCTAATAAGAAATAAATTGGGATGTATTAATGGAGTACAATTGAGTTAATTTCATGTTATGAATGTTGACAAAGAAGTGATTGGTGTTTTTTTTTAATGTGGATAAATTATATTTTTTTATTAATTAATCAAGAAGACTATAAATATATCCAAATCCGGTTTTACATGGGTTCCACGTAACAGTGATTTGTGTTTCTTTGTGTGTTTAATTTGTTGTAGATTGATTTTATTGTGGGAATATTGAGGTAGAGTTTGGATATAACACATATTTGGGGTGAGTAGGATGAGAAAGAAATCAAGAATACATGAGTGACATTAAAAAAAAAAAATGAATAAATCACATTCATTTATTAAAAATAGATTGTTATATTGTTAAGTTACTAGATTATTAATTCGGATCCTTTGATGGATCGAGGGGTCGGTTGTTACGACCTGATCGAGCAGCCCCGTAAGCGAGGGATTCTCGTGTCTTTCTGCATTTTTGAAATCCTCTCCCAAGGTGCGCGAGGTCGCTTCCTCCCTGGTGAGCGTTAGGCTATGTCTGATAGTGTTGCATTGTTTGCAGTTGACCTCTTCTAGTGGCATGTGCACTGTCAAACCAAAAGAGGAAGAGGAAGTTGGAGTGGCGAATTAATTTTTGGCAAACACATTGTTTATCATTGAAACATCTCATGTTTCTCTCTATCCAGAGACTCCAGGTCACTGCCAACACAAGAAGGTTCCAGCCCGCATGTAGCTCCTTTTCCAGTTGTTTAGACAATTGGGCCCGCCCACATAGATCTTATATCCTGATGGGGGTATTCCGACTCCCAAGGATGTGACTGTAGTGTGCCTAGATTTCAGATGAATACTGGCATTGAAGAAGCAGATGTTCTGTAGTTTCTACTTCTCAATCACTGGCACGGAGTGACATTTTTATATAAATTTGATTTTATAAATTGATCAATTTATTATGTCAAGATATTTTATTTTTATCTCCATAGCATCTTGCAAATTTTTTTTTTTTTTACGATAAGAGCAAGTGGTCAAGCGGCCACCGCTAAGATCAAAAAAGAATAAATCACGGAGTGATATAACACATATTTGGGGTGAGTAGGATGAGAAAGAAATACACGGAGTGACATTTTTTTTTTAAAAAAAAAAGAATAAATCACATTCATTTATTTAAAAGAGGTTGTTATATTGTTAAGTTACTACATTATTAATTCGGATCCCTTGATGGATCGAGGGGTCGGTTGTTACAACCCCGATCGAGCGTTCTCGAAGTTTGGTGAGGATTCTCGTGTCTTTCTGCATCTTTGAAATCCTCTCCCAAGGTGCGCGAGGTAGCTTCCTCCTTGGTGAGCGTGTTAGGCTGTGTCTGATAGCGTTGCATTGTTTGCAGTTGACCTCTTCTAGTGGCATGTGCGCTGTCAAACCAAAAGAGGAAGAAGAAGTCGGAGTGGCGAATTAATTTCTGGCAAACACATTGTTTATCATTGAAACATCTCATGTTTCTCTCTATCCAGAGACTCTAGGTCACTGCCAACACAAGAAGGTTCCAGCCCGCATGTAGCTCCTTTTCCAGTTGTTTAGACAATTGGGCCCGCCCATATAGATCTTATATCTTGGTGGGGGTATTCCGGCTCCCAAGGATGCGACTGTAGTGTGCCTAGATTTCAAATGAATACTGACATTGGAGAAGCAGATGTTCTGTAGTTTCTACTTCTCAATCACTGGTACGGAGTGACATTTTTATATAAAATTTGATTTAATAGTATACTATTGAAGGAAAACTGAGTCCTTTATATATATATATATATATATATATATATATATACCCTTGATAAGATCATGCGGACCGGACACTGTCTATTTCCGGTCAGCCTTCCATTCTGGTCCTTAGAGCATGTTTGAAAAATTTCTAACCGTACAGATGGAAAGATCATCGAAAAATAAGCTAGCATGTCTATTTTCATATAATTTTATGACCATTTAATCCTCCCACTCAACGGTTCTTATTTTATAAAAATATGAACGGTTCAGAATTTCAACCATTAAGTAAGAGGACCAAACGGTCACCAAATCGTAAGCTTATTTTTCGATGATCTTCCCATCCGTACGGTTGGAAATCTTTCAAACATGCTCCAAGGACCAGAATGAGAGATGACCTGATTAGAACAAAGATTACGACCGTACCTACCACCGTATCGATTATATATATATATATATATATATATATATATATATATATATGAAGCAAAAACTTCCATCAGAATTTTTAAATCAATCAAAATTCTAGAATAGATAATCAAAAGTAGTAATTAGACATTTCTTTGGTGATATAAAAATACACCAAAAAGAAAATTGTAAAAAACTCATCTTGAACAGATATAAACAAAAAATTTCATAATTTAGAACATATGTAATTCGTGTTGTTTGTCAATGGCTCCTTTACGTAGATACCCAAACTTCTTTTCTTCTCGTGATTCAAAAAAATTAGGAGAAATTTTAAAAAACTACCATGTGATTTGTCACTTTCTCAATTCGGTCCTTGTGGTTCAAAATTAAACCACAAAGACCCTGTAGTTTGCCCGTTAATCACTTTAGTACCCTGTAATACTGTGCATTCATGGTCGCGTCCCGTTTGGCCCCTAGAACATGTTTGAAGGATTTCCAACCGTATGGATTGAAATATCATTGAAAAATAAGCTAGCCTGTCAATTTTCATACAATTTAAGAATTTGTAGGGTCTTCATCTTAACGGTTCTTATTTTATAAGAATCTGAACGGTCCAGAATTTCAACCGTTAAGTGAGAGGACCAAACGATTACCAAATTGTATGAAAATTGACAGACTAGCTTATTTTTCGATGATCTTCCCATCCATACGGTTGGAAATCCTTCAAACCCACAGGGTCTTTGTGGTTCAATTTTAAACCACAAGGACCGAATTGAGAAAGTGACAAACCACAGGGTAGTTTTTTAAAATTTCTCCAAAAAATTATATCTATAATATGTAAAAAACACAAAAGATAGAAAGAAAAAAAAAATCTCTAATTCTAAAAGTAATTATAATAATAAATATAGGCTTTTAGTTGTCTACCTCATGGACACCGAAGCCAATTCATCCATGAAAGGCAACAGTTCTACGGTCTAGCGTCGCAAACACTGATTCTCCATTCTGCGTAGAAGCGGCCTGAGGCCCTGATGACGATCTCCCCTGGGAGTTGATAATGCAAGCTTAATTAACAAGATGCAAGATTCACACAACATTTACAATGAACTGGAAGAAACAAAAGGGTTAATTTAATTTTACCTAAAGAAAGATATAATCCATGTGATTTGCCTACACTTGCTTGCATACCTTTGGGATCATGAAGCAAATTGAAATATTCCTGAATAAACAACATTGGAAGGCTTTTTTTTTAGAATATTATAAAAAAAAAATTTATTTACCAAAATACACTTTTATAAATTAATTACCGATATGCATGATTCTCCTACGTAACCATGCACTTTTTCAACTCCTTTCATTGTTTGCGGGTCCCACGAATTTTAAATTAATAATAAAATAATAAAATATTAACAACTCTCTCTTGCGCTGAAGATCAACGGGCTAATGTTTTTTAATTTGATGGGTCCCACCATTTAAATATTATAAAAAATAAGAAAAATAATAATAGGATTTTAGGTTTTAATTAATTAATGGGCCCCACTTTTTAATATTAGAAAAATTAATAAAAAGAGTTTAATTAATTAATTTTTTTAAAAAAATTAGCCGACAAGCCACACAACAACGAGGGATTCAAGGGGCGGACAATTTCAAAAGGTAGTAATTACATATATTATAAAAAGTTTACAACAATTATAATGTTTAGGCTACATTATGATCGACTACTTGGACCAACCACATTTGGACAATTTCGACGACTATGATCTTCATTTCGACATAAACCACAACGCTTTGGCTGACCACCTTCCCTTATGTTCATTTCATTATGAATCCTCGTAGATTTTGGGCGCCCTGTGGATGGCCTTCTCATTGTAAGATCAGGACATAGACGTGGACCATTATAGGGGTTCCAGTAGCTCTCGTTTGACATTGGCTGAAATTCTTTATGATATACATTAAAAATTGTCTCAAGCCTATAAACATTGTCCACGTATTCCTGCCAATGTAGATGAATGTATGCGCACGCTGCAAGAACATGGCGGCAAGGAAAATGAAGTGTTTGAAACCCACCGCAATCACACCATCGTGATCTCAGATCTATGCGATAAGTACCAGCTATACCACCGCATTGTGGTGGTGCCATTTCATCTACCATGAAAGAATTTTCGTCACGATCAAATTGACGAACATGAATGCTGCATGTTACTTGTTGGTTTTCTTGAATTATCTTCATTAGTGCTTCAGAGAATATTTGACCTGACGCGATCTGAGCTTACACCTGTACACCTTTCCTTACAAACAACTCAGCTAGTCGAAAGTAAGTTGACTTAACCAAAGATGTTATAGGAAGGTTCCTTGTCCCCTTTAGCACTAAATTAACACATTCAGAGAGGTTGGTAGTCATATGACCATACCTTCGACCTTCGTTGTCAAAGGCTTGAGCCCACTTCTCCCGTGGTATATTATCTAACCACCTCGTTGCCTCTATATTGTACTCTCAAAGTAAGCCGTACCAATAGTTAAAATCAGAAGTAGTTTTCGAATAACTTACATTAATAACCATAAGAAATGTCAAACAACTTTAAAACATAATAACAATATACGTTAAATTACTAAAATTTAAATTTACAACTTACCAATGTTAACAACTATTCGTTGCATTTCTTTATTTTTGAACCGACGCATGAAGTTTGCAGAGATATGTCTAATGCAATAAACATGGTAGGCATGAGGAGGATTCATCCGGCGACCAATTGCTCTAAATGCTCCTTTGATAGACTCATGACGATCAGATATAAAACATATTCCTTCCTGTGGTGTCACGTTCGCTCGTAAATGCTCTAGAAAGAAACGCCATGCATTTAACGTCTCGCTTTCTACAATAGCAAACGCAATTGGAAGGATATTCTTATTACCATCTTGTGCAATTGCCATCAACAAAGTCCCTTTATATTTTCCATAAAGGTGGGTGCCGTCTATCTGCACTACTGGCTTGCAATATTTGAAAGCCTCCACGCATGAAGGGAAGCTCCAAAAAAGCCTATGGAAAACATGAGTATCAGGTACCAGGTGATTTCCATCATATGCCGGTTGAGTCTGGAGATCAATTATTGTCCCGGGAAGAAACTGTTGTAATGCTGATAACCATTTTGGTAACTCATTATATGACTCCTCCCAATTGCCGAATGCTGCTTCAATTGCTTTCTGCTTCGCAATCCATACTTTTCTATATGTCGGTGTGTATCCATATTGATTCCTGATCTCTGCTATCAAAACAGATACATTGATGGATGGTTTCTCTTTGACCAGGGCCTCTATTTGTCGACAAATCATGTTTGAATCCAGCTTAGAATGATCTTGGGAGATCATTGCTGATGCGCAAGTGTGAGGACCGTTGTATTTTGTAATCTCCCAAATTTGCTTCCTCTTGCTGTAGGATGCGCGAACCCTCCAACTGCATCCATCGCCATATGACTTACATCTTCCTGAATACCGAGTTGGATCAGACTCGATTACCATATATTCCACCGACTTTCGTAAGCAATAATGCTTAATCGTTGTTATAGCATCATCTTTGTTTCGAAATTGCATGCCTACATGCAATTCTCCATCTGTCATTACCCCTCTGAATGTGTTGACATATAATGAAGGATATTCGGGGAATTCTGGTGCAGACATTGCTTCCAAATTAAGTGCCCTCATATGTGCTGGAGGCACAAATGGCGACATTGGCATTTCTACGCTTTGTCTGGCAACATCTTCCACATTGCAATTTTCTAAGTCAAGATCTTCAGCACTTGCTTCACTAGTCTCTGTGTAGTTATCATCGTCGTGGTCATCCCCACTCGAGCTCCCATATTCACCAAATTCATTGCCTGGTTGTGCAGATGAAGTGTTCTCCCATCTCATATTATGTGGAATGTTGCCATCTCTGTTGATTTCATGTTGAGAAGAAATACCAGTGGAAGTTGCAATACCAAGCTCGACATATAATTCTATAACTTGAATATCGGGAAATGTTTGGTGGCACTCGAACATCATCTGAACATTTCGATCATTACGTAATTTGAAAACCCGATAGCAAATCTTGTCATGGCTAGGAGAAATAGGTAGACGGTATTTGATATGTGAAACTTTTTGATCGTCTACCGTTCCTATATTTTCTTCAATGATCCTCTTTAAATTTTCGAAGGAGATATCATTTTCTACATAAAAACATGCTTGATCGTCGGAGAAAAATATGACAGTATCCTCGCTTGTAGTGATTGAACCATTATAGTAAACCAAAACAAGTGATCTTTCTGCCATCACTGAAAATAAAGAATTTGAAATAATGAGGTTATGAACATGGATGAATGCTCAGATAGCAGGGATAGGGCTCTAGCTTACCAAGTATGTCCTTTGAAATGCACCTCCGGGAGGTGAAAGTAGGTTCCACGGCTGCTTCAACCACTAGCAAGTCAGTACTCTCCCCCTTGAGGACCTACACCTCCTTCTCCCTCTAATTTCTTTCAGACCTTCACAGTAGCTTGCTCGCCGGTGGGCTTCACTGGCCCGTCCGTGAGAGTGGGAGAAGGGGCGCGGGCAAGGCTCGCCGGAGTAGAGAAGAAGGGTGGTGATGGGTTCGTTGAGTGTGGGAAAAGGGGAAAGTGGCAGAGAAGCTTATATATCTCTCTCTCTCTCTCTCTCTTATAACCCTCTAACTTATTAAAATAATTAATCTTTTCAATCATACCCCTTCCCCTTTAATAATTCCCTTCCCCTTTAATAATTCACTAAAACTAAAACAATCAAGAGCTATTACTGTGGTTTCACGAGTTGCTTTTCCTTTTTCAAACCAGATCCGTCATTTTAGGTCCTTTAACTTGAGCCAACTTTAAGCATCTCAAGATTTTCGGGATTTTGTCTTGGAGTCTACCAATAATTGAATGAATCACGAGTTGCTTTCCTTTTTCAAACCAGATCCGTCATTTTAGGTCCTTTAACCCGACCAACTTTAAGCATCTCAGTACTCGGGATTTTGTCTTGGAGTCTACCAATAATTGAATGAAGGTTTACTTATCTAATTTAATCTACTGATTTAAAACTAATCACCCTATTATCTAATTTATTCAGATGAAAAATCGTTAGTTAACAAACGGTAGACAAGCGAAATAACCATTATACCCTTTGCATATATATATATATATCCCTAAAAAATTTGTTTGACTGTAAATTTACAAATATTCCTTTAAAAATCTGAAATTTAAAATAGTTAAAATATTTAAAGAGGGGTATTTTGGATATTTTTCAATCCTTAATAACCTAAGTTGTAACCATGGTTAAGATTATCTGGTTAACTTCTATCATAGGACCCTAACAATAGGGGTATATCCGCAATTGAAACTATTTTTCAGGGGTATACAAGCAATTATGATTTTTTCAGGAGTAAATATGCAATTATGATATTTTTGAGGGTTATATATGCAATTTCCCCAACTTTTTATTAATTTTTCTAATATTAAAAAGTGGGGCCCATTAATTAATTAAAACCTAAAATCCTATTATTATTTTTTTTATTTTTTATAATATTTAAATGGTGGGACCCATCAAATTAAAAAACATTAGCCCGTTGATCTTCAACAAGAGATAGTTGTTAATATTTTATTAATTTTTTTATTAATTTAAAATTCGTGGGACCCGCAAACAATGAAAGGAGTTGAAAAAGTGCATGGGTTCTGTAGGATTTGCGCATATCGGTAATTAATTTATAAAAAATGTATTTTGGTAAATATTTTTTTTTTTATAATATTCTAAAAAAAAAGCCACATTGGAATCTCCAAAGTCAGATGCAATTTTCTTGAAAATAGTAAATGAATTTACAAGTAAGTGGGCTGAAGATATTAAATTTTATCTAAAGAAATAAATAAATAATCCATGTGATGCCTGCACTTGCTGCGTACCATTAGGATGAAGCAAATTGAAATCCTGAATAAACACATTAGCTCGTCAGGATTATTATTATATAGAAGGGATCTCCAAATTCAGATGCAATTTTCTTGAAAATAATAAACGAATTTACAAGTGGGGTGAAGATATGAAGTGCAACATATTTAAGAAAGAAAGATAAAAATAAAAAAATAATTGCTGCTGATAACTCGGCCAAATTGCTGCAAACACTGTCGACTTCATGGAATAAATAAATAAATGAAATACAGAACTTCACCGTTGAATGATTGATCATCCAATTTGTATCTTTGGAGCATAATCTCTACTTGAGATCCTACAAAGCATGTACTCTGTAGATAAAGAGAGACATTAGTTGGCTAACTGATAGGCTAAGCTCGGCGTGCTAAATATCAAAATAGACTTTTCTGCATGCAACTCACTACTTGATGAAATCAAAGCTAGCAGTTTATGCTACTGAGAATATAAGCCATGAGTGAGATAAGGGGAGAACGTCTGCTAAAATCCTCTTTATTGTTAACTTTCTTGATGACTAAGTCACAGATTCTGCAAGCCTGCAACTGACAGGGACAAGGTTCCTTCCAATAACCTCAAGATAACTGCAACACCAAGATAGACAAGTTATGTCAATGGCAGGGCAGTTGTAAGTGTACACAAGGCAACTTTGGGAAGAAATTAGAAATTCCAAAAGTTACCAACAAGCAATTTTTCCCCTTTGAAACACAGTCAGCACTGCGAACATCAAACATCAATTATGCATGTATAGAAAGTTGATTTATCGCAGCTAATAATATTAGAAGGTTTTAATTAATATCAGCGCCCACATGAATGCACTGAGAGATATACAAAGACAACAGAAGGTTGCAAATAGCTCAGGCCAGATGGAAATATTCACTAAGATCATATTTCCCTAGAATATTTCAACGGGATGAAACAACTACTGATGAATAAAAAGACACTTGCCTTCAAGATCTACAGTCAGAGGATCCTGATAATTTCCAAAGAACATTTTTACTAGTTTGTTCAACAATCCCAAATAATGCTCATGATAAACACCATACCATAAAGCCTTGACTGTTCGCAAATGAAGCAGGATTCAGTATTTTACTTTCATGGTACCTAAAAGGAGACACAATTAGTTTGCAACAATGTGTGATTAGATAGTAAAATCTTTTGCTGAGTAGATTTAAAAGATGAGAAAGCCATTAGCACTATCATCAACATTATCATGCTGTAGAAATAACTCACAAGATAAATGGACTTAGAAAGACCAAAAAGAAAAGACAAAGGAATAAGAAAACAGCATTCATGACAGAAGAAACTAAGATAACCTAGAAAAAAGATATCCGCAAAGAAAGAAAAACTATCAATCATTATGCATCCTCAATAACATAATGCTTTTAAGAATAGACATTGTTAATGCAGAATGTAAGCATTGTATCAATAAATGAAAGACATACCCCCAGAAAAGAGTAGTTCTTGTTAGTTTGTCCAGAACAGCCAGCAATTTGCAACTACCGACCTGTATATAACAAAAAATGCTTCTACTGGTGCCTTCAAACTACATAAGATGCATTTCTGTTCATATAATAATCACAACATACAATAACAACAGAAATAACGATGCATACCACTCTGCAGCAATATGAAATAACAACAGAAATAACAACGATGTATATCACTCTGCAGCAATATGAAATCATATGCATATCCATTCAGATTAACATCATCCCACCTTCTGGTGCAGCCTTTACTTCGAAAAGCACAATGCAGATGAATGCAGGATAACAGAGATACATATTCCACAATATTTCAGAAAGAAACTAGAGAAAGAGGGAAAAAGAATGTTACATTTGTAAAGTTCAATATTTAGTTAATTATGTTTTAACTTTCAGCATTTTTTTTACAATGGTACCGTTTTGTATGTTTGTATTGGTGTTGCTATTTATCAGGGCATCCAATCCTCAAAACACCTGCCACTTTGCAAACTCCTGTGCTTCTTTCAAACACCCTGCTCCAGCACATACCCTAACAACCAATGTTTAAAACCTGAAAAACATTTTGGTTCTCTCAGTTTTGCTCATAATTATGTACACAAAGAGGAGCTAGCAGCAATGCCTGACATCTAGGTTGGAAAACATGGTGAGTTAAACCACTCTGATCAATTAATGCTCTCCCATACAGCCTCCTTAACAGCTCAAGCTTTCACAAGGGGTTGGCTCACTAAGATCATACTTCCATCTCTTTTCTCTTCCTCCCTGTCTTATTAGCAGGCTTCACTGACTCAGTTGGGCCTGGGTCCACCATGGGAAGGGAGGGCTTCACATAGATCATAGAATCATCCAGTGTGAATAACCGAAGGGCAAGAGATGAAATGGTGGGCATCCTTGCCGCAGCTGTAAGGGATGACCAGTACCACCACCCATTTTTAAGATATTCAGTCTTAATCATTCCTTCAAACAAAATTGTTGCCTGAGCCACCTACAAGAAACAAAGCCAAAGATGTTATTACCAGAATCCTTGATCATCCATTGTCGGGCAAACTGACAGATTAAAGATGTCAAAAGAAATATGTACAAGTTTTGAAAATAATTACAAGATTAAGAAGTCAATTCTTCAGCTGAAGTATATTAATCTCAAAAGTCAATCAAGAAAATACTCAACACTACATCATGGAATTTTTGCCACGATCAAGGATTGTTGGTCTAACAGCACAGATGTTAATAACTTGACCCATAAAACCCATCTCACTACTCATGCGGCCTACACTCCCTCCTCCCACACAGATGTCAGACATTCAACACTTCAATGAGGTATGTTTCTACCACAACTGCTGCAGTGTGAATGGAATGAAGGTCAACAGCATAGAGAATGTCACCAAGACTCAATGTCCGTAGCAGCTAATCTTTCTCACAAGATCTTATTACCAATCATTGAAAATGGTCACTCTTGCAGCTTTCCTGGCTATGGATGCATCCTGTGCATGAGCCAAAACACCAACTAGGAATACGGTAGTGAGAAGAGGGCAGTGATGAAGGGTAGTTAAGTGGATTAAACGATTTAAGATTATGGACTGGTCCATGCTGTTAAACCAACATCTTTACCAAGGTTTAAATCAAGATATCCTAATTCTTGAAGCACACAGCATGCATATATATCTAGCCTCTTAAACTTTTCTGGGAGGAGCTAATCTTAAAATTTATTTATTTTATTTCCACTAGCCACAATCATAGCTTATATTCTGGACTTCATATATGACAGAAATATAATGTGATTTCATGCTCAGTAAAGTAAAAATGCTTAAAAAATTGCATTTTCCATGGTAAACAAAAATGAACTGAAAAGAGAGGTCTAGCTACCTCGAATATTGATTCTGCAGACTTGACCAGTGCACGCCAAGCACATCTTTTCATCACATTTGCTCTTGAAGATCTGAATGCTTCATTGGGCAGACAAGCATCCATATCAAGTAAGTTGATCTTAAGTCTCTTTAAGATTTGATAATTCTTCCCCACAAGAGACCTCAAAGAAGAGTCGGGAATCATGCAGCTAAACTTTGATACAGGGATTGCATGACAGAAATTACCTTCCTGTTCCTGTGTTTTATTAGCTACAGAGGATGTCTGTTTTCCAGTAGATGCAGATGCCAGAGTCGAACCTTTAAGTACCTTCCCATCAACACCACTAGCAAAAGAATTAGGAGATAACTCAGCATCACACTTATCACCATTAGAAACATCAACTGAGGTGCCATCTACTCCTCCTGGCCTTTGTACAAACATTGACAGTTGTGTTTCAGAGGACAGTAAACCAGGATAAAGAGCCAGATCACTTTTCTTAGTTTGATTAGAAATTAAAATGGTATCAAGCAAATAAGTAGCTGAAGATGGCACAAATGTGGGGACCCCATTTGAGCCAATAAGCCCAATCTCTTTTACCAAATCCTTATTAGAATCCTCAGTTCTGAACCTTCTGCATATATCATCAAGGTCATATGGGCATGACTTTCTGGGAAATTTTAGCAGTTCTGAGCTAAAGGTTGACTTTACATTCTTTGACACATCAACAACATCTACATCAGATTGCAACCTTTCCCTGGAGTTTTCAGATCTCATCATTTTTGTTTTCAATAACTCCTCATTTTCTTTCCCTTCATTGGAACAAGGATTTGTTGGAGTACACTTTCCATCATTATGACCTTCAAGCTCATTAACAGTGCAAAAGGTTTGGTGACAGGATACACAATGGTGTCGAGAGGACCACACAGGTTCTAGGCATTCACACCGGTACATTTTTTCATCGCAATTTATTTTTGCCTTCTTCCCACGTCTTTTTAAGCTTTCGAACATCTCTGCCTCCAAACAAGGGCCATACCTCTTCTCAAGAATAAGAGCAGCTTTTGTAGTTAAAAATTGAGGATTTGTGAACTTTTCATTAACAGATGCCTGTGATAATAATGGCTGAGGATTATCAACAATTCGGTTAAGTTCTTGATGAAACCCAAGTTTTCGCCACTGCAAGATCCAATCCTTCAGCTCTCTTTCTCTAGGATCATCATTCCTCAGCCACCTAACAAGTTCTAAAATCTCATAGTCTGACTCATATACAAACCAATAAGATGAAATACATGAGCTCTCATTTAAATCAGAGTAAGATGAACTGATGGAATTAGGTGCACTTGAATTCAAATGTTGTTGGAAAATTGAGGGACTTGTAGCAAATACTTCAGCGTTGCCCTTAACAAGGTTGTCTGTTTCCTTTCCTTTATATTCTTGACCCAAGGACACATTTCCATCAACTACCAGAAACGGACGCTTACCAGGCCTACCTAACATCCAGTATAACCGCCCCACAGAATCCCTACCCAAGTCTCTTCTCCAAGATGACATCATAAGCTCCGACTCTAAAATGAAAATAGAATCCTGCAAATTTGAGATCTCCTTTCTTAAAGAATTCAACTCAAGATTACTGGTTTCAGATTCAGATAGACTGGAAACAAGTGAGTTGTTCCCTCGCATATCTTGGTCAAAAGGATGTATACCTCGTGCAGACATGTCAACTCTGGAACCCAATGACATAAATTCAGTATTCCCTTCCATAAGGGTTCCCCCATTATCAGATAATGCAGCAGATCGATCAACAATGTCTCCACTCTGAAGCATGACAGTATTCATTTCAAGAGTTGGAATGTTGTTAATGTTATGACTATCTTCAATACTGCTTCCAACACCCACTGATCTATTGTGTAAATTTCCCTGTTCAATACCATGCATGGCATCTTCCTGAGTTCCATCACCATCTTGTGAAGGGACCACAAGCTGTTCATCTGGTACAACAACCGCATCTGATTTTTCAGAATTAAGATTTGATAACTGAATTCTGTGCTTTGATCTCTTGTCAATACAGCCACCATAGTTAACATCCACTGCCATATCATCAACCTTAGAATCTGACAGGCTGTAGAGAGTGCATGTCTGAGGGTTACTGTTATTGTCATGCTTTTCCAACATTCCCTTCCATTGCAGACCCATGTTCTTACCAAGAACACTTTCTCCACCAATGTCAGGGCAGTTATCTACGGCCATAAATGCCCTATTCAATCGATTCTCAGAACTGTCAGGAGTATTATTCCGTTTGCTGTTAAAAGTAAAAGTCCGCTGCTGCTCCACCAACACATTATGTTTAGATAAGTTGTAGTTCGCACCATCTTTTCTAGTATCACCAACTCCATTAGATTTGTTTGTATTTTCCTTGATAGCCTTTATTACTGACATTTCTTCTTTACATTTCAAATTTCTCCATTCCACAGTAAGAGACCGCAACTTTTGCTGCAGATCATTCGATTTGTCAAAGCACTGCTCCAGATGTTCGCATTATGAGGGCAGAGTTCAGCACTTCATAGCAGAGAAACTTCAGCAAAAAAATTCTCTGCACCAAATTAGTGAGAGATGTCAAAATCACAGCTTAAGAGGTGTTACTCTAATCAATTGCAAAAAGGGCAACATTATGAACAATGAACGATAGCATGGCATAACTGCCACCTCAAAACTATAAGACAATGTTAATAACCATCAACTATTAAGAAAACAATCAGCATAAACAACACAAACAAGTTCAGAAGCACAAAATGGTGAGAATAAAAAAATAGCATGTATGAAGCACAAGCCAGTTGCACAAGGAAACTTTTGTCAGTGTGGTAAAATCTATAAAAAATGAAAAGAATATCAGTACAGATGAAAGAATAAACCATCTTATAAATTCATAGATGGAAAGGCAGCATTCACATATATTGACACTATAAATGAAATGGAAAAAAACCAATTGTTCTACAAACCGAATCGGATCAATGGATTAGGTTTTTCATTGGAGCGGTAATCTATTCTGACAAATGAAGCATTCAAGAGTAAGCTTTGTGTTACACCTGCCATTCTTGGCTGTCTTGTGACACATCAAGATTCCATATTTTTATATGAAGCACGTATTCAAAATGAAACATGGGGTCCACAATGAAAGTTTTAACATGAGATGCCCTGAAACATACTATTGGCATTAGGCATACAATTTTTTTATGCATGACCACGCAATGGCCTTATATTCAGACAGCCATAACACTTCATATGTTCAATGTGCTGCTTAACTTCAATATACAACACAATGGCAAAAGGACAGCTCCTACAAATCTCCCGCATCCGGGGAAAGGTCAGACAACTTGGGTCTATTATACGCAGCCTTACCTTGCCTTTTTGTAAAAGACCGTTTCCATGACTCAAAGCGTGACATTCAAGTCACATGGCGACAACTTTACCGTTAGCCAAGGCTCCCCTTCAATATACAACACAATGTATTGAAAGAAAATTGGGTGGTTTTGGTAAGTAAACATAGATAAGTACTCAAATGATATCATTAAACCAAATTGGTCTTCTACCCCTCCTATTCTAGAATGAATTTACATAGACCAAACACAAAAACATGAATACTCAACAGATTCAGATAAAGTTGTGAAAAGCGAAAAAAGAACGTGACTGGGTGTCTATCAGTGCAAAAAGATTATTTCTACAATAGGAAAAAAAATTCAAATATTTGATGAAAAGGCAACACAAGAAAATAATTCATTGATCAGAGTAATTTAAGTTGAAAATATGCACCTCTTCTGTGCTGAATTCCCAATATTCTCTCTCTTCCATTATGTTTACTAGCTGATTCAGAACTTCTTGGGAAGCTCGAGCTTCCCCGGCAAGATTTTTCTTTAGATGTCGTCTAACAGCATGAGTTTGCTGGTTTGCATATTGCATTTTATCTTGACCAGAAACACAAGACGGGCAGTACCAGTTTCCTTCAGGAATCCTCACAAGTGGAGGGTTTAAACAATATGTATGGTACTCAGAATCACAAGTGTCACAAAGCAAAACACTGTCATCATCCTTATCAATGCCACAAACTTTGCAAACACCATCTTCCCAAGGAGCTTTAGGAATTTCATAAGGACCAACTAGTATATCATCTAATTCTTTCTTTCTTTCAGCATCTAAGCATGTAGTGTCTTGAAATTTCTGGACTACATTGAGCACCTGAGAAACAAATCCATAGACTGAAGCATAAGATAAAACAGCATTGAAGCAATACAAGTAATCATTGGAGCAATAGATAATTATTAGTGATCATTACCCAAACATTAAGTTTAATAGTATATCAACCTGATGTTCACTTAATCTACATTGTAAAATCTGAGTGCCTTGCCAATGTGTAGGAAACACTACCATCTAATGTGACAACAGCAGCTAGTTGGCCAATGTATGAAAATTGCAATTGATCAACTATTCATCAAACGCTTTAGAGTTAACTATGGAAACATCCCCCATGCCCCTTTCCAGTTTCCACTGGAAAAAATTGCAATATATGTATATATATATATATATATGTATATATATATATATATATATATATATATATGTATATGTATATATATATATATATAGGGGAGTGATACAATGGAGCCGGCCGCAAGTGCGGTCGCCCCCATTGTATCACCCCTAAATCATATATTATATATATATAATATATATTTTATATTTTTTATATGTTATATATGATTTATAGGATATATGTAATATATTATATTTAATATTATCTATTATATAATATATAATATAATATCTAATCGAATATATATCATATAATCTGTGCTATATATAATATTATATATTATATAATAGATAATATTAAAGATAATATATTACATATATCCTATAAATCATGTATAATATATAAAAAATATAAATTATATATATTATATATATAATATATGATTTAGGGGTGATACAATGGGGCAACCGCACTTGCGGCCGGCCCCATTGTATCACTCCCCTATATATATATGTGTGTGTGTGTGTGTGCGCGCGCGCCTGTGTGTCTGTGTGTGTGTGTCTTGCGACTAAGAATGAGGTGCATTGTACTGAAATCTGCTCATTACAGACAACAATCACCCACAAAGAAGGCTACAGCTTCTTTCCACTGAAACACAATATCCACAACCCAAAATAAAAAGCCACAAATATAGTAATATACTAAACAAGCCTCATTTCAAAGTCAGAATAACTAAAACAGTTTTTGTGAGGCCATAACTCATAAATCCACCATATGTCATACAAAGAGGTAGACAATAGACTATTAGAGAAAAACCTCATTTTCATACAGCTCCTTGAAATTTTGTGACACTGTTTCAGCTAATTGCATCAGACTTGGTCGATCTTTATATGCCATGCGTATGTTTCTCCAAACCTACCAGAGAAGAAAAAGTATTATTAATTTCTAACATGGGAGATGGATTCACTTGATAAAAGCACACAACATGAGTATCAAGTATTTAAAAAAAACGTCTTAATCAAGAAAAGTTCAACTATCTGCATACCCTTCTTATTAGAGAAGATTCATTCAATACAAGCAATGTTATTATGTAGAAGGCATTATTCACAAACAACTAAATTGAAATGCAGTAAGACAGATGAAAGGTTAACAAACTTTTGAAGCATAAGTGATACACCATAATTTGACAATGCAAACCCTATCTTTCCTTCACCATGTAAAAAATAAATGATTGGCATCAAGGGTATTGATTCCAAATTGCTATAAAATATTCATCCCAGTTTAAAAAACCAACAAGTAATCCTCAGCTTATTGTTGGGTATTAATTAGCAATCATGTAGCATCTAGTATGTAGCAAGCAAAGGACCAATATGTTTCACAATTAAACCAAGAATTGTACAAAATAAACATGCTTGGCAAGAAATACATTGTGTTTCCTACAAAACCGCTCAGGTAGCTAAAGAGTTTATCCATTAACGGTAAGCAGTACATTTGCATTTCAGTAAAAATAGCAACTGTAATGAGCAAATAGAGGGGTCATCTCCTAGAAACAGAACACATTAGGCAAGGTTATTTATCATCACAAAGATAAAATCACAGACAAGCCAATAACCAAGTGGCATATATAAAAATGTTAAGCATTATGTTCTAGTAAAATAGAAGATAATTTAGAGAAAAGATGGGCTAAATAAACACTCCCTAAGCTCTCAATAACGTACAACACCCATTAATGAAAAAATGGATGCCTGTGGAAGTTATGCATGTATGTGGAAGTAACACAGTTAAAAAATTTCACCAGAATAGTGCACTTGATGTTTATTTGAAAGATACCAGCTTTGAATGCAAGACTTTAAAAAGTAAGATCATGTTTGGTATACTGCAAATGGAGCAAAAGTGCAAAATTGTAAGTTGAGTCTTGTAGTTGAAAATCCTGCATTTGCATTAAATACCGATTTGGTATTTAAGACTAGAGTTTTGTCTTTAGAATTCCAGTATGTCGTTGTACAGTCGGGTTATTTTCTATGGTGTAGGTGAAAATATAACATCCTTTGTTGTTTGGTTTCACAACATGATGTGACTTGGTCGATTTCAATAGAGTTGACAAGCATTGACCTATATTGTTTCTTACAGTTGACAAAATTGGTAATTATTAAGTATGTTTCACATAAGTTGATAGAAATTTACTTGAATCTACAATGACTTGTATAACAAAAATTGTTTTCAGCTCTGATTTATATGCAATAGGATACTGTAAACCAACCAAGAAGTTACCCACTTACATGCATTATTACTTATAATAATCTTATTAGTCCAAACCAACCTACTCCAAAGTGTGTTTGGCGTGCTATGACAGCATGCGTGGCATTTTGGCTTTTCATTGGTAATTATAATACCAGCAACAAAATGTCCGTCAGAGATTACATTCTAAACGATGGGTATCAATGGCCAAAATTGCCAAACCAACTAATGAGGAATGAGGATGGAATGACAACCAGGCATTGACATCAATGCCAACGATGGGTATCAATGGCCACAATTGCCAAAACAACTAATGAGGATGGTATGACAACCAGGCATTGACATCAATGCCAATTTCTATCTATCTATCTATCTATCTATCTAACAGCGTGTTAATGGGTGAACAAACACAGTAAGAAGGGAATTAACTAGCTGGTAACATGCCCATTCACCACAACTAGGGAAATACTTGCCTAGACCAGGTGCACTGCACCCAGTCCAGCCTCTGTGCCACATTACCGAAAACACTTTGAGGCCATGGATTTGGAATATTTTACATTATGCCCCCCTATTTCTATCTATCTATCTATCTATATAACTATAAAATATTACAAAATATAATTTATTATTTCTATATTTTCAAAAATATTTTGCTTACTACATATACACATAAATGAGTTAAAAAGTTGTACATACATACATATATATATATATATATATATATATATGAACTATTGACATATAAATGTATATACTTAAGGGGATGTATATGCAAATTGTCCGTATTGCTTTTCCCATGCCCGATACAATGCACCGGGTGTAGGCAAGTATTTCCCCCAGAATTGGATGCAACACTGTCATGTCACTTCCTTAGTGGCAATGTTGTCCGAGGTAGCTAAAATATGATTAGGCAACATCATGAGTCCATATCATGACCCAATCTGCAAAGAAGGAACAGAGTTACTAATCAAAGCTGTTCCATAGTTTGAAATGTTTGACCAAATTATTTCAGTTTCTGCAGTACAAAACCAAACTCATGTTATAAAATGCTTTACATGACAATAGAAAAGCGGAAAGTAATAAAGGAAGGTTCTTTTGGATAAGCTTTTAGAATTAGTGTTTTTCCAGGTTTAATTAAATTGCTTATATTGTAAGCTGTTTTTGACAGAGTTAGACGATTTAGCGTTTTGCAATTTCGTTATGTAAGCACTTATGGTAAATATCGTTGGACAGGGCAGTTCCAGCCAGAAAAATGACATCATGTACTTTTCTCCCGGGTAAAGAAGTGCTTCTCAGACAAGCACCCCCAGCACTTCTAAGATAAGCACTAAAATTGCTTTATTAATTGCCTATACTTTTCCCGCAATCCAAAACAAAGGACACAAAAAACAAGAAAAACACTTAACTTAATAAGCGCTTCAAAGCCAGAAAAAGCTTATCCAAATCAATAGATGATAGCACTGTTTCCAAAGTAATGATCCAGGGATATTTGATTGAAGTTCAGAAATATGTCTCTAATTAATTTCCAAAAAGGGAAAGGATAAGCAATTGCAGGAAAGAAATTAATCTTATAAATCGTGAAGTGCGATGCTCTGTAACACATGAATGTACTGAAATTCAGATCTGTGTGGATATGCAAGGTCACATAAGAACTGAGAAATAGGGCGTCCTGCAGCCACAAAGTTTTCAGATTAACATGCAAGGGAGAGGGAAAAAAGTAAAGAAGAATACCTCTTGAACATCCTCATGAAAAGCTTCATGAGATCCACAGTATGCCCCCACATTCAGTCTTAAATCAATTGTACGGAAATCTAAAGGGCGAGAAACCATAGCAGGTGTGCCAAGAATACCCTCATCATCATTATCATTTGAAGTCAAAAGGGTAGTACCAAGCAAGTTGCAGAAAGTTTTTCCTTCATCAGATGAAGCGGAACGACGTAGAATGATGCGACATCTTCTCATAATAGCATCTGAAAGAGAATAAGAGCATTGCTCCTTTTTTGCCCTCTTAGGTTTCTGCTGATATTTTCCACTGCTAACCTCTGCTAGCACCGATAGAACAGCTTTCTGTGTACAAACAAAAGCTAAAATTATTAAGAACTAACAGGGTTCACTTCAACCACAAGAAGATAAGATCTGTTGATTCTTTGATCAGTAAGAATATCAATTCATGACAAAGCCCATCTGGCATCGAAACTACATACCTATGCTTTCATTTTTTTTTTAACATTAACCTCAAAATAGTTGGGTTTCTCAACTTATGGAGGTAAATAAAGAATGATCTGAGGATGGAGGCAATTGTTCAAGAATTTGATCACCATACAAGTTACATGGGATATAGGAGTAACTTTGTTCTACATTCTGAATATAGTACCTCAATATAAAGTTCTCAAACCACAAGAGTAAAAAAATCATCACTTCAAACCAGATTGTAGTGCTGTAGAAGTTTTAACATTCAAAGGAGAACAAAAGAAAATTTTAAGATATTAAGCTAATCTATAATGATGATTTATCACCTTCCATAATCAAAAGAGGTGATAGGAAAATTTCGAACCAGATAAAGAGGATGTGATACCTTTGTAGGACCCGATGCGTTGCCCTTGTAAACTTCCTTACTAATAGAGTGTTTTAGAATTTTTCTAGCCCATTCTGGTGGATCTTTCTCCAGTGCCTCATAAACACACTTTCTAATCCTTGTACCTACATTGGTGGGCAGCTTTCTCACGGTTCCAATAGTTGTGCCCACTCAGGAAGACCGCTACCATTTGTAACTGCATGCTCGCATCCACTTGCTGAATCGGAATCCTTAGATTCCACAAATATAATTTCATTCTCTTTCTTCACAGAATTGGATATTTGCCTTTCAGCCTCTGCAAGCAGCTGAGAATTTAATAAATTAGTATTGACTAGTTTACAATTGAAATGCCCAGAATTTATGATAATAAGTGTAATGGTTCGAACCAATGATAAGCTATTTATAATCAACATGTAGATGCATAGGCAGACACAATACTTTCTAATGGGGCATTGGATAAACCTGAAAAAATAAAAAATAAATAAAGCTGTTTGACACGTGGTAAGGTCTGGGTAGGGGTAGTCCATGTGGCACACAAAAGTATTGCGTCCTCTAGGTTGGTTAGTCTCTGAATAGTGATTACAGAAATTGTCAAACAATGAAGTGTGACTGCTGTAACTTTCAAATGAGTAACGGAATCTCAAGTTTGATCAAACTCGATCCTGACCAGAGATTCTTGTCAAAAAAATATGCCAGGTCTATTTAAAATATCTAGCACATACTTGGCCAGCCCACCGACAGTCGTACGTTGCACAACACTTTCTATATGATTATGCAATTTAACATTAAATTTAAATGTTCCAAATGTCATAGATGCCATGTACTTTCAAGCAAAACTGGATCGAGTCCAACCCTATCCCAAGTTGTAATAGTCAACTAATACCTAATTTCACTTGTTTTCATATAAACATATAGTCAAAACAGTTTAACAGTCAGGCCATCCCCAAGCATATTTATTAGATTCTTATGTCATTTGCTATTGGTAGATTTCAATAAAGGGCAGCCCGGTGCTACAAAGCTCTCGTATTGTGCGGGGTCCATGGAAGGGTCGGACCACTCGGGTCTATTGTGCGCAACCTTACACTCTTTTTTTGCCAAGAGGTTGGTTCCACAACTCGAACCCGTGACCTCCGGATCACAAGGCAACAACTTTACCGTTGCGCCAAAGCTCCCCTTCAATTGGTAGATTTCAATAATTTTGAAAAAATTGATATAACTAAATGAAGCTACCAACCAATTAAGAATAACTTGGCGTCTCTCCAGTTAAGAATAACTTAAGTAGCTAGTCAACACTCAATCTTCCGCTGCCTGATCTAAGAAATTATGTACCACAGTTGATGATAACAGAACACATATGAAAAAAAAAATATGTGCATCAACAATCCAGATTTTCAGGAAATCACGGATTCATTGCTTGCTCATGCAGAAGGAATTCCCCGGTGCATTAACCATAATAACTTACATAATTGAGCATTTACAATGTGGATCCTGCAAAATGTAACTTCCATACTTATCATACAGTATGTTAACGCTAAAAAGTCATAAGAACGTAAAAGACACTTGGGTAGTGGATTGTTAATGAGCATTACTACATATAGGCTACATGAATTAAAACACATTATTTCTATGGTAACCATAGGTTAACAAATATGGATATAACCCTGCACAAATACTACATTCTACTAATTATATATTTACATTTCATGAGTGGCAAGAACAAAGATATTTGGTTGAGTCCGGTTCTTCTCTTACCAGTGCATCCGCCTCCATCCCAGCAACACCAGCAAGTGATCCACATAGGACACCACCATCACCACGTAGGCAGCGGAATAATTTCAAGCCTTCACGACTGTAAACTTCTGGAGAATCCACACAACCATTCATAGATGAAACTGCCAAAACATATCGCCGTGCTAACTCTGGCCAGGTTAGCCCATTAACTGGAAGCATATCAACCTTATCTTTTCCAGGAAGTGTGTGTTCCAATTCTTTTCTTCTTCCCCGTCTAGGTTTTTGTTCTCTAGTGTCAACACTTGGATCTACAAACACTGCAACCTTAGGCAGAAGCTCACCAACTAAAACTTTCAGCAGGGAGATATGGGCCTTTGCCAAAACCACACCAGTACATCGGCCATAAGTGTGTGATGCAAATTTAGCAAGTGCAAATTCCTTCACAACTCTGGTTCCAATATTAATGAATTTGTAATCATTCTCCCCATGAACTGGAGATTCAGATTCACAGGTCATAAACATTGTTGGGCTATTTGAATTTTCCAATCTCTGTGAAGTCAGACCCTTGCTATCCTTATTCTCCCTTTCAAATTTCTCTAAATGATTCAAGTCACTGGGCCATGGATCAATAAGTTCCTCTTCTAGTTCTTCAAAACTCAGAGGTTCCTTCAGTCCCAATATTTCATGGAAGCGCCATAGAAATTCCCAGATCTGCACAACAAAAATTGTTAACTGTAAAAAAAGTGTATAAAATTAGAGCTATTAAATGGGCACATATCAAAACATACTTTCAAATAAACAAATAAATAGATCAAATTCAATATTGGTATAGGCGTAGCAGACGGTACCTGGAAAACATCACCAATAAGATCTGCAGGAAGCTTACTGTTCAAGGGACGTCCTGGGAGTGGGCGGTGATCAGCTAGCTCTTGAAACCTGAAATTTGTGTGCCTGCTGTACATACCAAATGATGCAACTTCTTCCTTGGTACGGTCACCATTCTTTTGTGTGGCAGAAAGTAATCCACTTCCAACTGTCAATGATGCCAAAAAGTCATTTCTATCATTTAAAAATTGGTAATGCGCACAAGCACGAGAACCAGGAAGTTTTTCCAAAATCTCCTGCACAAAAGCCATATCTAATCCAAATCTGTCCTGGTCCAACCATTTTGCTAGTGAGTTGCATGAAGCATCTAGTTCACTGTCATTAGTAATTACTCTCGGGCAATTATCTAGACCAGAAGCAGAACAAAATCTGGCAAGGGAACCAGGATTATCAATAAATTTTGCATCATCATCCGAGTATGATATTGTTCCATTATTATGTCTACAGATGAATTTCAGATGGCCTGATTGCCTGTAAATCTCATGGCAGGTGTCTATTAGAGTCTGAGATACCATTTTCCATACTGAAGAAGATGACCTTCCTTCGACATAGAACTCCCCAATTTCATCTCTTGAATTAGAAATTGTGTTCAAAAATTCACCAGACTTCTCTGGACAGGGATGAGGTTGAGATGTTGAAATTTCTTGATTCTGCATGTCATTTTGCATAAATGAATCATATGACACCAGACCATGATCACTGCTAAAGCATGATAGAACATCTTGTTCTTCGGGGCTAGGATCAGAAAGAAGATGTAGAATTTCATCATCTTTGTTAGAACTGGCATCAAGAACCATGCTGCTGCTTGCAACACTTTCTGCTATATCAACTTTTTTAACTTTATCATGCAATAGAATAGTTACTGCATTTGGAACCGGTGAAGATGAGCATGGGTACCTTCTGACCCTAAACACAGGTCCAGAATCACCGCCATCTGAGACCTCACACTCAAAAAATGAACCTGTAACTCTATCATGCCAGCATGATAAATACCCTATGGGCCATATATGGGTGTGATCATGATATCCAGCACGTAAATCAACTTTTCCAAGACTGAGAATAAAGAAATCCTCATACTGAACAGGAAGCCCAACCTGGAAGTAGAGTATCAAATATATTGATTGATCCAATCATGAAAGGAATTCAAAATAAAGGGAAATATTGGCCGCATGTGACCATGTACGATATAGAATAAGAAAGGCATAGCATATACAAATATCTATTCTAGTTGATAAACCTAATCCAAAGAACTGCAAGTAAACCTAAAAAGACAACCACAAGAAATCTTAGCATGCATAAAACATTTATTATCCAAAAACAAAGATACTCACAACCGAAGTTTGAGTTTCATAGCAATGATTTTCCCCCAAGAAAGATTCTGTAACTCGTAAAGAACTCCAGGGATCAGACAACTGAGGATCCATAGCCTCCATATCAGAAGAAAACTTCACAAAATAACCACTCCTAGAATTGTCTTCCTTATCCGCAGGCATATTTTTCACTGGCGTTCCTGTGTTATCTTTTCTTCTCCTCCGGGGTCGTGACTTCTCATTTCTCTCATCCGGCTCCAAAAAAGTGGCACTGGATTTTAGCCCAAGATAATAAGCAACATCAAACACTGATTCAAACCTCTTTCCATCCGGAGCACAATAAACAATATATGAATCAGATTTATTCATCTGTGGTTTGAATTCTACATGCCAACCTTCACCCAGAAATCCTCCTCTTTCCTTAATGAAGTCTCTCAAAGCTTGAAGCAGCGTATCTTCTTGCAACTGGCCGGATGCCCAAACAGGTGAGTTATATGCAGTAGACTTTTCTCTATGCAAAGAACCAAAACCAGCAGCTGACGAATTTCTAATGGTATTTAGTCCGGACGGTACCATATCTTCTACGCTCATTTTTGACCCCCTGGGCACTGAAGCAGCCTCTGTCCTTGGTTCAAAACCATTCCCTTCATGACTGGTGTCTCTCTGTGGAAAATGCCCAGCAAAGCAACCAAAAGGATCCCTCTTATGATTGTTTGTTCTGCATATTGCAGTGGTGAAGTCACTAAAAGTGCATCCAGAATCTTCATTAACTAATGGAAACAACCAACACTAAAGCAGCTAAAGAAATATTAACAGATAAGGATGAACTATACAAGAAAAGGAAAGTCTTAAACTACATGGCAGAATTTTTAGCATAAAAATATTGTGCCATTTAAAAACTTCTTTTCTCAAATAATAAATAATTAAATTAAATACCTTTATTAAGGTAATAGAGCTTTCAACCATAATACAAAAAGTAATCAGCAAAACTGTCCGGTCAGCAGAAACAAACAATATAGCTTTTAGAACAATGGAGGGGCATGACATTTCCCAGAGAAACAGAACAAAAGAAATTCAAATACCCAGAATGGATCAAACAGGATAACAAGACAAAAGACTTGAGAATCACCAAAGTAAACTGCAAGAACGATCTGAAGGCGAGCTACTAACTACTAAGTGTTCAGGCCATCCAAATATACTAAAATGTTTAGACCTGAAACCTATATTAAATCCCAGGGGAAAAGAGCCCTGGTGACAAAAATTAGTGTGTGGAATTATAAATACAACCTGTCAATGTCATACCATTTGCATGTTCAGATCTGCATGCTAGGGAATCCAACTTGTTATGAAAATAGAACACATACAAGTAATAAATACAAGTCCAGTTTAAATAAGCAAATACTGGGCTTGCAATGAAAGCTTTCTCCTGACCGATCAGATGTCTAAGCTATAATGCACATGTCTCTATTTAATTTTTAATTCCCCATCTACAGTAACAGTTTCAATTTAAGGGTGAAACTTAACAAACGAAACTCTTTATTTTGACCATGCACCAAGGATACCCAAACATATCAAACAGATATAACAATTAATAGTTATTACTTGACAACCAGCATTACACAAGTTTATCTAACCTTTAATAGCTAACTATAGACATTGCAATTTTTTCACTACATTATAGCAAAACAGAAAAAGAAAATGTTAACATAGGTTTATCTAACCACACACCAGTTAAACTAAATTACATCAGGGAAGTTCTGGATATATTAAATTTTATATAGCAAAAGGAGGAACAAAAAAGGTAATTCAGATTTTATCAGGATAAAATAACAAAATGTTTACCAACGGCCTCTTGGCCTATTGGTATTGGCTCTCTTGTGTAGGGGTTCGTTGGTTGGAACAAACCTAGGTTCGAACCCCAACGACCAGGGCACGCACGCATGAGTGCCACGTTGTGTGCTCCTGACACCTCCGGGGGTGTTTGTCGCCTTTGTCAAAAAAAAAAATAATAATAATAACAGAATGCTTGTTGATTCTAGAATACCTCCTGTCTGCCTAGGATAAAACATGCATCCACAAATATCATGCTTTTAAATACTAAACACAGAGTCAATCAGTCAATCCAATTGAATGCTCAAATTATTAAATTTATGCATAAACTATTAAGAACTCTGTGCATGATTCTATATCAATGAGTCAATCAGAGCATATCACAGCATAAGTAAAGGAAGGCAGATGGATTTTCCAAACTATTTGCATATATCTTGAGACATCTTGCCCCCAATATCAGTTAATCAATTTATCTTGTAACTTATTTTTCCTAAGACCATCAGCGTTGTCAAAACAGCCAGTAGAATTTAGGAAACTAAATTCGAAAAAAAATTCCAACTTTGCAAAGAAAAATCAATAATCATCATACCGTGCCTGAGCGTCCTCAGCAGGAACAGTCTCGCCCTCTGCATCGCACGGGGCAACTCATTGATATCAAGGAGCCTCGACGCCCCGAGCGTCCACCTCTTCTTAGGCACGCCACGCCGCTGACAATCAGGGCAAAGCCAGTCATCAGGATACTGCCGCAACCGGATCCGAACGCAGCTCATATGGAACCCACGCTCGCAGCCGTCGCATACCATGGTGCCGTCAGGGGTCTCGGGGCGGCCACAGAGCTCACACGGCAGCACGACGGGGCCGACCCCGGCCTCGCCCGGGAACTCCGCGGGCGGGCCCCCCGCCGGAACTACGCTTCCGTGGATCTGGCACGCAAGCGCATAGGCGTCTTGGGAGAAATAGCCATCGGGAAAGGCGCTTGGGACGGGATTCGGCGCTGGGGCAGGGGATGGAGATGGGGACGGGGTTTGGGGAGTGGGAGGGAGCTCGTTGAGGTCGATGGAGAGAGGGGCAGGGCGAGAGGGCTCCATTAGAGAAGGGGAGTGGAGTTCGAGAGCATGGCGGAGAAATCTAGGGTTTTTGGGAAGGAGGGGAAGGAGATCGCGGCGAGCGGAGAAGGAGAGGGGGAGAGGGGCCACGAATCGAGCGTTCTTTGTCGGGTGGGAAAGAAAAGGATGTGGACTCTAACGGATTCAGGTCGGATTCTTTGTATGGGCCCTTTCCTGTTTAGTCTGGTGGCCTTTTACAAATACACCCCTGATAAAACATTATTTGCTCAAACTTGTATTTTTCTTTGTGATTCATATTTCCATGTATAAACACCCCTATAAAGTTTGTAATTGTAGGTGCTTGTGCATTGCAAATATCCTTTTGTTATAAATCTAAATAAATCATGATGAGTAATTTTAGTGAGGTTTTAAATTTTAATTGCATATGTTGTAAAAATACCCATCTAAAGTTTGTAATTACACTAGAAGATTACTAAAACCCTAAACTTGCATATATGCACCTAACATTCCTTGATAATAGTTTAATCAGGGTTAAAAAAACAACCCTTATTAGTCTAAAATAGTCAAAAACTCTCTAAATATTTTACTAATTTAGATATGTGAAGTGTGGAATCGCCTCCTCTAAGCAATCCAAATCGATAGTAAAATTTGATGGAGATAATAGCTTCTTCAGCTAAGATCACAATAGCTTCAGTGAGAAGAACTCTTTCTGTTGTCAAAGTCCGATAATGAACACAATCTGCAAGAAGAAGTCTGAGGTCTATCCTCGAACTCTTTATCAATAAAGTTAGCAAAACAGGATCACAGGAAGAAGAGAGTGATTAGCTCAAAGGAATTCATCGAGGAAATTGGATCAAAGAATAAGTGGAGTGTGAGTTAGGAGCTAGAGAGATCTGAAAAAGATCCGGGGGAGTAAATCCCTTGCTCTCTCTCATCAACCCTTTTATATCACCAGTTGGACAGTTAGAGGTGACTTGGACACCAAACAAGCCGTTGCTTGGGCGCCAAACAGGTGCCAGCTCAGATGGAGTCCCTTCTCGTATCTTATAGAAACTTGTTTGAAGTTATTCAATCCCCATGATATTTTCAATATGTGACATGTTATATAAGACCTAAAAGCACACTAGTTATTTGAAACATGTAATTCCAAACTTTAAAAGCTTATTTATGTGATTTAATAATTTTTCATAGTTATGTGTGCACACAAAAAAAACTCATAACATACATGAAACTTGTCTGATTTTTATTTTAAAAATTTTCATATTTATAACCCATGAAATAATATATTTTTTCCCACTAATACTCTGTAAAAGTCATTTTACATTATATATAAAATGATTAATGGATCATTCATTCTAGTGTTAAGTTGTGTTTTGGAAAATGAGCTTTCCAGGTAGTATGTGTGAAATTTTGTTTACTTTTTATTACTCGAGGTGAAAATAAAAATTTTAAATGTTTTCAGGGGTGTATATGAAAGACGCATTGAATTCGGATCGGGTTGGGAGGTTCCTCGAGAGTAACGGCCAGCTGAACAAACCCGAATCCGCTAGAAAGGGATTTAACCTCGGATTGTTAGATTCTTGTATAATTAAAGACGCACTTGAGAATTTATGAGACGGTGATACAATCGTCCATTTTGCACCGAGATCAACATTCTATGATCTTGATTTAAAAGAACAGATCGCGATAAATGATGCACAGTTAGATAACAACGCGCACGGTATCTAAAGGTACATATCTTCTTAGCCGTTTTGGATGCTCGAAGCGGCGCAGGCGATTGTTGCGGGAATGCGGGATCCACGTGACCAGCGGAACTGAAAACTTTATAAATGGGTCAAGAGGCGGGATCAGCTGTAGACACAGAACAGCGAGTAGGGACTTCAACGAACAGGGATTTGCCACGTTATTCACTAGGAACTTACCAAAAAAAGACAATTATTCAATGTTAATTAGCATGATTTCAGGCTGAAATTTAGTTTTATTTTAATACGATTTTTTTTAGTTGGGCATTTTCATTTTCAGATTGATTTTGTGGAGATGCTTAAATATATTTTTTCGTGTTTACTGATTATTTTATGTTAAGAGTAATTCAAATGGGATTCTAAAAAATGTGAATGGGTAATCGACTTTTAAACCATATGCATTAATAATAATTTACAGTTCACACTGTTGATATTGTTGAAATTAACTCATTTAATAATCAAACTCTTATTATTATTATTACACTTTGTTTTGTATGGAAAAACTAAGTCATATGGATCTCCATCCAAAATTTTATTTTAATTTGATGCAGATAGGAATCCATTTGATTGCATTGATGAGTGATGAGTATCAATTTTATTTATTATTTTTTAAAAGAATATCAGCTTCAAGAGTTTTAAATTTCGTTGAGCAATTTAATCTACCAATTTGCCCATATCTCTCACTTTAAAATCACTTTAAAATCTTTAAACCTTCACCGACCTCTCTCACCCATTGATCAAGATAACTATGGAGGAAAGTTAAAATTAAAAATATTTTTAATTTTATATTTTTTTGAAGACCACTCCGTGCTACTAAGTCTATCACATCTTACATACATCTACCCATAAGACTTAGGATATTCGTTTTGGCACCTAAATCACTTAGACACAACCCGAGAACTAGAGTACATGCTAATGATGACAAGTACTAGCATGAAGGAGAATCCGCTTTGGCCCCAACCCTTGCACACACAGATCCGTAAATCGGCTCTGTATTGGCATTGAATCGGCTTCTCTGTAAAGCGACTACATTTGTACCATGGTTCACCCAAGAACTTATTTTGTTATGAAATAAAATGTGGTTTATCCATCTACTTTAAAAAAAGTTGTCAACTTATGAAATCTAATTTTAATTATAAAATTTACTGTGTATAGCAAGCAATTTTATTTATTTATAGTGTTATGCATGGAAATCTACACGTATTTATTTATTTATTTATCTATTTTTATTACATTTTGACTGGATTGGTTGTATGATAAATATAATATGTTTTAACACACCCAAAACCAAAACAATCCATGCGGCAATCAAAGACCCAAAGCTCACAACATTTCCCACATAACCAATAAACAAATCACCAATTGCTCAATAATAAATAATAACTAATAAATAAATATAATTAATGACATAACTAATAAATAAATATTAACTATTATTATTATAATTTTAATGTTATAATAAGCTCGATGATTAAACCGGGCGGCGGGTTCACGTGCCGGCCGAGCACTTAGGCCTTAACTTCGCTTCTCATGATCATCTCTACAACCATTCCACCCGATTTTGTGACCCAAATGCCGACACGGTAAAAAAAACATGTTTTTCCTAAATTAATGGGTTTTGTTATGGTATATAATCAAAATAATTACTTTTTATTTAGATAAATTTTAAAATTATTTGTCGGTCTCTTTACGAAATAATAAAAACAATTATATGAAAAGATTAAGTCTTTGAACTCTTGAATACAACAAACAGAATTCTTATGAATTTTCATAAATGCCCCTCCCCAATCTTATCCCATTTTGTATATTTGGACTGTATATGTAATTTGAAGGTTTTTTTGGTGGGGGGTATTCATGTAAAAATCCCATGAAAATGAACCAATTGGTTTCTTAGTTAGAGTGAAGTCTTGAGTCTTGTTAGTATAAATAAAAATATTAATAGGATAATTTATTTATGGAAAGAAAAAAAGGGAATTAATGAATTCCGATAATAACTTCCCGACATATGGAAAGGACCCAAACCAAAAAACAGCGACTTCTCTCCCTCTCTCTCTCTCTCTCTCTCTCTCTCTCTCTCTGGGGTCTTCGCCATTTCTCTCGCGGGCGCTTCGCTTCTTCTAATCTATCTCTTGGTTGCGCTTGCTGCTTCTCAAAGGTTAGAGCTCGATTACTGACACTATTGAAGTATATTTAGGTTCTGTGAATCTAATTGAGGTTTGAGTGTGGTTTTATGTGATGAAATCGTTTGTTTAGTGGTAGTGGTGGTGTTTTATTCGTGGTAATCTGGTGGGAGGATGAGGGTTTCGATTGGATGGGTTTTGTTTGATTTTTTTTTTTTTTGAAAAAATGCGGTTTTTATGGTGGGATCTCTGTTTGTTGCGGCTGTTTTGAGTGCTAGATCGAGTTCTGGGCTGATGCTGTGGTTGGGAGTTCTTGATTTTCTTGGTTTTGAAAGAAAAATCTTGTCTTTTTTAGCGAATCCGTGGAAAAGAAAAAGAAAGGAAAGAGGGGATGGTTGTCATTCGCAATGGAGGATGTTCAAACTTTGCGTGTCAGCAGGAAACTGCTTTCCAGTGATGTTTTATTTTGGGAGAATTTGGTGTTTTTGAATTGGTTTACTGTTGACTAGTCATCAAATTTTCTTGTCATGTATGTATGGGAAGCTTATAGAGAGGGAGAAATCTGTGGTAATGCTGCTGAGAATAGTATCCAAAGGAGATATTCGTGATCATTTTCAGTGTACCTTTTTGTTTTCCAGATGTCTGTTGATGAAGTGTTTGTTTTTCATTGTTTTAAGTTTTTGACGTTTTTGGAGATTTCTTGTGTGCATTAAAGGAATGATTTCTTGTCATATTTGGGTGTTTAGTTGGTTTTCATTGGGACTTTGTTTTCTTGACGAAACAAAAGAATCGTATTCATGATGATCTGAGTGTAGGAAGTGTTTGTAATCTAGATCAATCAAGCATCATGATTGCTGGCTCAAAAATGATGTACTGTTCTAGTTTGGTCTATGATAAATTAACTTATGCTAATAGATTCTAATAGAGAGAATGGAACCCTTTCACTCTTGTTTAACCCACCAACCATCTTGCATTTGGTAGTTAGCTCAAGCAGCAGATGCTTGGCATTTTGAAGGTTGGTGTGTTGTGATGTTCAAAATTCTTGATCCCTTGTACCTGCTTTGGTCTTCACGAGTTTTTACCTTTTGCTTGCTGATTGGACTAATACATGTTTATAGATCTTGTTAACATATCTTGGCTGTCGTGATTCATGTCTTCCTTCCTACATATTCTGAAGATAATGTCAGGACAAGCCCTTAGAGATCTCAATGTACTGCCCCCGTTGGAATTAGACAAAAAACCTGATGGTTCTGTTAAAGGCAAGGTTTGTATTGGGAGTATTGATGAAAATCACGACAAAACACAGAGTAAAGTTCCCTCAACCATGTCTGCTTCATTAGTGAATGATGTTAGCTCAGGGAACAATGTGGTAGAAGCAGGAAATTCAGAGGTTGAGTATATAGATTCTGAGAATCTGACTGATCTTCAGGATGTGGATGCATGTCTCAGTGTATGTGGCTTTCCTCATCTTTTCTTGTAAATTTTTTTAATACAGTTGTTCATGGTAGATCATCATGGTGGCCATTCTAAACCAGTAACGCGAGTGATATTATTTTGACTCTTTTGGATGTCTCTGTTTCATCCAGACACTGTTAGCAAGGCTAGACTCAAAGGAGTGGATTGCACTATGTGAAGCACTAAATAATGTTAGGCAGCTGTCTTTATATCACAAGGAAAAGATGGTGGAAATGCTGTTAGTCTTCTTCTCTTATGCAGTAATTTATTTAAATGACTTGTAGAGCTTTTTATCTAATTATTTTTTACGTTGGGGAGCAGGGGGGATGTGATTCCTCTCATTGTGAAGTCTTTGAAAAACCCAAGAAGTGCTGTATGCAAAACTGCAATCATGACATCTGCAGACATCTTTAAAATCTACAGTGATACGATAATCAACTCCGTTGATCCCTTGGTATGTTCTACTCATTTTTTTGTTTTTTTGTTTTATAAATGTTTCAGATGCTTCTTTCTAATGTTATGTTCATTAGGAGTTATGTTTATGGAATTCAGCAATGACCTAGTGATAACATCTTTATCTGGGTTCAGCTTGTACAGCTGCTGCTCAAATCTTCACAAGATAAACGGTTTGTATGTGAAGCAGCTGAGACAGCCTTGATAGCAATGACGACCTGGGTCTCTCCCACTCTATTACTACCTAAACTACAGCCTTGTCTCAAGAACAAGAATCCCCGTATTCGAGCCAAGGCATCCATGTGTTTCAGCAGAAGTGTGCCACGTCTGGTAAGTTGAGCATCTTCTCTGAAGTTTTTCTGATTCTGTTTTTACTCCTTGACGAGAAGAACCGAAAAAGAACTTTGCTGTATGATTTACTAGGAATTAGTTTCTCCCATATTAAAAGTTTATATTTCTTTTTTCATTTATGTTCGCCACTCCACATCCATAATTTGCTGCTATTGTATCAAAGACTTGTATAAATCGATTCAAAAGAATGTGTTCAATTGATTCCCTCTTTCCCTTTCATCAGAACATTCATGAAACAATTTACTCCGATTAGTGCACTGGTTTTAACATATATGATTACATCCCAATACTTTCAGGGCATAGAAGGGATCAAGTCATACGGGATTGACAAGCTGATCCAAACAGCAGCATCTCAACTCAGTGACCAACTTCCTGAATCAAGAGAGGCTGCTCGAGTCCTCGCATTGGAATTGCAATCTGTGTATGAGAAATCACGAGCCTTACCAGCTGAAGACTCTGAGCAGGTGGAGAATGCAGATTCTTGGGAGGTCTTCTGCCAAAACAAGCTTCCGCCTTTGAGCGCACAAGCAATAATTCGAGTTACTTGTACTCCCAAAGATGCTATTGTAGCTGGTTGCTAGCCCATGAGGTACAACCATTGGTTTGACCATCATGCTCCTACTTCTCTACCCATCTTTTGTACATGGTATATGGACAAGTTGTCTACGACACCATTTGTCTAGCCCTTGTTTTTCAGCACTTCATTTCATATTAATTGAATCAGGTATTGTTTGAACATCGTTCTACATTCTGATAGTTGAGGAAACAAGACTACTTTTAGGTATCTTTTGAATAAAGACCAATTTTCTCGAATTCTTCAGGTACTATGTTGGGTTCAATCTTTTATATTAGTATGCAACTTAAGTTGTTGAAATGGGGGTGTTTGTTTGAATATCTTTTTATTTTTATTTTTTTTATGTTAGGTTCAATCTTTTATAAAGCCTTAAATATTTAATAATTTTTTTATGCTTTCATTCATCACCCCCACAACCAGCAACTCCACATACCAAAACCAACTCCTCCCTGCCACACTATGGATAAACTTCTCTCCTCCTCCACTTCCATTCATTCATGCAATACTCTCTCTCTCTCTCTCTCTCTCTCTCTCTCTCTCTCTCTCTCTCTCTCTCTCTCTTCTCTAATTCCCATGAAACAGTGAGGAGCAAGATGACTTCTTGGTTGCTATTGAGTGTATAATCATGTGACACAAACCAGTCCTTTTTATTGGTTAGATAAGTGGATCAAAACAGAGTGCATAGAAAATGAGAAGCAAGGTTCTTGGCATTGTCATACAGGTTGTGGTCATGATCATCATTGTCTCAGTTGTGCTTTTATTTCTTGTGATTGGAGTTCAAATCCTCATTCATGCCTGCATTGTTGTTGGGAGGACATTCAGGAGAGGGCTGAGTACAACAGAGAGGGGTGGCAGTGAAGGTGGTGGAATGTCACCGGAGGACTTGGAGCAACTGCCGAGCTATGACTTCCAGGCTGTGGAGAAGAGTAGCAGTAGTAACCCCATTGAATGCGCCATTTGTTTGGAGAGCTTTGCGATGGGGGAGAAGTGCAGGATGCTTCCCGTTTGTAAGCATAGCTTCGATGCGCATTGTGTGGATTCTTGGTTGGTGAGGACTCCGGTGTGCCCCGTGTGTCGGACTTCCTGTTTGTAAGAGTTCAACTTCACCATCGAAACTGAATGATAGTTCAATAGCATGTTAAGTGAATTGTGAAGTTTCTACTTATTTCATGATGTCCAATGTGCTGTAATTCTAGTGAATTGTGAAGTTTCTACTGGTTTCTCTGCATTGAATCCATGACATAAAGCACAGGGCAAACATGAGAAATTCCATTGTCAAGATTCCCTGGAATATACTGTACAGAAAAACAACAAAATTTTCTCTATAATATAAGAGATAGTGATGCAGGTTAAAGCATTTTAAGGAACATATTGTAAGATAAGGCAGCTTTTCTTAGGATTTTACAAGCTGCTTGCGGATGCCTCAACAGGTTTCCCGGGCATTCCTTTTCCCATGGGCCGAATTTATGTTTTATGTTCTCTTAATCTTTGAGAATGTCCCTATCTCAGAGAAGTACGTGCTCTGAGTTCCACTTCCAAGCAGATTCCCGTGAGCTTGTGGGTTTGTGAGTTCAATTCCCTGAAGAACAAAGGGCAAAATACCACCGCATAAGACAAGATTGAGGGAAAAAAAAAGGATAACTTCTGTCCAAAACATTTGTGAGTTGCAAGTTCATGAAATTGGATTCATACGAAAACAAGTAATGTTGAAGTGTACTCACTTGCACTGGGGTAAATGCCAAACTTGAGGTTAATCCTGAGGTAGCACCACTGCTTCCATATTGCTTCTCTTTAAACCTGAAATATTGGAAAGATGGTTATATATATATATATATATATATATATATAAAAGAGAGATCTCATCCATGGAAGATGAACAAACTACAGAAACAATTAGCAGCTTTAGTAAAGTGCATAATCAAGCCAGTGAGATCTTATGCCGGTGAAGTGTATACTCAAGCCACCGATAATCAATAAAGAGCATTTATTTAATACAAAAAGAGCAAAAAAAAAAAAGGTTATAGATAGATAATACATACTTTTTAGCAGCTTTAGAAGCAAGTTTGCTTTGAGCAACTGAAACCCGCAGCTTCCCACTTCCTGCCTGACCAAGCATACCATACCCCTCACCCAGTCCATCACCTAGAAACAAAGTAAGAATCATGTATTTAGAAGGTAGTTTCTTGCTAGCATGCATCTGTATAAAAACTTCTGATTGGTCTGTTAAGTATATCAGTCGTCTAGAATGAAATCGAATGCAGATTTCCTCCAAAAGGAACTATAAAATCTTTTGAAGGGAAGGAAGCAGCAACCAAACTACATATTTTTCATGGTATGTATGAACATCTAAAATCGATGTGAAATAATATCTAAGGAATCAATTAGAAGTAAAATGTTAAGCTACACAAATAATTGCCAGATCTGTACACCACTGCTAGCAACCACAATGTACAAGTGTCTTGCCTAAAACCAAAATATATCAAGTATGTGTCCTCTCAGTGAAGACATGAAACCCGAGATTTCATAGTCCTCAGAGTCTCATCCCATGTTATGTTTCTTCTCCACAGTAAAATTAATTGATGCCTACTGCCTAGCCAGCCACAGGACATCCATACTGGTAAAATGGAAGTATCAATTTTTTTCATTTCAAAAACTAGGCAGCACAACTAGGGAAAATCAGTTACAAACAAATCATGTTGGCTAAGCCAAATCATTCCTTTGAAGCCAAAGGTGTTGGAATTGTATGTACTGAAAGTTTAACATGAAAATCATTTATGTAGTTATCTTCATCAACTCATTTCTAAAGGGTAATATGTCACAGCACTGACAACTTAGCAGAAACAGAGTCTAAAGATGTACTGACCTAGGGAACTCTCTTCTGGAACTCCAAATTGCATTCTGTTAGCGAGCTTCCTCATATCAGTTACAGCATATCTGAAACATTAGGGGTTATCCAACATGTAAAAACACCATCAAAATAAATAAATAATAAATAAATAAATATACAATAGAACATGCCATAAACTTTCTTAGTTGAACATAACGTGAATAAAGTTCGATACCTTTCTTTCATTTTCCGCAGCCGCCGTCCACCTCTCTTCTTTTTAGGTTCAGAATCTGGAACTGGAAGAGGTTTTGGCTGTTTTGCAGGGGGTGGTTCTTGCCATTTCTCTATCTTTTTACGAATCTCCTCCAGCAGATTCCTTCCTGTCTTTCCTGTTGGATCTCCTCTTGTTGAGTCTACTCTTGCTGCTAGGGTTGACTTAGCAGCCAACAGCCGGCAAGCACGAACCCTCAAAGAAGGAGGGGTGCTTTGGAATATCTCTGCCTGGTCTAGATAACCAACACGGAATTGAGAGGTCGCAGTTGAAAACCCAGCAAGATTCTTTTTCTTTGCCCCAAGAAGCTGAACATTACAAGCTGGCATTTTTGCTAGAGCTGACAAACCACCAGCAGTTCCCATGAGTTTTGCTGCAACTGCACTGCCAACAATTGCAGAAAGATTGGGTGCAATATAGCCCATCCTACTCTCTACAAAATCAAGCACTTTTTTCTTTGCCACATCCAATGCAAGTGCCCGATCACATGCATCAATTGTTTTCTGTAAGTTCTCCTCTGGGAGGGGTTTGCCACTTGTAGTTGATGCAGTAACAGAAACCACCATAATAATAGCTGAGGGCAAAAGCCCTTCGAGATCAACAAGGGTCAAATCCATTTCATTCCCAATTTTCTTTACAACCCGAGCATAATCAATAGGGTGATGGACAAGGGACTCAAGTTCAGGGAATTTCAACCGGTAATTATCTCGTATAAAATTGTGAATGATAACTATTTCATTTTCAATATCAACTGACAAAGCATTGCAATCCACAATCAACTGATATTCAGGATCATCTTCCAGTACAATTCCATGGCTAGAAATATCCGATCCCTTTTGCAGTGCATCTTCAACTTTCTACAAGAGGAGAGAAGCTATGTAACAAAATTGAAGGGTTGAAAGATAAATATATGGTGTCAAACATCATACATGGTCATTTGCTAAGGAAACCTGTAAAATAGCAGCTGTAACATGATGCTTAAACAAAGGATTTGGCTCATGCCCAATTATCAAGAATACCAACAAAAACAAAAACAAAAACCATAACTTCCCTAGGTGTATCAACTTTCAAAGACATATAAGCATAAAGCATCAAGCTCAAATATTAGAAACTTTAGAGCATCAGTAAGAAAATCAATCCATCTTATGTTCTCACATCTCAGACTAAAAATCAATGGTAAAATACAAAACTGGAGGTAGATGAAAATAAACCAAAAAAATCTAGGTCCCTGCAAATACCAAAAACCAAACTGAAGCTTAAAAACCTCAAGCAAGACCATTAGTGACAATTTTAAATTGGACAGAAAAATGTTCAGATAGTCCAATTTGCATGTCAAAGTAGTCAGTGCATTTACCTGCATAATATCAGTATAACGTTGTGTTCTCTGCAATTTCGAAACACTATCAAGATCATCATAATTCAAAGCTTCAAGGTCAGCTAAATCACCATCACCGTCTTCGTCCATGTTTTCTGCATCAACAGCTTCATCGTCCTAAACGAAATTTAAAATGAAAGGTAGGTGAATGTCGATAAAATACCAAAGGAAAACAAGCAGAAGTTCTTGCATTACTCTTTCGCCTTTGAAGATAGTTGGGCTGTGTTTGGATAGAGAATAATAAGAGGGAATAAGGCCCTTAATCCAAGAATGGGAGCTAAATGTCCTGTTGCTCAATCCGATTAGCTTAATCCCTCGTGTGTGGATTAAGAGGCCTTATTTTGGAACAAAATAATACTCATCTCACCTAAATATTAGTTTATTCCAACACTCTAGCCAAATATCATGCGTGAATAAGGGTGAAGAATAATCCAGTTAGGATCTTTAATCTTAATCCACCCTTGGTCCACATCCAAACACAGCCTTGAAGCATAACACAAACACATTCCATAAGACGTAGCTACTTACAAGAATAGGTTCTTCATTGTCTGATAACTCGTCAAGGTCCGCCAAGAAAGAATCAGCAAGATTTGCCTGATTAGGGCCAATAAGAGAAGGTTCTGAAATTGTTACATGTTCATTTGAAAAGAACCATAAAAGTAAAAGTTCATGATAAAGCTTATAAACAAGATAAAACCATAAAATGTTAACTAAACATTAAGACTCCTGGGAAGACATTTACCATGCAGAGCCTTTGGTCTTACAATGAAAAAGAGCACAAAAAAATTGTATTTTAATTACTAATACAAGAAAAAAAAAACTTTGTGAATGAATTGGGCGGTAATCAGTCAATTTAAGAATATAGATTTACAAAAAACACACATGTATTATGTCAATGGATATATTTGATTTTGAGCTTTGTTGGTTTTCACATAACAACTTCAACCACTAACCAGCACCATTGCAATATTGTATCCTCTTATGTTCCTACACTCTAATGAGGCTTGACCTGCTGAATGGGGCGCAATGATTGGCCATGATAGCTTTGATGAAGAATTCGGGATGTTTGAAATGGAAGTTCAATCACATGAACTAAGGTTTTAGCGAAACATATATTGCAATGCATATCAAATTAGAAATCACTACATTCAACAAAAGAATTCATAAACCCACTGTTCTCCCTGACTGACATGCAACTCCTTATTTTTTACATTTCATAATATTGATGGAAAACATCTCAGCTACTAATCACAAAAAAGGTTCAAAAAATCTCTCACTAACAAACTCACCATCACTGGGTTATACAAACAAGCCTTGAATAAGTATCAGCAAGATCCAACAGAACACCTGCAGGCACATATTCAGAGTAAACAAAAACAAGCAATCTATTAGTAAATCAGTATAATGATTAATGCCTGAAAAAAAATATCTATCTGAACCTAAAACCCTAATGTATCAAAAAAATGTCACCCAGATGGAATTCTCTGGTGACAGTGATGAATTTTTAGATCTAAATTTTCATGCTGTACAGAGATTCGGATACTTCCTACAAAGAAAGAAAAACAAAATCAAAGCATACAGCAGCATTGGAGAAAAAGGGATCATAATGAACGATTAATCAGCTTAAATTTTTGGCCGACATAAGCCAAAGAATCCAATATCCAATAATTACTGACTGAAAATAAATATAGGAATCTGAACCTAAAACCCTAATGCCGCAAAAGATCCCACAGATAGCATTTTCCGACAACAAGAGATGATCTTTAAGACCAAACTTTTCATGCTTTACAATCTCAATCACAACAACCCAAGATTAGGGCACTACTCCAACAAAAAAACACCAAATCGAAATCCTTACCGTCATGAGAAAAACAAGAATAAAAAAAAAAACAAGATTGTCATATGAATGCGAAGAGAATCCAAAGGAGAAAAAACACTAAAATCAATCATAATCAGGAGATATTAAGCACTGAACCACAAAATCGCTTACCAGTTTCGCGTGGTGCACTGTCGCGAGATCGATGAACGAAAGCACGAGATATTTCTGAGAGGGGAACACCAGTAATGGAAGGTAACGGGTTCGATTCGGGTCAGATTTATAGATCCGATAAATCACCTGACCCGATAACCTCTATGCCAAAATGGTAACCCGAATCCGATAATATTTATTTAAATTTCTTTTGATAAACTGTTTTTCTGAAACATATACTTCCAACCATAGCTCATTAGCTCGCATAATTTTTAAGTTTATCAATTAAATTTTTTATTTCTAAAAAAAAAACTAAAAAATAATTGTTTAAAAAAATAATCATATTTGATTGGAAAATAAGTCAAGATTAGTTTATTGCAAAACTCCCACCCCACAGCCAAACTATATATTTGGAATAACTTGGAATTAAAAAAAATCAAAAATTAAATTATTTAAATAGATGTAATTATAAAAAATATTAATTATCAATTGACATTGATCATTGATTAGATAAATTATAATTTAATTACAAAATATTCATTTTAGTGATATTAATTAAGTCAAAATTTGTTCAACTTCTTTAAAAACATTTCTGTATGGTTTTAATAAGTCAATTATTTATTTATTTTAAATTTAAAACATAAAGTTTAAACCCATTTTATTTTACATGTAAAAAACATGAATCCATTATTAAGACGGGTGATTTGAACTCGCAACATTTTCTTGTGAGAGGAATCCGCCTCGGCCCCTACCTGTATTGGCACTGAATTGGCTTCTCTGTAAAGCGACTACACTTGTACCATGGTTCATCCAAGAACCAATTTTGTTATGAAATAAAACGTGGTTTATCTACCTTCTTAAATAAAAAAATAATAAAAAAAAATCCTTGTGAAAGTTATTTGGTTGGTTTTTGCTGACTTATCCAAATATATTAAAAAATAATAATTAATAAATTATATAACTAAAAAACGAGGATTATATGTATTGTTTGAAAACTCCACTTATAAAAGAACCATGATTTGAAAAAATTACATCAGAATTAATGAGGAGAGAAAAAAGGATTTTGATAAAAAATCATGCTCAAAGACTGGTGGCAGCAAAATGACTACGAAGGTTCGGGTGCATACATGTGAGCTAAAAAACTCACACTATTGAGGGGTCGTCTTCGACAGTGGAATATCGCGGAACAATACTCACAACGCCAAAGAAAAGAAGAATTGTGGGGTACCATCGAACAACTTGACATCAGGGAGGAGCGACAACGGCTAACCGCAACAGAGGAGGAACTTCTATATACCTATCAAAATGAATACGACAACCTAATCAGACTAGAAGAGGAACACTGGAGGCAACGGTCGAGGATCACATGGCTAAAGGAAGGTGATAAGAATACTAGATTCTTTCACTCCATAGCCAATCAAAGAAGAAACAAAAACTGGATCCACCAGCTCAATGTGCACTGACAGATTCTCAACGACACAGCCGATATAGCGAAAGCAGTAATGACCCACTTCAACAACCTGTTTGGATGCAGAAGAAGCTTCAGATATCACACCGATTGGACGCGGATGTTCCAAAACTCCGAGCATATGGACCTGTCACAACTCGACAACCCATTCACTGAACATGAAATCTCCGCAGCCATCAGGGAACTCAACCCAGAGAAGGCAGCAGGACCGGACGGATTCCCAATGGCTATCTACCAACAAGGATGGAGCTTCACGAAGGAAGACATCTTAAAAACTTTTGAGGACTTCTACCAAGGATCTGCTGATCTGGAAAGACTGAACTGGGCACATATCCTCCTACTTCCCAAACGGGATGAGGCTAGCTCAATTAATGACTACCGCCCGATTAGCCTACTAAACTGCTCCATCAAGATCATCACCAAAGTATTGGCAAACCGGCTACAAGAGGTATCCCAGGCCTGGTGCATGAAAACCAATCGGCTTTTATCAAAGGAAGATGCATCCAAGACTGCATAGTTGCGGCAGAGGAAATAATGTTTAGCATGAAAAAGAAACATGGGGTACTTCTCAAAGTGGATTTCGAGAAGGCCTTTGACTCCGTTGACTGGGAGTTCCTCCTTGAAATTCTAGAAGCAAGAGGCTTTGGACCAAGATGGATCGGATGGATCAGGAAGATACTATCTTCCTCAAAGTCCACCTTCCTCATAAACGGCTCCCCAACGGGATATGTGCGGCATCAGAGGGGACTGCGACAGGGAGATCCACTCTCTCCCCTACTCTTCATCCTCGCCATGGATGTCCTTACCACAATGGTAACGCATGCAGGGCGAGAGCGCATCTTCGAGGGCTTTCTGTTTGGAGCAGGGGAAGGAGAACAAATATCGGCCCTACTATATGCGGACGACCTCCTAATCCTCAGCTCAGGGAAGAGGAGTGATTTCAGCACGTTGAAGCTTATTTTCTACCTCTTCGAGGGTCTCTCAGGGCTAAAAATCAACTTTCACAAGAGTGCCCTCATTCCTATCGGGCTGCAGGAAGAGGAGGCAAATGAACTGGCCACAACAATGGGGTGTCGTCTGGGCCAACTCCCTATGGAATACCTCGGTATACCCCTTACGGGTAGCCGCCCCAAAAGAGCGGATTGGAACAAACTCATACACAAAATACGAAGTAAACTGACTACATGGAAAGGGCGACTAATGTCATTGGGAGGACGTATCACCCTACTGAATTCGGTCCTCTCGGTAATTCCCAACCATTGGATGGCGATATACAGCCTCCCTAAATGGGTGACCCGACGTATTGAAGGCATACGAAGAGATTTTCTGTGGAAAGGAGCAAACCCCGACTCCAAAGCTTACCGGCTGGTTAAATGGGAGACACTGTCTAGGCCCCGGGACCTAGGAGGATGGGGCATCCTGAATTTAAAGGCATTCAACGAAGCTCTCCTCTGCAAATGGTGGTGGCGGCTACTACAAGGACAAACAGGGATCTGTGGCAGGATCATTACACATGCATATTACAAGAATGCATAGGTAAACCCGTTTAAGCCTACCCCTAATCGGGCTTCCTTCTTCTGGAAAGGGGTGGCAGCACAACGCGATCTCACTATGGCCAACATAGTAACCACACCGGGGACCGGGGAATTAGTCAGAATATGACATGAAAACTCTCAATGGACGAAGCCCATCCACAACGTTCCCAGAACTCCAAACACTATGGGTAAGAGCAGACCATACGATCCAAGAGACGCGACAACTTCAGGCAAGGGGAGTACCAATCCTCAAACCTGGACCCTTATCACAATGGGCGGTGGAGCACTCTAAGGGCTACAAGAGCACCTTGCCCTCCCTAGGAACCAACAGAGGGACGATAGAAGATGGCGGCTCACCCCCAACCAGGAATTTTCAGTCAAATCCCTCTATCTCTTTCGTATCAATGGCGGTACGAGAAGTTATCTACCGGCGTCTTTCTGGAAACAGGTGGCCCCCTTAAAGATAAAGCTCTTTGCCTGGTTAGCTCGGGAAGACAAGCTTCCCACGCTACAAAACCTGGCTAAGAGAAACTGGTAAGGAGAAAGAAGGCATTGTTACCTTTGTAGCGCACAGGAGGAGACCACCGACCATCTATTCATTCAATGCCCATACACATCTAACATTTGGTCCCACTACGCGCAACTACTAGGGATCACCCCCCCTCCCACCAAGATACAAGATCTTTGGGGGGGCACGTCGATCGACAAGAATATGGAGAGAGGGCTTCGTAAGGGATGGCAATTGCTGGCGATGGCAGTTACCTGGAACCTCTGGCTGGAAAGGAACAGGCGATGCTTCAACGATAAACAACGTGTTTTCAAGAGGCTCATCCGCCAAGTTCACTTCCTTCTTTTATCATGGTTCGAGGGCGCCCACGCGACTAAACAACTGCAGCTGCAACCCCTGAAGGACCTCATCAGCCGCAGCCTCACTCTCACCCAAGATGTGCTTGAGCCGAGCCTCATCGATGTCGACTTCGAAGATCAACCCCCGGACGAAACCTCTCAGGAGAGGCCACACCCCAATAGGTTGTAAGATTACTATATCTTGTGGACACAGTCCAAGGTTGGACCCCGGTAACCCAACATATCGGGTTTGTAATTTTTCTCTTTTTCAAATAAAGGAATGTGGTTTATCCACTTTATCAAAAAAAAAAATAAAAATAAAAAATCATGTTTCAAGTTTAAGAAAAAAATGGGTACACATTCTAAACCCCATGTTCTCCACGCATATGTTCTTTTAATCCATCTAGTTTGTTTTTTTAATAAATAATCCATCTAGTTTTTTATGTTTCATTTAGACCCTTGAAAAAGTTATATTAGAAATTGCAACCACAATAAGGGAGAATTTAATAAAAATCATGTTTGTGTTAAAAAACAAAGAGAGTAGAGAGAGATTGTCTATATATCCCCTTAAAACTATCCTAATTGCATTTATACTCCCAGAGGAACTACAGTTTTAGGTACCACTTCAATTCCCATCCCATAAGCACTCTGATTCTAGATAGGGATGTCACAGGGCGGGGATTCACCAGGATGCATTCCACAACCCTGGCCCCGGCCCCAATTTTTCAACACCATCCTCGACCCCGGCCCCAAACCCAAGTACGAGGAATAAATTTTCCCCATCCCCATCCCCATCCCCATCCCCGTGGGGGTTCTCTATCCCCGAATTTTTTTAAAATGGTGCCATTAAATAATTTAGGGCAAATTTTCTATTAGTCTCTGGCACTATTTAACACTATTCCTCACCCAAAATACTATTACACTACACCCCTATCAACCCCCCTATAGGCAATTTGGGCACTATTCAATTGATGAATAGTTAATTATTACAATAATTTATAAATATCTTTCCTTATTACATCTATTCTACATAGAGCATGTGCATGTATTATAGAATCCTAAACAAGTTTCACAAAAGAGCAATACATCAACGTTTTTTAATTGATTTGTGGGGAGAAAATTGAGCTTTAACACAAGAAAATTTAAAAAAAAATGATACCTAAAATGAAATAATTTACTCTAAATTTATGCTCACAAACACACTTGTTAGTATGTCATTTATGAAATATATAAAGGTATATATTTAAATTAATATATATAATATAATATTTAAATTAAATATTATAGGGACGGGGCCGGGCGTATTCCTTAGCTCCGGCCCCGACCCCGATGGGGAATTCAATCCCGGCCCAGGCCCCAGTCCCGTTGGGATGGGAAATCGGGTTCCCCGTCAGCGTCAGGGTCCATTGACATCCCTGATCCAAGAGTTGGGATGACTCTCTAGGTCTTTTGGGTCCTTAGCCCAAAAGTTTCCCATTTAATGGAGTATTTGGTATATTTACCCTATAGTTGAAATATGTGAATGATTGTCAACCTAAATGCTTTAGATTAGTAAACCATGGATAAAAAATGCACCACATATACCATAAGAAATATTTCAATTATTTTAAAATTTATATTTATGGAGAAATTATAAAAAAGTACCTTGTGATTTGTGACTTTTTCAATTCGGTCCTTGTGGTTCAAATTTGAACCACAACGACCACTAATAGTTTTCAGTTTATCGCTTTAGTACCACGTAATAGCATGCGTTCATTGAGGTCGCGTCTTGTTTGGCCCCCTAGAGCATGTTTGAAGGATTTCCAACCGTATGGATGGGAAGATCATTGAAAAATAAGCTAGCACGCCAATTTTCATACAATTTGGGAACTTGTAGGATCTTCATCTTAGCGGTTCTTATTTTATTGGAATCACGAGCGGTCGAATTTCAACCGTTAATTGGGATGACCAAACAGTTACCAAATTATATGAAAATGGACATGAAAGATTATTTTTCGATGATCTTCCCATCCATACGGTTGGAAATCCATCAAACATGCTCTAGGGGGCCAAACGGGACACAACCTTGAATGCAGATACGATATTACGAGTCTTAAAGTGATAAAAAACCATTGGTCGTTATGGTTCAATTTTGAACCACAAGGACCGAATTGAAAAAGTCGCAAACCACAGGATACTTTTTTATAATTTCCCCTATATTTATTATAGACATACTTATAAGTTTATTGTAGTCAAGAGGTGTTTTAAGGTATATTTGTAAAGAGTATAATGGTATTTTCATAGGGCCATAATTTGTTAACATATGACTAAACAGCTAATGTTAACCCAACAAGGAAGACAAGAAACCTAGTACATTTTCGCAATTACGATTCTTTCAATATACATAATATTGATATTTTTTAGGAATATGCCAGTAAAAAAATTGAATATATATATATATATATATACAATATTTAGAATATATTTTATCCATATTCCTTAGGATGAGAGTTGTTTTTGTTATTTTTTTTTTTTTTTTGACAAAGGGCACCCCAATAGTGTGAAACCTGTTTAACACAATTGCGCCCACACCTTGTAAAAGGAGGGGTTCAATCCCGGGACCCGTTTATGAAGAGCGCTTCTTATGAGGAATCACTATCTGCGATGAACCGAATTATGACCATTGGTGATCATAGCAAATCTTGATCAATAAGAAAGATTGATTAGAAATGGTGGCGACTCTTCAAAAGATAAGATTTCAATGGAGAGCTTGTCTTCTTCGCTCCATTGGATAAGGATGTGGGAGAGAAGAGGTTCAAACCCTCATATTCGAGTGGAGCCTCCAAGTTAAAACTAAGAGAGAGAACTCGGAGAGGAGTTATAAAGATTCAAATCCTTAAAAAGTGAGTTGACAACCTCCTTTTATAGCTTATCAACTCGACTCGCTTGGTCTTGGCGCCCTTGAAGCTTCATCCTCCACCACGATAGGATGACTTGGCAGTTGAGCTCCTATCTTGAAGGTCCAGATCATGCCATATGTCCATGGTTATTTTTATTACATAACATACTACATTTATATCTATGATAAAGTTATTTGATAGAATAAAAATTTAAAATCTACAAGTTATTATCTCAACTGAGGCATGAGATGTCTTCGTATACTATTTAAGGGCGTGAAAATAACAATTTTAAATGTATATATGACAACAACAACCAAGCCTTCAAAAAGATAAATTTTTTGGAGTTTATGCAAAAGAAGAGACAAGCTTTTCTTTTTTTTTTCCTTTTGTTTCAAAAAAAATATTCTAATCCCATGGCCTTTAATTAAAGAGGAAACAATAGGTTCCATCATGTGTGAAGATTAGGAATCCAATTCCCTTCCATCTTATGCCTAACCATCATTATAAATTATTAAGTAACATTTCATCATTTATTCTATTCCTTAAACCATTTTAAAGCTGAAAGATCTAAATCCCTTGCATCTCAACACACAACCAAACATTCTCTTGATGATGGTGAGGTGCATTTTGTTTTTTTTTTACACAAAAATATATAATTTTGTTATTATCTTAAAAGATTAAATTAAGTTAAAAAAGCAAATAATAATAATAATAATAATTTGTTGATGTATATGAAATTTGAACTCAAATTATCTAAGAATTATTTGGTTTTGTTTGATTATTATTAGCAAAGACATTCTCATATCGATCTAGCTCCCACTTTCATGGTGTTTAGTTTTTTAATGAGATGGAAGTGATAGAAGTGAGAAATGCATCAAGCGTTTCCACGAGGTAGAACCTCCTCAGGGAATATAAGATTTTCATGAGGTTGATCCTGAGCTGTCATCTAAGCATGAATATCTTCATTTAAGAGAATATTTTTAGTGTAGGAAGTCTCAAATTCAGGATCTTCTGCTCCACATATTTCACATTGAAGGGGAGGTTGAGTTCCTCCCATTTTGATTGTTTATTTATCATAAAATAAAAGAAGTATCATATTCCCTATTTCAGTATTTTCCCGTTTTGCCTTTAGGCTCATTTGGATTTTTTATCACCGAAATGAGTGAAGTGGATTTTGACATATAAAAATTTATTTTCATCCACTTCTACATCCTTTCATTTCAATGGAAAAATAAAATAAAATATAATTTTCCTCCACTTCTAACTTTGGAAAAAGTGGGGCTTTCACTTTTTTTAATTTTGTGACACTTTGGTGTTGTTATGGTTTATATAAGTCCAAATTTGAACGAACTCCCACTTAATTTGTTTTTAGGGGGTGTTTGGATGTTTTTTTTTTCTAAAAATGTTTCGAGAGTAAGTAGAGCACTTTTAGGGGAAAAAATATGTTTGGATGAGTTTTTCACAAAAACAAAAGTACTAAAAAAACCCATAAATGTTTTTTTTTAAAAACTAGTAATTTGTAGATTCAAAAAAAACCGTTTTATAGAAGCTGTTTTAGAAAGTGTTAATTAACAAAATATCATTCTTAAATATTTTTAAACCTATTTTTAAACCGTTTCAATTATCAAAATATCTTTATTATTATTTATATTATTTATATTATTTATTATTATTATAAAAATACTTATGGATTAACCTATCAAAACATAAAAAAAAACAAACCTTAAATTTAAATTGTGAAATGGGGTTTATAAAAGCCCAACTTTTCACTTTTGGCTCATAAACCAAACATACGATGAGCGGGTGTTAATAAGATAATTACAAGTTAAGATTTAGCGTTTAGTAAGATGGGATGAAAAAATGAGTTAATAAGATAAATTATTGAATTAATTGTTATTATATATATATATATATATGAAAAACATGTGAGAGTCTCTCATGTAGACAATGATAGCATCAATAATGAGTTTGAATGGTTTGTGTGTTGATTGATCCCAATGATCCAGAAGACAAGCCCTAAAAACTTCAAACATGGTTACATGTGGCCGTGGGGAAGGAACACATGGCTGACAACCTTTCTATCCCATCATCAACAGTGAAAGTGAGAATACAGAGTCACAAAAGAGAGAAGACACTCCCACACAGTGCCCTAACTTTTTGGGCATCTTTTCCCCCTTCTTTCTCTCATTTCACACCCCCTCCCAAACCACCATGATTGATTATCATCTTATTATTATTATTATTTAAATAATTATTTATACCAAACAAAAAAATACTAATTAATATTTTATTATTAGTTTTAAATTTTATCAAATCATTGTTAACCCATGATTCTTCAACATCATGGATAGAATTTATTTATTTTTGAAACCAATAAATCTTCCGATTATTATTTTAATTTAAAATTAAAAATGCAACATGTGAATGAACTAAAATCGGTGTTACAAGTAAATTGTTGGCAAAAAAAAAAAAACTGGTTTGGGTCGAGGTTGTCTTCAGTTTATGCCAACTGATAAGATTTTTTTCATGGTTGGAGTCAATATTGAAGTGATAAGAACATGCACCGGTGAGATAGAAGAGGGCCTAGATGTCCAAATCTGCTCCAACGATTAAGTTAGTCGTGTGGGGTGGCCAAAGAAGAAAAGAGGGTAGCTAAAGGGAAATAGTAAGTTCATCACATTGCCCCTTCTACCATCTTATCGGACCCTTGTGTCTCTTAGGTGAGGGTTTTACCATATTAAGGGATGGTATGCCCTCTGTGCTACCGTGATGGAGGTCATGGTGATATTGGGGCGTATCATAAATAAATAGATAAATATAATTTTAATAATTTTAATAATTTTAATTTAAGTTTTTAGGCCCGGTTATCGGAATGCGCCGTCCAAGTGGGAACGGATTCCCAAACTGGTCAAAAAAATAATAATAAAATAAAAAATCCGACAAATTAAAATATTAAAAAGCGCAAAAGGAGACAAGAGAGAGAAAACCCTAATTGAGAACCCTATCATTCCCCCCCAAAGAAGAGAGAGAGAGAGAGAGAGTGAGAGAGAGAGGGGTGGGGGGGAGAATCCACGCACCGAATAAGAACCGCAAGGCCTCAAGGCTCTCTTGGCACCATTGAAGGGGAGAAGAGACGGCGAGATAGAGATGGAAGCGGAGGCGGTAGCGAAGAGGCCCAGGGAGGACGGCGCGGAGGGAAATGGAGGAGGGGTTTCGTCGATGGTGGAGGACGGGAAGGCGGGGGATTACATCTCGTCGGTGATTCCTGGGTGGTTCTCCGAGATGAGTCCCATGTGGCCAGGTATATGGTGTTTGATTTGCTTTTTGGTTGTTTTTTGTTTTTGTGAGTGTTTGGATTGAGAAGAATTGGTGGAGAAGAGTGGAAGGCGAGAAAAAAGTTGCTTTTTTGTGTTTGGTCTGAAGGGATGGAAGAATGGAGGAGCAGGTGGAAAAGAAAAGAAATGGATGAAAATCAATGGAAATGATGGAAGGGAAGAAGGAAAAAAAATGAAAAAAAAAGAAGAAGATGGTTTTGGGAATGTTTCCTTATTTTTCTTTTTCTTTTTCTTTTTCTTTCTCTCATTTGTTTATATGTTTTAGTTGCTTCAATAATCCGAACACATGAGAAGAATTTGCCTACCTTGTTCTTGTTCTGTTTCTTTTCCTCCATTTTTTTCCCTTCAATGGAGCGTTCCTTTAAGTTTGTAAAATTTAGTGGTATTGTATGATGGAAGTGGTGTTCTGTTTGGAAACTGATTTTAAATTTTTTGTGTTGATTTTTATCACTTGGTTTTCTTTTGATTTTATGGTAACAAAATTGGATTTTGGCAGCCCTCTTTGCATGGATGACGGTTTTTTCTTTGTGAATGTTGGTTATGTTTTTTTTTTTTTGGCTTTCTGTTGGTATTTTTTTCCCCATTAGCTTATCATGTGTGAAACCCCACCTGAAACCCTACGGGAAGCTTAAACTCAACTAGTTTACATATTATGCAAAAATTGAGCTGTTATTTAAACCATTTGGTTGGTTTTGCGCCACTAGAAATTTGATTTGTCTGCATATGTTCTGCTATGCTTTTGTTAGGTGTAAATTCTGCCTAGGGACCATTTTCCCCTTGTGCTTGCATATGTGCCACCATTCTTTTGGTACATATATACTATTCTTTGTTTTATTCTTGTCTGCTTGTTCTTTGGATTTATATCTAACAAGAATGACGCTTGGATCAAAAGACTGATTTCAGCTAGAGGTTTTTACTGATTTTTTGTTTCATGCTGCATCTTAAATTAAGAAAATTCTTTAATCCGTTTCTATGTATCCAACCACCTTATCTTGGGTGATGACTATATCAAGCACCAAATAGTCTTGGCAGATACTCAAAGCATTTCTTCTGATATTACAGGGGAGGCTCACTCCTTAAAGGTGGAGCAGATACTTTTTCAAGAAAAATCACAATATCAAAATGTAATGGTGTTCCAGGTACTTAATCTTTGCAAGCACCATTTGGTTTCTTTTTTCCATCAGTTTTTATTGCAATTTCCTTTCAGATGTAGTTGTGTGAATTAACAATTCTTTTTATTTTGATACTATTTTTCAGTCATCCACATATGGGAAGGTCCTTGTCTTGGATGGTGTGATTCAAGTAACAGAGAGGGATGAGTGTGCATATCAGGAGATGATCACTCATCTTCCACTTTGTTCTATTCCAAAACCTAAAAAGGTAGTTTCATGACTCAATAATCAACTAAAAATTTAATGATGATACTGTTGGAATGACTTATAAATTGGAAGCAATTTTATAGATCTGTTAACAGCAGTGGATTATCCAGGCTAAAATTGATTGCTTTCAATCTGAAAGGAGTTATGTATTGATTTAACATCTGAGTATGAGAATTATGATCTATCCATCCTTTATCTCATGCTGTATGACTTGATGGAGATGTATAGGAATTTTTCATATTCTTTCCATTTATTTGAGTGCTTCACTCCAATTTGTCCTACATTTTAGTCTTGAAGCATCAATATTTGGTTAAAGATATTTTGAGCTTGTTTATGTACCATCAAGAGCTTACAACATGGGAAGCATAACTTGCTCATCTAATCATGTTTATTGTTTTTAGGTTCTTCATTTGTGCATGCAATAAAATAGATTGGGATAAAGATAAATGTGAACACTGTTCATATGTGTAAACATGGATAAACTTCGGCAGCTTGGAACCAAGATGCATTATAGTTTTTAAAGATCCATTAAGCATGTTGTTTACACAGGCATCTACTCTTATCCCTTTGTTGCTTCATTTCTTGAGACAATTTAGTATCTGGATTCCCACCCTGTCATCCTGGTCTTAGTCCTTGGGAGTGCCCTATCTATAAGATTCAAAAATGTGTGTATCATCTGTTCACATATTTGTGGTGCATTCACCAGAGAAGTGGTGTGCCAAAACTTTTGAAGATAGAAAGGGAGTTCATTTAATCCAATAAACCTGCTAGGTTGATGCACTGGGGCGGTATTCTCCTAAGCAGGCCTGTAGACCTCATACAGTTAATGGTTGAGGTGACTTGCCATAGATATGCCAATGCTTGACGTTTTCATATTTACCCATCAAGTTGGGATCACAAAGTGCTTTTTAATTTTCAATATTACTTATAAAAATTTGGTGCATTCAACTACACTAGTTGCAGTCATGATTCCTGGGGAGTACCAATGGAAGATACTCCTCATATTGAACAGAAAGATATCTTGAGCATAAGTCTAGGAGGGCTTGTCAGAATATTAAGCAAAAGGCTAAGTCCTTTTTTATGTAATGCTGCATGCCAAACACAGAATTTTATTGAAGCTTCTATTTGAACTGTATAGCTTGCCTGCAAGCTATTGTATTACACTTGTGTTTGAATTGGCCTTGGAAGTAATATATTGATGGTGCTAAGCTCTTCTACATAAGTATTTTGGTCGCGTTTAAGCATTTTATTCATTTCTTAAATGGTTCATGTTGTCTGGGATTTTTCTAGGTGTTGGTCATTGGTGGAGGTGATGGTGGTGTTTTGCGTGAAGTATCTCGTTATTCTTCTGTGGAGGTTATTGATATATGCGAAATAGATGCAATGGTTGTAGATGTAAGTAAATACTACCTGCCTACACTTTTAGTTACTAGAATTGCAGTTATATAGTAAATATTTACTTCTATTTTAGATTTTTCATTCCTTGCCTTTTCCTTTTGTTCATAATATCACTATCATTCTGTGGTTTAATTTTCATGGTCACTGTCTATTTAAGGTTTCAATTCTTTCATTAGAGGTCAAGAGTCTCATAATTCCTTCAATTACCTCAAAACATGTGTTGTGGTTTCCATGTATTAAGCCAGCTTAACTAGTGAGCTGAATCCCCTTCAATTTACAATAAGAAAAGAAGTTGAAGGATTTTTTTTAAAAAAGGAGAAGATTACATATCTATCATAACCAGGCAACATCTTCGCCTGTTCATTTTTGAATATGGGAATGCCCTTGGGAAGGCCCCTCGTGAGAAGATTTTATGTGATCGCTGAATCTTTTAGTTAGTTATCTTTATTTTACTGGTGGAAAAGAAAAAACCTTCAAAGTTTGGATGGTCAGAAATTTTGGTTCAGGTGGGTGATGTACATCATGCTGTCAGGTTAGTTCAACAATCAGCGAATTTTGCGTTGTGGTTCTTATTGTAAAGCCTTGCTCTGTAATTACAGTCATCTGTCTTGTCTTGGGATACCTTCTGGTTCCATTTTTTATTTTGTAAATTTTCCCATTTAAGTTTGTTCTTGATGTTTCTTATGTATTAGTTACTGCATAAGAGCTTAGATGTTGATGTGGGCTTTTATGTTTCTCCCATGTTTGGACAAGTCCAATCATTTACTTTCATACTCCTTTTTAGGTTTCTAAGCAATTCTTCCCGGGTCCAATCATTTACTTTCTTACTCCTTTCAGGTTTCTAAACAATTCTTCCCCAAGTTGGCTGTTGGTTTTGAGGATCCTCGAGTGAATCTACATATTGGTGATGGTAAGTATGTTTTACAAATATATACGTCTGTTAGTACATAAAAATCTGGTTCTAGCATTCCTGCATCCACCAGGATGGCATTATTTATTTTCTATTTTCTTTGTGAGAGCATGTACTTGTGTTTGCATGATATTGAATTTGATTAAGCAGGGTGGTGTCTAAGTACACTACAAAATCATGAATATTGTTGAGGTGATATACAAAGGGTGCAAATCACACTATTTTACAGAAGGATGCAGTTTTGACATCACAGCCATCAAAAAACACCTTGTGCTTGGAACTATTTATACCTTGTTATTATGTTGCACAATCAACTCATTTCTCTTTCCCTCATGTATCCCAAGGGTCTTGGTGTCCTGTACTTCATCCTCACTGTTTAAGCTAAAATAGTATGTGTTCCATATACATATCATATCAAAATGTTCTCACACTTTATGGTTTATACCTCTTTTCTCTTCTCTGTCCATTTGTTGGTTGAACTTTTTTTTTATCTTCCATCTATGAATTAAGACACTAATCTGGAATAAGTTTATTTTTTTATACGGATATTTCATGCTGCTTCTACTCAAGTCCTTACCAACTCACAGGTGTTGCATTCCTGAAGAATGTTCCCGAAGGTACTTATGATGCAATCATCGTTGATTCATCTGATCCTATAGGTACTGAGAAACAACATCCGATCAGCAATGTTATCTTCAGGTCTTATTCTGGCATCTTTTTAATTTCATTCCTATTTAAATACAGGACCTGCTCAAGAGCTTTTTGAGAAGCCTTTCTTTGAATCAGTGGCAAGAGCTCTTTGTCCCAGAGGTGTTGCATATGGTTGCATATGCACATCATCGAAGATATTGTTTCAATTTGTCGTCAAATTTTCAAAGGCTCGGTTAACTATGCATGGACATCAGTGCCAACATACCCTAGGTAAATCACACATCAACCAGTTTTTGGTCAATTTGTTTATCCACTTCAGATCATGCAAGAAGTATATATATGCTAATTCCATTGTTTGGCTAATGCAGTGGGGTTATCGGTTTCATGCTTTGCTCCACCGAGGGTCCGGTTGTTGACTTTCAGCACCCGGTGAACAAAATAGATGAGTGCGACAGTTTCAACAAAGAGAAAGGACCTCTAAAGTTTTACAACCCAGAGGTATCTTTCCAAGAATCTCCCCGCATTCTTCTTCTTCTTTACTTATTCAAATGCTCTTTTTTTCAGATTCATTCTGCTGCATTTTGTCTGCCATCCTTTGCGAAGAAGATCATCGACTCCGAAACCCGCTAAAATTCCGTAATCTCATTCCCCTCATTTCAGTTGATCAAAGGTAGCGCGCCCCTACCGAACATGGAGAAGGCAAGCTCATTGTCTTTCAAATTGATATCACATCCCTTTTTTAAGTTTATAGCTATAATACCTTGATTTAGCAGTTGCTGCCTCAGGATTCTTGTTAAGGGATTCTATATTGATGCTCTGTTCATCAAAACTATATATGCCCTCTTCTTTCACTATGAGATATAAATTGGTGATTGTGAGCTTATGATGGTTTTAGGATGTTAAGGCCATCGTTTTGGTAAGAGCTTCCATTTCATGGTAGTAACTCAAATCTTTTGACATTATAACCCTTCAATTATGTATCTTATCATAAACATCTCAGTCTTGGTCTTGGTTATTTGCTATAAGTAGTTGAATATATATATATATATATATATATATAAAATTATTGTGCATTCTCGTTCGCCTCCCATTTGGGTACTTAGAGAGTGTTTTAAGGATTTCCAACCGTACAGGTGGAAAGATCATTGAAAAATAAATTAAGCGTATATTTTAATATTATATGGTGATAGTTTGGTTCTACCGAACGCGGTTAGCTTTATTTTAGGGAAATTTTAATGATTGAGAATTTCCAACCATTCACGTGGGACCAAACGGCGAAATTATATGAAAATGAGCATCTTAACTTATTTTACATGATCTTTCCATCCGTATAGTTGAAAATCACTAAAACGCATCTTCTAAATGCGAAATGAGAGATGGATTGAAATAGTGTTAGGCCGTACGCGTAGTATATATATATATATATATATATATATAACTAATAGGATGATAGTGTTTTTATATATATAATATTTGTAATATATATATATATATATATATATATTATATTTTATATTTTATAATCTATATATATATAAGAGGTGTTAGGATCAGAGAGCTGATTCCATGGTCTCGGTACCATGCCGAGACGTGGCATCATCTCGCCAAGAACACTTTCGGGCTACACATCCCAGGAGCGCGCCATAAAGCAAGCCTGGGATGTGTGGCGTGCACATATCAAATTTGCCTACGGTAGAGATGATGCCACTCCGTATGCAGAGACCATTGGATAATAATTCGTTTGGATCATGCCGTGGTGATCCTAACACCTATATTATATATTAAAAATATATAAAAATTATATATTATATTTTTTATAATGTTTTTAGATATATTTTGATTTATTTATAAATTTTAAACAGATTTTAAATATGTATATATATATATATTTTAAATTATATATAATTTATATATATATATATATATATATATATATATATATATATAAGAGAATGATCTGATCTTAGGTTGTTTCTTTGTTCATCTCATGCGCCTCTATTTGGGCGCTTGAAGGCGTGTTTGAAGGATTTTGGCCGTCTGCGGATGGGAAGATCATCGTGAAAAATAAAATTTAGCATATTTATTTTTATACTGATTTGGTGGCCAGTTTGGTCCTAAAACTTGATTCTTATTTTAGAAAAATTTTAGCGGTTGAATTTCAATCATTAAATTGGGAGGACCAAAGCGGCCATCAAATTATATGAAAATGGATATGTTAGAGCATTTTATGATCTTCAGCATCCGTATAATAAATCTTCAAAACATCTTATAAATAAAATAGGAGTCATTATATATGAACAGTAACCACTACAGGTCGGATGCTATCACCTATATATATATATATATATATATATATATTTAAAATTTGTTTAAAATTTATAAATAAATTAAAATATATCTAACAATATTATAAAAAATATAATATATAGTTTAAATATATATATATATATATATATATATATATATATATGTAATCTAAAATTTATAGATAAATGTATATATAAATAGATTATAAAATATATAATAGATAAATAGCTATTAAATCATTGAATAGTACTTTTTATTATACATGTAATTCCTTGGGTAGGGGTGTTGGGGGCTTAAATAAAATAGTGTTTTGGGTGGGTGGGGAAAAGATAAATAGGGTTGTAATAATTATGGGGGTATTTGATAATTTCCCAATATATAATACATATTTTATATATATATTATATATAAAAACACTGATAGGATGAGCTGGCTGCACTTACGGCCCGGCCTCATCCTATCGATTATATATATATATATATAACAGGGTTATTTTGTGTACTTTTTATTTTTTATTTTTATTTCAAAAATATAATTCATAATAAATTCACAACTCTACTTATTAAAGAGACTATAGTGTTTAATATGAAACAATTTAAACCAATCCTAATTCCTAGCTTGATTGTTGACATTGGATTAATTACTCAGCCCATCTAGAAATTTAGTCAAACAAATGTTGGTCATGTATTAGAGAGGTCAAAGGATTCAAGCGGATAGTGAATGGTGCCTTGATTTGGCTTGCCTTCCAATCTTGGAGTTCAAGCTCTAACTTCGAAAATATAATCAAGTATATTTACATAGAAGCGTGTCAAATGATCAAGCTGTATACGAACAACTCGAGCTCGGTTCGGAATTTTGAGCTTTCGAATCGAGCTCGAGCTTGATTGTGCTAGTTCAAAAAGTTTGAAATTTAATATTAATATATTAATATATAAATATTAATAAATTTTTAATTTCAAGTTAAATCAAGCTGAGTTTGAACTTTCAAAATTATAATCGAGCTCTTAATTTTAAGCTAAATTGAGCTGAGTTCGAGCTTTCGAAATTAAAATCAATTAGAGCTTGAGCAAACTTATTCGAACTAATTTTTAATATGAGCTTGAGCTAAGTAATTTTGAGCTGGGCCCAATCCGATAAAACTCAACCATCTTATTAAATGAAGTCAATAATGATTCTATAAATATTAATGCACATGTACAATTACTTAGATAGAGACAATGGATAGAGAAGAGAGAGACCTTGATGATATATATATATATATATATATATATAAGATTACTTAGCTGATAAGTGAGAGGCATGCATGACAGCATGAGTGAATATAATAAAATAAGAAGAAAAAAACAAGTGAATGTATTGTTTACACAGGAAGGAAACAGTGGATGGAATTCCAGTCAGAAAAGCACCCACACAAACAAACATGTAAAGATAAGATCCAGTTCAAGCCCCCATCTCAGTCCCTGCAAACACATGTTCTTTTCTATATTCAGAACCTTTTTACACCTGTTCTTCACTCCCTCTAATAAAATAAAAAGTTTTTTTTTAAAAAAATTATGTTTACCATTATGATAATGTTGAGATGGCGAGATTCTCGAGAAACCTCGATTTTTTGTTTGGTGTTTTAGATATTGAGCTGGATATTATATTTTATAGAGGGACATGGAGATAGAGAATCTATATAACCGACCCCATCTTATTGTTGTTATATATGGTTTTATATCTCTATAAATGATACTAAATAGGATTATTAAGAGTTATCCAATAATATATATATTGAATATTTATATTATTTTATAGAGATAGGTAAGTAAAAAAAATCTTAAAATAATAATAATAACTATAAATAGAGCTTTCTCCAAGGATGGGGATGGTTCTTTCTGTCCATGTCCCCTTTTGTTTGTCCATGGAAAAAGGTTATTAAAGATCTTAGAACCCTACCACATTCATCACCTTCCTCTCTCTTTCCCTTGTTATACTTTTGCTTCAAGAGATTCTTTCAGAATATTTAGTCCCACACTATGCATCCACTGTTGAGTGTTGAGGGACATTGAAACAAAGAAACCTTTCTCTCTTCTCTTATCTGGAATCCAGGGTTTAGAATATGCTTCTATCTATTCTAGTACCACACTTGCATCATATTTTTTATTTTTATTTTTATTTTTATTTTTATTTTTATATAAAGTTATCTTTTCAAATAGTTAAGTCCTTGTGATTTAAATTCATTTTAAAATGTTAAAATCATTTATTTAAAGTATATAAATAGATAAATCATATTTTTTTATTTATTCATTTATAATGGGGTATACACTAAAGCTAATTAGGCCCCTTGGATCAAAGTCTTCTAACAGTCTTGGTGTATTCAAAGTCTTTCCCGCAGTCATGTTGAGGTGATTAATTTTTCTCGGTGAACATTAGGCTCCTCTTGACAATGGATTCTATTATGATCAGTCAGAATTGCATCAAACCAAGTGAGTGTTAGGAAATTGATAGCATGAATTATTTTTGTGTAAACGTGTTGTTTGTCACGAAAACATTTTTTGATATTTTAGGTGCATGAGATGTTAAAATGATATTGTACCTCCAAATCTAGTTTAAGGTTAAAATGCAAGCTAATTGTTGAAATCTTGTGCTTGAGCATAGGAGAGATGTGACATGAATATTATATCTCTAAATTCTGTCATAATATTGAAAAATGAGATTTCAACAAAATTCAAAACAATATAGTAATTCTCATTTAAAAAGGGTAAAATTTTAAGTTTGATCTAAAATCCACCATTTTAGTAAGAACAAACCCTTTTGACCTTTTGTAATTAGATGGACTAAATTGTTCTTGTGTGTTTCTTAGTAGATTCTTTACCCACATTCATAGGATTGTTTGGTGATCTACTTGGAGACTAATATTTATCTATGGCCCACTTCATTAGATAAATAATTTTATTTTAGATATCATATTTTCATATATTTGTTATAGTAGGTCAACAATGAAACAACTCGAAGAATTTAATAATAGTTATATATATATATATATAAGTGCAATGCCATATCTAGTTTGATTTATTCATTCTAACCAAAAAGTATGTCTTGATGTCAATGGCCATCTTTGGCAGACCAAGATCTAAATCTTCCACTTAGGGTTGCCAAAAGGCCGGGCTCACGGGCTCGGGCTTGGTTTTTCGGCTTGCAACATTAATCTCACATCGGTTAATAGTTCTATGAAAATAAACCGAAAGTATTACCGACCTATGTTTTCCAAACATTTCAAGTAAAATCATGTCCCGATGAAATAAACCTGACCCGACATGACCCGACCAAGCCTGGCTCATCGGCCCGGCCCGTGGAACTTGCATGTTTACATCCACATATAATCTCCACTAAGAAATGCCAGCAAACTAGGGTTCCAGAGAGCTCCACAAGTGGTGTTGTGGTCCAAGAAACAAATAATGTTAAAAGTGACCTAATTTGTGATGCTAACCTTCTTCTTTCCCTTTGTCCTTCCATGGGTTATGAGTCATGACCACCACCACCACCACCACAATATGTGCAAAGAGCCACCACATATATGTAAACTATATATATAAATAAATGAATAAATCTCTTCAATCCTCTGATTACAACAAGGCCATGAAAAGGACCAATCAACCAATCCATAATTTTGCTAACCATTACATGTGTGCCAATTGTTCTCAAGTCAAAAGTTTAATCTTTAATCTTTTTTTGCTTCACATGTTCGAGTTTTTCATTGGACATCCAAGAAAAAAAAGTTTTTTTTTAAAGATATTTTCTTTTCTTATGCATTAAATTATTTTATCGAACATTGAATAAAATCGCAAAGAATTAAAAAAGATTAGCATGTAGAATAAAGCGATGAGTGATAATATAACTTACTTAAAACCAATAACAAATTCTAATACTCGAGTTTTATTTCACTTATTAAACAAAAATTTACGTATAAACTTAGAAATGCCATCACTCGTATCTTTAATGATAAATAAATATTGGACTGTAAGTGCCTCAATATACTTGAACATTATACCGGTAATTATGTAATCTTAAGAATTTATAGAGGTATATAGGTAAAATAAATGTGAAAACTAGTACTTAGGATTTCTCACATCAACTTCTACTTTAGAAAAAAATATAAAAAAAAAAAATCATCTTTAGGTTATTCACTTCTTGATAATATCTTTTATTCAAACGCATTGGATAATAATATAAAATGTATGTTAGGTTTGCCCTAGCTTTCTTTTGCCTCATATCATGTTTCTTTATAAACCCTAGTCAAATCTTAGGTATGAATTTGCACAAGCCATGACAACAGTACCTCAAAACTTTGGTGAGTTTATTTATTAATGTCATTATATATAGCCCCAAAACAAGAACTTTGTATCTAAGCAAACACTAGGAGGTTGTTTTTTAAAACCTTGTTTGTTCCTAACTTGACAAGTGTCATCAAATACCAACATGTATGCACACAATATGAAATTTGGATCTGGTTGAACAATGCTTGTCAATGGAAGCAAATGGACTTTCAAAATTTTTTATTAAAATTTATTTTTTTTCAATGACTTGGTTCATAGTGCAATGAATTTTTGAGAAATAAATTAAATTTTAATAAGAATATTTAAATATAAATGTGTCAAGCATGTCTTGTGGGTATCCACATGGAATTTAATTGAACCACCGATCAAGTGAATTACATTGGTATACCGATGCTGTAAAAATTTTAATGGTAAAGTGCCTTGATTAAGTAAGTGAGGACACATTTCTGGAAATGTAAGTAGTAGTTGTGACGGATAGTCCCGATGTCCATGTGTGTGTGAGCCCCACCCTTATGTCTCTTTCGAAAGGCATGCAAGACGCTTGATTTCTTAAATGACTTATTTGCTCATATTATTAAGAAAAAAATGGAATTGATGAGAAACATGACTTGGGAGGAAGAGATATGACATGGAATCAAATCAACAAATATATATATATATATATATATATATATATATATATATATATATATATATATATATATCTTGGAATACATGATCAATCTTATATTGACTTTCTTAAGATCATGTGCATGTCATTCATTTGTTTCTTTTTAAATTAAAAACCAAAATAAAATAAAATAAAAGAGAAAAGGGGTTAGGGTTGAATGAAGAAGAAACTAAGTGCACACACAAATAAAAGTAACACTCCTCCTTTTCCTCATTCGGATTAATATATATATATATATATATATATATATATATATATAGCTTTCTTTAATTAAGATTGGAAGAAAGAAAAGATTATAAAAAAGAAAAAAAAAACACTTGAAAACTTGTTTTCTTCCTTTTTCTCATTCCAATTACATATATATATATATATATAGTTTTCTTTAATTAAGATTGTAAAAAATAAAAGATTATAAGAAAGAAAAGAAAACCACGGTTAAGATTACAAGAAAGAAAAAAAAAACTACGTGAAAACTTGTTTTCTTTCTGAAATATGTGGATATTTCATTGAAGAAAACAATATTTTAACAATAAAATAATAAGATTGACAAGCAAGTGAAGGAGGTTTTTTTTTTTTTTTTTTCCTTCCATTTTTTCATTTTTTCATATTTATTTATTTTATGTTTGTGTAATTAATGAGAAAACTTGCAAGTAAAGAAAAGAAAACAATGAAAACATTTGTGGTCCTGTGTTTAGTTGAATCAAGGAAAAAAAAATAGAAGATTTTTCTTTTCATTTCCCTCACTCAATGGTCTCTTTGTCCAAACAATCAAAGGAGTCAAAGATTGTTCAAGGTGTGAGGGACCATATTCTCTCAACTTCTCTTATTAAATAATACAACATTATTTATTTTTCATATGATAAAAAAAAAGCTACAAGACACAAAACTCTAAAAATATATATAGGTTGTAAGAGGTGACATTCACATTATTTAAACATGAAATCATGATAAAAAAAAATCAAACCATTGCTCGAATATGCTAGAGATATACAAGATGATAATGAATCTCATCTAACTTCTTGTTGTTAGGGTTGTGACAAAATATCTATATGTCTCTAAGGTATACACGTGGAGTGCTCTAGATCAATTACTTCACCATCTTTATTAGCAAATAAGGACACTCAAATAATATATATAACTTGTTTGCTTTCTTAATCATGGGTATACTTTGAAAGATATCATTGGCTCCATCCAAATGCTCACTCCCAATCATTTGGACCTTTCAATCTCTTGTACCTTATTATATATCATCCTCCTACCTCTAGAGGTACCCTACCTAACTCTCTTTAAACATGATTCAAGATTGAGTAGTATCTTCTAAACCCTAACACTAAAAAGAGATTACAAGACTGTCCTCTTCTCTTTTTCATCTTGAACATCATCAACCATCTCTTCTCTACAATAATGCCAGTAATAGTTTGAATAATGAGACATGATAATTGTATATCATGTTTCTATTTGCAATTATAATATTAGTCAGCGAACATTGTGGATTTTAAAAGCATGAACTAGTTGGAAAAGCATAAAAGATGTTTCAACGATAAACATTTTGTATGCACGAAACTAATCTGTTATATATGGGTATCTTTTTCCTATTCCGGTTTGACACCGTACACCGTACTAAAAAAACAGCAACTTCATGAGATGCACACCCTTGTCAAGCAAAGTCTCGCTCTCATTAGAGAGGAACAAGAGTAAAGACCCCCGGGAGTGGATTTCGATGAAGAGGAGACGCAGGTCTAACCCCACATGGAGGAGACTAGGGAGTGATATAATGTTACGAATCTCTTGTAACACCCTGCTCAATTGTAATAGACCCTCTATAATCCTCGACATAACTAATGAATGAATGTAGTTTATCCATTTTTTTTAAATAAGATAAAAACACGAACTAACCGCTCATAATGGTAAATGATAAGTGGAATTTCACCAACTTGAAGAAAAACAGGATGATAGTATTTTCATAATGAAGCTCACATTACCATAATTTATAATCGGTAAAATATTTCCAATGATGACAGTAGATTTTAATAACCGAATAAAGGAATAATGGTAAATTATAAGTAGCATGTTGTCACCTTATGTTTTAAATAAACTCATTTCTTCTCATATTAATTTAACTTGATAAATTTTAATATTGTTTTATTTGTTTATTTTTAATATTTTTATTTATGGATGGGAGGGCCGGGATTCAAAAATAAATTTGTTCTATGGCATTAAGCCATGAAGAATCTTGGATTAATAGATAGAGCATAAGGTTGGGAGTGGTATCTCTTTCTTTGACCAATCATTGAGACAGTAGATAGTATTCTCTACTGATCCTAATTCCTATTTCCATTATTAATGTTTTATATAGATTTACAGGGAATGAAGAATTGCACATCTATCTAATTATTAACTAGAGTGGAAAAACACCGTAGGACCATTGGTCTAGTGGTATCTCGGATCCCGTATGTTAAATATATCATTTGATGAGGAAAGTTTTCAGATTTGAGTCCCCACTTTCTAAGGCCACGTCCTTTTATAAACCTTATGGGAGGTCTTTTATGACATATGTCAAATAAATAAATAAATAAATAAATAAATAAAAGTCTAACATAGAGCCAAAAATATGTTAATACAATTTAGCATGATGAGGTGAAGCAAATTATATTTGAGTTTACAATAAGGTCTATGTAAGTTCCGTCGGGTTCGGTTGTCCGCCTGTCGTAACTTGTGTTATAACACAGATTGCAACTTACTGCTCACAGAATGTTGAGAAGAGAATAACAAGAACATTCACACATAAGCAAACAACCAAACACACATGAAAGGGAACACAGGAGTTGGTAACCCAGTTCGGCCAACAATGCCTACGTCTGGGGCCATGCAGGAGATGAAAAATCCACTAAAAGAGGGTGAAACAAAATGTGTACAAACAAATTACACTCATACACACTCAACAAACATCAAGACACCTTTTCCCCTCAAGATTAGGCACTTTCTCCAACCTCTTCCCCAAGGTTTTTCTCCCCACTCACACCGTCAATCTCCAGCAGGGTCTTCAGTAGATGCACGACCTTCCTCTTTTAGCATTGCCAAAATCTCCGCAGCTACTAAATTGGACTCCTTCCAATTCTGGTTGTTGCAACTTTAGTTGTAACCTGAGTTGCAACATGGCCCGCTGAAAGCACTGACAGAAGCTACAGCATCCGTTGCTCTTCGACCTCGACACACCTCCAACCCTCATTGGATTTGAGTTCAAGTCTACTACGTCGGATCCACTCGCCCCCGACCACCGCAACTAGCCGATCCACCTCTCCATCACGCATTACTCAGCCCAATAATGTCGCACCTCTCCATTGTACGAGATTGTCAGCGTCAACCCCAAAACTAGATTTCCTCAATCACAGTTTTGACAATCCAAATATGCCTCATTAGTCACCACCATATTTGTTCCTCAATCATCCAAATATGGTCTCCAATTATCCCTTGATTTGACTTCAAACCATCACCCCATCAATCACTGATATCTTGCCAAATCAATTCACCAATCAGCTCCTTTCTATGCATGAAGAATCTCAATCTTGATTTGTAACATCCAAGTTTGAACATCTCCTTGTTGACGAAGTGGACGTGTGTCAAATATTGCCAATCAAACCTATTTGCACTAACAGTCTACATTCATTGTCTTGTGAATGAAACCAAAGTCAATCCTTTAATTGAAGTAGATAGAAATAAAAGTACTTCCTAAATGAAAATGATACCTCTGTCTATGTGACAATTGGACAAAAGTAAATCTAATCAATTTAAATTAAAGGATGTGAGGAAAATTTTAAATTTTTGAATAGTGTATTTGAAGGTTTTGTATTATACTCTAATTGATATGTTGTGGTTGAATTGAGAACTAGATACGACACTCAACTTGAAAATATTAGTCAAACCAACCGATGCAATTTGGGTCTTACTACAATTGGATCGACATGGCTCGAACCATTGGTGGCATTAGATTAAGTGTGTGGTTTGATTCGATTCACATTATAGTGCGTGTTAGAAACAATCGGTGATTAATAACGTGCATTTCATCGATTAGTTTTAAGGACTAAATGCGTCGGTGAATAGACTAATTTTGCCATTTTTTTTTATTGATTTTTAATATCTATCCAAATACAACCTAAAGACTATTATTTGTCTCCACGCCTCTAATTAATTAAAAGATGTATGTAGGTGAACTTGATTATTATTAATCATGGTTGAGCTCAACTACAACCAACAAAAATTCAACCTAAAAAGCCAAATGGTTGGTTGAATCATCAACCACCAAAGTACCACAACTCTTATTTTGTATGTCCTTTTATTGGTTATTGGAGTAATTAATGACATACCAAGTAGCACATTCACTAATTGAATTAAAAAAAAAATGTGTTTAAAATAATTTATGCTAAAACTATTTGCAAAACTAAGATAATAATTTTGTTGAATTAGTATCGATAAGTATTGAAGCTTGTATCACTTTACAAACAAAAATGTTTTTACCATTTTTAGGGTTTATAACAAAGGTTTTTATGCTTTAAGTACTCCTTGTATTTGAGTGGACTTTTTAGTAACATTGATAGCGAATTCCATAATGATCACATTAATCTACTAATAATTCATTTTGGAAACCATTTTAATAATAATAAAGGGGTCTTATTAAATGAGCAAATAAATACAATATAAATATAAAATGTTATGGGAGAAATATAGGCTTTACACGTGATATGATATGGTTTACCAAAGATGGTAGGACCACATAATAAACTGACCCTCTCTCCTAGGGAGCCGTGTAGAGATTCTCTCACGACCCGACTACAAAAGAGTGAGCGTCTGCGTTGGTGTTAGAGGCGACACCCAGCCTGGGTAGGGACGTGCGCTTGCATGGCAAGGCAAATCCTCATAAGGCCACACCTGCCTTGATGTTAGAGGCGACAATAGGGACCTCTTTCGAGGACTCTGGACTTATCTCCTACCTTGAGATTTCTCCTCCTCCCATTCTCTCCCATCTTTTTTACAACTTTCTACTCCTCTATTCTTCTCCTTTCTCTTCTTTCTTTACTCCAATTATCTTTTGTTGACTTGAGCGTCGGAGAGTTCAGGGAGAACCCCCGAATTTCCCTTGCATGAAGAAAGACTCTGAAGGCCGGTGTTCCATTGTCTCTGAGGATAAGGACTCCTTGAGGTCTAGCAATCACCATTTTCTCTACATCTTCTCAATTGAATTTTAAAAGTAGTGTGGATCGGAAAACCAATCCGTTTTGAGCATCAACATAAAAAATATATATATAATCTAATAAATTATGTAAAAGGAAAAAAATCATCTACATTCAAACTTTGATTTGATAGGAGCAACAACATATCACAATTTTGAATTAAAATAAAGAGAGAGAACCCACTTTTTCTCCATCTCTTTTAATTTTCAAAAAAGAAAAAAAAAGTGATTTTTCCACATAATCATGCATACATAACAAAACATAAACTTTATCACATATATAAAGTTTCTATTATAAAGATTGCCTGATAAATCTCTCTCTCTCTCTCTCTCTCTCTCTCTCTCTCTATATATATATATATATATATATATATATATATATATATATATATATATATCATCTTAGAAAGGTATTGTAGTTCTTACTATTATTTATTAAAAGATAAAACTCCCACTATATATTATATATTATACACAGAGTGAAGGAGAGTCGGATTACTTAAATCTATTATACATAGTTTTATATGTTTCTTTTCTTACTATTATACTTCTGATTAAATTCAATCTTTAGCTATCATTCAATCAACAACAAAAATTCATAAACTCAGCACAAGAAGTCATTTTCAGAATAAAATTAAAAAGCAAAAAAGTGAAAGTAATTAACCAACCGCAATACCACAACCTAGTTATTATTATTATTTAAAATAAAAAAAAAAACTCAAACTTTGGTATATTATCCATCTCTTCTCTGTTCTCTCTCTCTCTCTAGATTTCTAGATAGAGAGCTACATAATAAGCACACACATGGAAATATCATCAATAGCCCCTCAAACCTGCTACTTTGCACACCATCCAGCCAACTCACCAACCACTTCCCCACTCCATTGTCCCTTCTTCCTTCCAGAACCTCTCTCTCTCTCTCTCACACACACACAGTCTCTCACTGCAGAACCTGAAACTCCCACAAAGAAGCTCAGTCTTCTCTCTCTCTGGTGATTCAGTGTATATCACTCAAGGTTTGGTAGCAACTTGAGCTCTCTTTCCTTTGGTAGAACCTTGTAGCATTTCAAAAGGACAACTTTGGGAGTAGCAGCCTGAGCTATCTCACTCCCTTTCTTTGTCTCTCTGAGGATTTATAGTATACTAGATAGAGAAAAGCAAAAACAAGGTTTGAGCGCCGTGTCCGTCTCTCTCTCTCTCTCTCTCTCTCTCTCTCAGCCTCTTGAGGGGGAGATATAGATTATTGTAATTATGTTGTATAAAAAAATAGTTGAATATATCTAAAGTTTGTGGTTTGGAGAGTTGGTTCTGTGTGTAAAGTTTTGGCATTGACCAGCCAAACAAGCTCCTCAAGTCTGGCCTGCCCTGCCCATACCAAGAGTAGTTTTATATAGATACAGGAGGAAGAGTAGCTTCCATTCTCCTCTCTGGGTTTCTTGTGCTCAGGTTGGATGGTGGTGTGTCTAGGAGAAGAGTTGAGCAGGAAAGGCGTGGACTTGCTGCTGTTTTGACTCTGGACTGCGCATGGATCTTGAAGGTGGAGGCGTTCGCTCTGATGTTGTGAAGGTGTGGAATGGAACGGCCTCCTTTCCTTCTTGAATGTGTGGGTCTTGTTGTGTCTTCATTGATTGGTGGTTTGGATTTTGAGCTTTGGATTTGTGGTGTGTTTTGGAGTTCCTCTTGCATTGGTTTCTTTGGGATGTGCGACGGTTTCTCAGAGAGATTGATGGTGATGCTTGGTTTCTTGATCTTGATCGGTTTCTTGTTTTTGTTTGGTTGATTTATGCTATAAAAATCAGTTTTTTTTTTTTTTTTGGTATGCCTGATGAATTGAAGTTTTGGTTGGTTGCTTTGGAGTTCCAGGATTGCCACTTGTCATGATTCTTGAACAGTTGGTGTTCTCTTAGATTTCTATTCTTCGTTGTTGAGTTTTGGAGCTCTAAGCAGGTGAATGAGATGCTGAACCAGGTTTTCGAAGAAGATTTTCCTTCCATTTTTGGATTTTTAGTTCTCATCTTATTTCTCAGCTGATTGGCAGACTGGGTGTGCTTGTTTTCTTTTCTTGTCTTCAAATTGTTAAAATAAAAAAGAAAAGAAAAATCTTTGTTTGATGGGGTTTTGAACTAACAGAAACTCAATGGATGGAGAAGCTTTGTCTGCTGAGCTATCTTTTCATTTGTTGGCTAGTCATTTAATGATTTTTTCTTAACATCTTTTGATTCTTTTGTTCATTCTCTGCAATTGTTTGATGGGGTTTGAGGACAAAGAGATTGATTTCTTGATTTTGTCTCCTCTCTTGATTTCAGAGGGAGTCATGGAGGACAGTTCTAACACTGGCCTATCAGAGCTTGGGGGTCGTCTATGGAGACTTGAGCACTTCCCCTCTATATGTCTACAAAAGTACTTTTGCAGAAGATATAGAGCATTCAGAGAGCAATGAGGAGATCTATGGGGTGCTCTCCTTTGTGTTCTGGACCCTCACTCTCATCCCCCTCCTAAAATATGTCTTCATTGTGCTCCGGGCTGACGACAATGGGGAAGGAGGAACCTTTGCCCTCTACTCTCTCCTTTGCCGCCATGCCCGGGTCGGGTTTCTACCCAATTGTCAGCTTGCTGATGAGGAGCTCTCTGCCTATAAGAAGACTGATGGTGGCCCTCATCTCCCCAATGGAGAAACTGCTGCCACTGCAAACTCCTCAGAAGCATCAAGAATGAAGAGGCTTTTGGAGAAGCACCAGGTGTTGCAACGGCTTTTGCTGATTCTCGCATTGATTGGGACTTGCATGGTCATTGGAGATGGCATTCTCACTCCAGCGATTTCTGGTGACATCGATACCCTGCCGTTTATCTAGTTTTTGTCAGTTATTTGACTATTTGTTCTGACACTAACTGTGTTTCTTTGGTATTTTGACAGTTTTTTCAGCAGTCTCTGGGCTTGAACTTTCCATGGCCAGGGAGCATCATAAATGTAAGTGAAGCATCATCAAATCTAACTATGGATTTTCTTTGCTTAATATTAGTAGCTTTAATTTACCAAGAACAACTATTTCCCTGAAATAAATTGATTTAAGTGCATGATATTCGCATCTTCTGCCATTGTGATGGATTGTGAATTTGTTCTGAGATGTGGGAATGGCTTTGGAGTGGAAATCTTATTGAGAAGAATTTAGAGGAAGAAATGATGTCTTAAAGTGCAGCTAAAAATTAGTGGTGGGATTTTTGCCAACACAACTTTGTCAAGAGATCGACTAGCCACAATTTCTGAAGTTCAGTTGGCTGATGGAGACATAACTTGCTAGATCTCTGTATTGCAGATGACCTTTGAAAAATTCTTGACAGCAATAGTTTTTTTTTAAAATGTATTTTGATACATGCTTTTGAAAGTTGACTTTGTCAGATAGAATTTTTAAGATGTTATTCTCATGTAAATCAACAGGGCAAATTCCCTCAAGGTTCATGACCATATGATGATATTTACTTGATCATTTACAATATTTTTAACCCATACAATTATTGAAAGCCATGTGAAGACATCTTATTTTCTTCTGTTTAATTATTAAGATAAAGAAAAAGACATAACTTATAAGAAGTAAAGGACACATATCTTGTATGCTAGTTTTCCATCAGAATAATCTTTTGAAATAGTACCTGGAGAGGAATTAGTTTGAGCTTCTATGAATCACATGGAAATTTGTTAAAAGAACATCTTGAACTCATTAGTATTCAATTCATGAACTTGTGTAATTTGGGTACTGTTTGTTTCTTATGGTGGCTGTTATTGATTGCTTTTCCCCTGTTTTTAGATTATTGTCTCCTTTTATTGAAGTACAGTTTCGTTATTCTTTGATCCGCAGATGTTGAGGTTCCTGTTGCATGTCTCATACTTGTCTGCTTGTTTGCGCTGCAACATTATGGCACACATCGTGTGGGATTCCTTTTCGCACCAATTGTTGTCATGTGGCTATTATGCATCAGTTCGATTGGTGTTTACAATATTCTCCATTGGAATCCACATGTTTATCGAGCACTCTCCCCGTATTATATGTACAAGTTCTTGAAGAAGACCCAAAGAGATGGTTGGATGTCCTTGGGCGGGATTCTATTGTGCATAACAGGTTTGTAATCTTGTAATGATATGTGTTGTGGTTATCGTTCAATCCTATGAAGCCATCAATATCTAAATCTTTATTTCATCTTTCAGGTTCTGAAGCAATGTTTGCTGATCTGGGGCATTTCTCGCAGTTATCAATAAAGGTAAGCTTTTTCTTTCTGTGGATGATTCTGCAATAGTTTTACTTGACCATCTTTTTGGTTGTAGATTTACTATTTAGTTTTCCTTATCAAAATTTTCATGGCACTATCTTTATTTCCTTGGAAAAGGTTTAACTGATAAGAAAAATCAAAGCTGATTTGGTTGCAAATATAAATACCATGGCCTACTCTACTGAACATGAAACATGAACCATGAACTACACCTAGACACATACTATTTGGAGAAACCTATCCTTCTCCTTCATATTGTGTCGTTTCAATTCCCATAACATTTTAAGGGGAGCAGAAGTGTTAACCCATTTTTTTTTTTTTTTTTGGAGATTATAGTGTCATTGCCAATCTTGGCACATATGTCCATTCAACATTTTTTTTTATATAGTCTTTGCTTTCAACTTTGGCTCCCAGAGATCCTCTGAGAATTGCTCATTTGTTAGAACTTTGCCGGAGAACTACAATGATAGATTTTAAAAGAAGTTTTCAAAAATTTGTGATCAAATTAGGAGATTGTTGGGGATTGATGGAAGCTAGAAGTGATGCTTGTCATTTCTCAGTCTCTCATTTATTTTGGTAAGTAATATACTATCTCAACTTACTAGAACATGTTGAACATTTACAAATTGAGGTCTTTGCTCCAGCATTGAGTTTGACTTCAGTACAAGGCAAGAGAATTTTCAGGACTCATATTTGCTCTAGAATGAAGGGGAGCTTTGGCACAACGGTAAAGTTGTTGTCATGTGACCAGGAGGTCACGGGTTCGAGTCGTGAAAACCACCTCTTGCAAAAAAAGCAGGGTAAGGCTGCGTACAATAGACCCAATTGGTCCGACCCTTCCCCGGACCCCGCGCACATGCGGGAGCTTTGTTGCACCGGGCTGCCCTTTATATTTGCTCTAGAATAAAACTATGTAGTTGATCATTGGTAGATACAAACCAAACACATAGTATCGATTCAACCCTAAAGCCTTAAATATTCATATCCAAACATATTTAATTAACCATCGTGGGACTATTAGTTACTCGAGTTTCAATCTATAGGAACGTTTCTATGTTCATGAACAACAGGGTGTAAGATTATGGTTTTGGCTAATTATACTGTTGAGATGGTAATGTAGGCAGGAGCATGCTGTAGTTATTTTTTTTATTTTTTTATTTTTTTATTTTTTACTGTATTCTGATTTTGTTCTAAATGGTCTAGACCATAGCCAAACCAGCAAAAGAGTTAAGACCATCTTATTAATATTTGTCTTCAATATAATCCATTGAAGGGTCGAAACGGTCTTGTGTTGACTGGAACCATGCTCATTTTAGGTAAACTATTTCAACTGTTATCTTGGGGAAGCTACATATGATTCTTCATGGCCTAGGTACCTTAGAGGATAGTTATCATTATGTACATTTAAACACAAATCTTGTTGTGGCAAGATTTGTCGAGCACTTTCAGTCTTTTCTCCTTGAGGTTGGTGCATGGGACAAATTGCTTCATTTCACCTTCTTCATAATGGTAGATGCTTTTTTTTTTTTAACATTTTGAAACCCAAATTTATATATGCATAAATCAACATACAATTGGCCTGCAGCAGCTGTAGTCATTTACCTGAACGGCTCCATTGTGGCTGCAAATTGTACTTTACTTGCCTATGAGGTCTGCAACTAATTTATGTGATAGAAGGGAAAAGAGAAGACAACATCAAAGGGAACTTAATGAGATAGAACAGATTACAGAGATGAAAGGAGGTGAGGAGTTGTAGTAAGAATGGTGAGGAATTTGTGGAACCGGGATAAATGGATGTGAGTTAGAGCTGGTGATCTGACATATGATCTGTTTTGTGCCACTTTTTAAGTTTTTGTAGAAAAAAGTCTATTGGTGATTGTACTGCTCATCGTCATTTGAGAATAGAGAGATGACACAACGGAATACCCTTTACCAACTTGGAACAAATGTTGGAGAGAGTTTCGGCTCTGGAATTCTCTTTTTGGCACCTTACTTGGGACATTCCTTTTTTTGGAGAGTTTATATCATGTGTGATCTTGGATGTGAGTTTCTGGCTCACTGTCCGTTGGACATATATGTTGGCCTTGAAGCATGCTTGTCTCAATGTGACTGCTAATGGAGACAAAATAGATTATTGGGAAATAATTCTCTATGTCAATGTTGCAATCCAATACTACTAACGCCAACTAGATTAGTAGTTGAATCTACCAAAAAAGTATCAATGTTGCTTCCAGATTATTTGAAGCCTTCTTTAAAGCTTTCTGCTTGAACCAGTCCAGTTTGTTTGCATTGGCAATAATGTTTTGTTCTGCTCTTAAGTCCCTGAACTTATGAAGTCTCGTTTGCCGATACTAAGTAGCAGTCAAAAATTTGTATCCATTTTTCATGATATTATGCACGGATCAGATATATTGTGGCCCATTCCTCAGAAAATTGCTAAAAAAGATTCAAACCATGACCCTAGACAAAGATTATGCTTTGTGATTCCAGCCCTATTAAAAATCATGGAACTGTACAAACTTTAGAGCATACTAATGCCAAAACCTATTTTGGTGATCTTTTATGTGAATATTATCTTGAAGGACCATGACCCTGTGGTTTGTCCTTTATGCATATGAATACTAAAAACCATGGGAAACATGCTGGCTTTCAGTAATATTCAAACACCACAAGAAACCATGATATATGCATGCATTCTAATTTAGAGTTGCATGATTGTGCTTATATATTGCGATAAAATGTACTTAAAGATCAGGCTCTGATGGTATGATTGGCATTCTCAATATTCTAGACATCATGACCGTCAGTTATGCTTTCGGCGGGAACATTGGCGCTACCTCTGTCTAATAAACCACTGCTCATCTGCAGATTGCTTTTACATCTATGGTTTATCCGTCACTGATCCTTGCTTATATGGGACAAGCAGCTTATCTCTCCCAGCATCATATTATTGAAAGCGATTATCGGATTGGATTCTATGTGTCTGTGCCAGGTGCTTGTTTCTGTGTATTTTCCTTTTCTTCTCATCTTTGAAGACCAAAACATGTAAGCTTAATTATTTTGCGGTTTTCAGCATGCTGACATAAAAGTTCAATTTTCTTAGAACGAATAAGGTGGCCTGTCCTGGCAATCGCCATACTTGCTGCTGTAGTAGGAAGCCAAGCTATCATCACCGGTACTTTCTCAATCATCAAACAGTGTTCTGCTTTGGGATGCTTTCCTAGAGTGAAGATAGTGCATACGTCATCAAAGTTTCACGGGCAAATATATATTCCTGAAATCAATTGGATCTTGATGATACTGTGCTTGGCTGTTACTATTGGCTTCAGAGACACAAAGCGCATGGGCAATGCATCAGGTATCAGATCATACATCTCTTCTCCCAGTTGTCTCTTTGAGTCCATCTTAAAGCCTTTGCATCTGCATGCCTATAGATGCTAGTAATTTCTAGGATGGAAATTTACGGTCCTAAAGAACTATGAACCATCCTAATGTTGTCGCTAGACAGTGTTAGATACCTTTTTTTTTTGTACACATCTATTTTCCTGATGGAGGCTTATTATAATGTAATTGACATTTTTATTTCTTAAAACAGGGTTGGCGGTTATCACCGTCATGCTTGTCACCACCTGTCTAATGTCCCTAGTAATAGTCCTTTGCTGGAACAAGAGCATCTTTCTAGCTATATGTTTTATCATCTTTTTTGGCACAATCGAAGCACTGTATTTCTCGGCCTCCCTCATCAAGTTCCTCGAGGGAGCTTGGGTCCCGATTGCACTGGCCTTCATCTTCATGATCGTCATGTATGTCTGGCACTATGGCACCCTCAAGAAATATGAGTTTGATGTCCAAAACAAGGTCTCAATCAACTGGCTCCTAAGCCTCGGCCCCACCCTTGGTATCGTTCGTGTGCGTGGAATTGGCCTTATACACACTGAGCTTGTCTCGGGAATCCCTGCCATCTTCTCCCACTTTGTGACCAACCTCCCTGCTTTCCACCAGGTTTGTCAACTCTATCAATGAACTTTTCTAGATAATGTCTCACATTTTCTGACTCTTTGCAAGTGTACGGTCTGCTCTTCGGTTGCCAGGTACTTGTTTTCCTCTGTATCAAGTCTGTGCCAGTGCCATACGTCCAACCAGAGGAGCGGTTCCTCATAGGCCGCATTGGCCCGAAAGAGTTCAGGCTCTATCGCTGCATTGTCCGGTACGGCTACCGTGATGTGCACAAGGATGATTTAGAGTTTGAAAAGGACCTGGTATGCAGCATTGCGGAGTTCATCCGTGCCGGAGGGTCTGAGCCCAATGGCACATTAGAAGAATCAGAGAAAGATGATGAGAGAATGGCTGTGGTAGGAGAAGGATCCCGGCTGCGCGAGGAACATGGCACTCCTGACGATGAAGCTGGTCCTTCCAATTCAAGGGAAATTCGGTCTCCAGTTATAGTCTCAAGGAAGAAGAAGAAGGTGAGGTTTGTACTGCCAGAGAGCCCGCAGTTAAACATTGCGGTGCGAGAAGAGCTCCAAGAGCTGATGGAAGCCCGGGAAGCCGGCATGGCCTTCATTCTCGGCCATTCATACATGCGAGCGAAGAGCGGTTCGAGCTTGCTGAAACGTTTGGTCATCGATGTTGCTTATGATTTCCTGAGGAGAAACTGCAGAGGTCCTGATTATGCAGTGAGCATTCCTCATGCCTCAACTCTTGAAGTAGGCATGATCTACCATGTTTGAGCTTGTTGAGTTTTTGAGTTTGACCACCAATGCCTTTGTACACATCTTCTTTTGCTGTGCATATCTTTGATCATAGAGAGCTTCGTAGCAGCTTGTAAATTGAGCATTTTCTCAAAAATCTATCTCAAATTGATCCAACTTTGAATCTAATGCTGGAAGGTGGAGGAGGAAAACATGTTGGATTATGTCTATACTTTGAGGGACAAGATTTAGGTGAGGTTATTCATGTGCCTTTTTGCCATTTTGTTTGTAACTTAAGAGACATGTGTTTTAAGGATGATGGTTGGGGGAAAGAATGAAAGACCTCAGAAAAGATACCATAGGTTTGTTAGAACTTGGCTTGATTTTAATTTTCAAAGCTGGAGTTCTGATTTGATTTAGTTCAAGATTTATATAATAAAAAAATATAAATTATATAATGTTTTTTTAATAAATAAAAGTTATATTTTATCAAATTTTTTTACTAAAGTTAATTGTTATATATTATAATAATATATTAATATATATAATTTCAAGTTTTCGAGTTCAGCTGGATAGAGTTGGGCTTGAGCTTTTATCTAGTTGAGTTTAAGCTGCTAAGTTTTTAAGCTTAACTCGATTAAGTTAAGTTTAAGTTTTTATCCAGTCGAGTTCAAGCTGTTCACGATTAACTGTTAGTGGCGTTAGTGGTGCCAATTCAGGATATCTTTGACTTGATTAATATTAATAAATTTTTTAAATATTAATCTAATTTATATTCATCTATTAACAGTTAATATATTTTAAATATTAATTTATTTTATAAAGAAATTATTGATGTTCTAAGTTATTTTGTTTGATATAGCTGAAAATATTCCTTGTCTAATCAATAATGAATTAATTGCACTAATCTCAAAGCAAGATCAAGCCAAACATCTACTAATTCCATCCACAGTCATCGCCTTCATATTCTTTAACATGTCTAAAACTTTTTAAAGCCTTAAAAAAAGATTTTAAAATTGTACATAATGGGGAACAAAAATCAAGCAACAAACTTGAAAAAGGGATGCTTGTCATTCTCTGAAGCTCCCCCTTCATGCATCCAATGCTATACATACAACATGGAATTCAAGATTATTAAGTCCCCACCCTAAGGAATCTCATGAAATCACACCATAATTAACTACTACTTAATAAAATAATACTCTATGAATCTTGATTCTCTTGCTTTCCAACTCACTTTTTCATGGTTTTATCCCATAAAGAGCAAACAGAATATATATTAAAAAAGTTCAATCTTGGCTTCATTGTTCAAGTGTGTAATTATATATGATTTTATTATTTCAATTCCAAAATTTTTGAAAGCAAGACATCAATTATTTATTTTTTTGTAGCTTTTGTTCTTTGGAAATTATGCTCAAAATAATTGAAACATGAAAGTTGCTTCTTCTTTCATAATTTTTTTAAGAATGAGATATTACTTTTGAAAAATGATTTTTAAAATATATTTGTAAATAATGCGTATCACTAGACTTAATCATAGCCTTTTCTTCTTCTCCATCCGTGTTTGGATCGTGTTATCGCTCCATAGATCTTATATATCATTAGGTGTGCTTCCAATCCTAAACGGATACCTAATGTGCACATAGACAATGAGTTGTAGAGGTAGATTAGAGCATTAGACAGGGTGAACAAAAGAAATCTTTTATCATTTCCAAGAAAATAAGTTTTAGAACTCAAATAAATTAAAATATTTTAAAATTTTATCCAAGAGTTTCACCCATCCCTTTATTCTCTCATAAATATATCATATATGCAGGGAATAAAACTTTATCAGGACTTTTTTCTTGAAAGAAAAAAACAAAAACAAAAAAAAAAGGTTGATTATGTAGTAATATCTAAGTAAATCCAATCTCAGTATTCTTCCCACATAAACAAAACCCAAAAATAAGCTTGAAAAGATGAGAAAGGGAAAAAGGATAGCAAGGAAAAAAGCAAAAGAAGTGGTGGGAGGGAGAGCATGACAAAATTCAATAAAGAATCATCAAAACTTCAAAAGAGCTTTGAAAATTTCAATAAATTACTATTTTTTGGTTCTTTTTTTTTAAAAAAAAAACTCAACCTTGAAACATGTGAGCACATAATGAGGGAAAATATATTAACAAAAAAAAAAGAAGAAGCAAAAGATGATACCACATTTCTTTATCACATTCCCACACCACTTTTGCATGAATATATTCATTCAAGACATAACTATTTATAATTAATATTCCCTTGATATTCTCCACATTTATGAACAAAAAATATTATTAAAAATTAAATGTTTTCATGCCTATTCCCTGAATTTACTGTTAAATTTATTATCATATTTATTTTTGATAATGTTAAAATAAAAGACAGCCCGATGCTACAAAGCTCTTGTTACGCCCGAGACGAAGGAAAGATCGGACCACTTGAATCTATTACACATAGTTTTAATTTTTGATAATATTAAAATACTAATAAAATGATAAACAAAAATTATTATTGAAAATAAAAGGTCAAATACCCTATTTAGTCCCTCTATTATTACGATTTGTCCATTTGGATCCCTCTAATATAAAACATGCCTTTTTGGTCCCTTTAATTTTACGTTTGTGTCTTTTAAATCCTTTCATTGGCCTTCTTGGCCCCTTTATTTATGTTTTTCAGCGCTTTGGCCCCTATAAACTTGAAGGGAGGGATTTAAAGACAAAAACAGTAAAATTAAAGGGATCAAAAAGCGACAAGTTTTTATATTGTAGGGCCCGAAAGAGGAAATCGTAATAATAGGGGGACTAAATAGGATATTTGACCAAAATAAAATGTTTTTCTTGTTATGTTGAAAATAGACACTCCTACCAAACTCATTCTCCCAAAATTTGGCTTCAATACATCCTTGGCAATCACTGTCACATAATCATGCATTTGTTTCTCTCTAACTCTTGTCACACTGATTAGCAAATAGTCACTCTCAGTTTCTCTCTCTAAACAGGGCCATAAAACACAACCCATTATCTTTCTCTCTCTACACATGCTTCACTCCCTCTCTCTCTCCAACTCTCTCTCTCTCTAGCATTTATCAAGATCACTCTAAAACATAAGCTTCTCTCTCTCTCTCTAGATTAGCAAATCTTTTATTCTCTCTCTAGAACTTTGTTAAACACTCAGCAAGACAACATAAAAAAGGAACCACAAACAATCCATTGTCTCTTTCCTCCAATTCTCTCTCTCTCTACTTTTTTCCATCAAAAGCCTCTCACTTTCTCTCTCTACACTGCCTCACTCCCTCTGGGCCTCTACTCTACACTGTGATGAGTGTTTTCATGGAGGTTTTCTCACCATCAATCTACCAATCAATGCCTTCAAAAGCAAACCAATCTGTTTTCTCTCTATCTCTCTCTCATCTATGAGTGATTGAGCAAGCTTTCTCTCTCTATCTCTCTGTTCTCATTGTGTTTTGGAATCAACAATGGAGAAGAAAGGGGTGGCTGCGCTTCTAATCCTGATGGTTTTGATCTCTGGAATCGCTTCAGCTTCTGCAGTAGACCCAGCAAGTTCGTCCCTTTCCATCATCTCTTGGGTCTGCTAAGATTTCTCTTCTCATTGTTGTGTTCAAGCTGAAATCTTGCTTTCTTTCTAGGGATTTTGAGCGGCTTCTTCTCCAATGCGCTTTCTGCTCTTCTGAAGCGGCTCTGGTCACTTACTTCCACTGCTAAGACTGGTATTCCTCTCGTTTTTGTTGTTTTTTTTTTGGTAGAAAGGTTCGATTCGGTTCGATTCATGGGTGTTTTCTTTCAGCGGCGGTGTCCGGCCGATCGATGATGAAGTTTGAGACCGGATACACTGTTGAGACTGTGTTTGATGGGAGTAAGCTTGGGATCGAGCCGTACTCTGTGGAGGTGTCTCCGAGTGGAGAGCTTCTCATCCTGGATTCCATTAATAGCAACATCTACAGGATCTCACCGCCATTGTCGAGATGTGAGATGATTTCTTTGGTCTTTTTGTTGATTGCTGCTTGCTGATGAAACTGTCGGTTTTTACAAGCATAGTGACAATGCCCTTTCTTGTCTGCTTTGAATCTGAGATTTTGCACTATTAACTAATTTTCATTTTGCTTGTGGAATGATTACGATCAATTTTGTGTAATTTTTTTCTTATAGGGTGTGTTTGTATTGAGGGGAAGTAGAGGAAAAGGATATAAAACAAGAGAAATTTTGTTTTGTTATGTTTGGTTGAATGAAGGCAATAAAGAAATGAAAGAAATTTCTATCTAACCAAACAAAGCCATAAAGTCCAATATGATGTAGCTTGTGAGGATTTTGTTCTTGCCTTTCTATCTAGATTTAGTTGATTAAATTTATGGAGTGTTTAAGTATATGTTGCTAGCAATGTATTTGATCATTGTTTCTTGGGAGTTTTTACTTGTTATGTCCTTACACTTTGTGAAATATTAGGCATTTGTGATGAGAAACAATACCTTAGATTGTCATGGCCATAGCTACAATTTAAAATAATATACCATTTTCCTAGAATGTGACTTGGACCTTAAGAAAAATTGGATCTAAACAACTCCCTTTACTGTGTTTGTATTCTTGTTTTTATTCTTCTGCTTTGAAAAATTCTTTTTTTTTTTAATCTCAAATATGTAACAAAATGGCAGATAGTAGAGCTAAGCTTGTTGCTGGGTCGGCTGAAGGGTACACTGGTCATGTTGATGGGAGACCAAGGGAAACTAGGATGAATCATCCGAAGGGGTTTACAGTTGATGACAGGGGGAACATTTATGTTGCGGATGCGATGAATACAGCCATTCGGAAAATCAGTGACACTGGTAAGTAAAACTGCTTTTTCACTCCTAGACTGTGGATCTTTTCTTGACTGATTTGCCTGAAGGTCTTATAGAACTTGTTTAGAACTATAGAAGCTTTTAATTTGAAAATGTATCTTGTTTATGGCATCCATTTCCTTGAAGCTGTTGAGGATTTTAATACAACACTTTTACTAACTAATTGAATTTGTCTGAATCATGTTTCGTCAAAATGCCCATTGTAAAGGGAAATTGATATTAGATTTCAGATTTTTATCTTGAAGCTATGCTCAAGTTGTGGTTGGTTTGATTTCATGAATTAGATACATTTCATTCATCAACAATCTTCTGACTCATCACACCTATTGGGACTGTGGAATTGATTAGCTCTATCTCTATTTCAAGTCAGGTTTGCCTATCAATAATTTCAATATATATTTAGATGCCTCAATCTTTTTATGTGACAATAATTTTTCAGTGAAGTTGAGAGTGTCTATTGACCATTTTTCAGCCCCTTTAGTAATTATTATCTGAATTTTATTATGTTTCTCTTTAATATCATATGAATATCCATTGTTCCATATGTTTTGTTTGCTTTAATGGTTGAATATCTTACTTCAAAAATGCATTTTGCTTATACTTGCTACATCTTGCATAATACTGCATTTTATCTTTTCTTGGTTGGGATCAAAGTTTGGATTTGCATATGTAAGACAAAATACTGAGTAAACAAAAGGAAATGGTTATAGCTTGTGTCTAAATACCACTTGCATTTTGGCCTAGGTGTTACAACAATTGCTGGTGGAAAGTGGAGCCGAGGGGGACACATTGACGGACCAAGTGAAGATGCAAAATTTTCAAATGACTTTGACGTAGTTTACATTGGCAGCAGCTGTTCACTTCTTGTTGTGGACAGAGGGAATCAGGCCATCCGGGAGATCCAGCTCAACTTTGATGATTGTGCGTACCAGTATGGCAGCGGGTTTCCTTTAGGTACACTGTTCACTGTTTGTTAATTTCTCAAGTAAATATGTTCAGTAGTTAATCCACATTTGTGAGTGCATTTCCAAGTTTTTATTTTAACTGGGATCATGAAAATGGTAACTCTCCTTTTTCTTGCAGGAATTGCCGTGCTTCTAGCTGCTGGTTTCTTTGGTTACATGCTTGCATTGTTGCAGCGCCGTGTAGGGGTCATGGTTTCTTCCACAGATGTAAGTGCTCGTTGCTCTTTATGACATATATCAAATTTGGTTTTCTTTGTATATGCTTGCCTGCATTGCCCGTTGGAGTTCAAGCATTTTGTTTTATAGAAAACAGTAAGACAGAATGGCCTCAAAAATAGATCAATGCAGTCTTTGTAATCCATAAACCATTCATTGATGGGTTATATCTTATGAACCCAACATTATATATCTGAAACACCAGTTCGATTTACATCATTCAGATATCTTTGCGACATCACTGTTTAAAATATTCATGTCATTCATGTTTCTCTTGATAATTTCAAAATTAATGAATCTAACAGAATCACATGGGCATAGTCCCATAGGTTGTTCTGTTGGATCTATTTTCTTTCCATATTATAAAAGTTCTATTAAGTTATCCTGTACTTCTAGTAACGTCTGGTCTGTAGTCTATGTAGCATCAGATGCCATAGCTGAAAGTCTCACTGCATGAGCTGATGAAAAATTTAACCTATATTGATAATTAATAGTGTCATTTGAAGAATATGCTTAGAAGGAGATCGAAGTAGAGAATGCTTAACATGTAGCGGCCATTTTTCCTTATAACCTTCAAGTAAATGAACCTACATCACTTTGTTCTTTTGGTTGATTCCTTGATATTTTAGTCTCCATATTAGATGTTTTCTTTTTCCTCTGGAAATCTATATTCAATTTTTTCTCTCTTGAACATCTTTAGCACTAAAACAGACTTAAAGCTTTTGCTTGAACATTAGAAGAATTAGTTACATGATAGAGAAGGAAAGCTGTTGATTGTTACATTCATTTGATGCACTGGATAGCAGCTTCATGTTCATCCATTAAGATTAACTACTGATTTGGAATTATGGCTCAGGAGTGGATGCAAAACTGTTCCTGTATCATAGAATTCTCATTGTAAATTTGCTGTTCATGTCTCAAACTCTCAATTGCAGGAACTTAGGGCTCCGACAAAGACAAGCATGCCACCAAGTCCATATCAGAAGCCAATGAAACCATCAGTGAGGCCACCTCTAATACCTGATGAGGATGGTGGCGACAAGCAAGAAGAAGGCCTTTTCACGTCAATGGGGAAGCTTGTATCAGGTGCCACTTCATCAGTAACCGAAATCCTTGGTGGAATGTTTTCTATTTTCAGAAGAAAGCCCAGAAGCAATGCACACCAAAGCCAGTATCATAACCCGCAATGGCGTCAACCAAACTCATGGCAAATGCAAGAAAGCTATGTCATTCAAGAAGAAGATGAGCCACCCCCACCACTCGAGACCAGGACTCCAACCCCCAAGAAGACTTATGCTTTCATGTCCAAGGACTCTGAGAAAATTCATCAGCTTCGTCAAGGCCGGGCTTACTTCAATGAGTGGACCGGCGAAGAGAACAAACCACAAACTCATCAGCAGCATCTGAGACAACACAGGCAGTATTCTTCCGGCCCTCAGACTTTCTATGAGCAGAGCTGCGAGACGACGAATGAGATTGTATTCGGAGCTGTCCAGGAGTCAGACAGTAAGCGCGGTGCAGTGGAGATCAAGGCAGTGAACTATGGAGATCCCTACTATGAGCATTATGGATTGCGCTCCCGCTTCGATTACATGAGTTACATCAAAAATTATTAGACATTGTATCTCTCTTTAACATGATAAGTTTTCGAATCTTTGTTTCTGACTGTTTGTCTAGTCAATATGAAGATGTAGGGTGTAGGGAAATCAGTATGAAGGTATCTTGTCTATGTCATCAACTTGGATGGAGCTAAAGGCAGCATTCTTAGTGACATTCTCATGGCTCATCAAAGCTCTCATCTTTGCAACGTCTCCCCACCGCCTCATGTTGGCATACATGCTCGCCATAGCCGAGTACACACCACTGTCCTCAGGCTTCAGCTCCCACAAGCGCCGGGCAGCCATTTCACCAACCTCCACATCCCCATGAATCCTGCATCCTCCCAGCACCCCTCCCCACACATACTTGTCACCCTCCATCCCCATCTCCCCAATCATCTCCATGGCCTTCTTGGTCAGCCTGGCTCTACCGAGCAAATCAGCCATGCACCCATAGTGTTTGAGCTCATGCCTCACTCCGTAAACACTTTCCATTTCACCGAACAGCTTGCGGGCGGTGCTTGTCATCCCGGCATGGCTGCAACCAACCAACACCCCCAGAAAGCTCACCCCGTCTGCTGGCTGCACTCCGGACACCACCATCCTGTTGAAGTATTCGAGCGAGAGCTCCCCGTGCCCATGCATTGCCAGACCGGCGATTATAGCATTCCATGTGAACAGGTTCCTCTGCGGACTTTCCTCGAACACCTCTCGCGCAATGCTTATGCACCCGCATTTCGCGTACATGTCGACCAAGCCGGTGGCTAGGTACACACTGAGTTTGGTTCTTTTTCTCCTGATGTACTCATGGATTCTCTCCCCGCGGTCCAATGCGCCCAGGTTGGCGCAACAGGAGAGTGCAGAGACGAGAGCTACATCGTCCGGCCCCAACGCCGAATCCTTCATTCTATCGAACAGTTCGAGCGCTTCGCTGAACCGGCCGGACTGAGAGTACCCGGCCAGAAGCGCGCCCCACGAGACAGCATCCCTCACAGGCATTTCATCAAACAGTTTTTGGGCGAGGACTAGATTTCCATCTTTATCGCCGGCCTTCACATACCCGTGAATCATGCTATTATAAGTGACGACGTCCGGGCGGGGACTTTCGTCGAACAGGCGTCGTGCGTCCGGCATAGAGTTCGAGGACGAGTACATAGTGATGAGAGTGTTGACGACGAAGACATCGGTGACGAAGCCGAACTTGAGGGCCTGCAAGTGGAGCGCGCGGCCTAGCGGGAGGGCGGCGAGGCGAGCGCAGGCGGTGAGGGCGAAGGGGAAGGTGTGGGAGTCCGGGGGGATGGAGAGGCGGCGCATGCGGAGGAAGAGGAGGAGGGAGTGGAGAGGGGAGGAGAGGAGGGTGAGGGAGCGGAGGAGGAGGTTGAAGGCAAAGGTGGAGGGGGAGGGGATGGAGTGGAAGAGGGAGAGGGCGTAGTGGATGGAGGGAGGGGGGAGGGAGGGGTTGGGGAGGAGGGAGGTGAAGGTGAAGAGGAGGTTGGTAATGGCGGAGGAGGAGGTGAGGCCATGGATGGTGGCTTGGCCATGGATGGACTGGAGATGCTTCAGAGTCTTGCACTGTTTCAAGAGGCGGAAAATTGCATGCTTGTACCCACACGAGGGTGACACCATCTGCTAAGCCATTCTGAGAGCCAGAGGCCGCTGCATAAAAGAAAAAAGATTTTAGTTTTTTCTTATATTGTAATTATTATTATTATTATTTAATTATTTGGTAAATTTAGCTGAAATAAATTTTTTTTTTTTTAGAAGCTAGTCGAAATTCTAATAAATTTATTTTACAGATGAAATGGACATGAGACTAGTACGAAATGTCTGAAGGTTGTGCAGGTATTCTCACATATTAGTATTTCATTGGAGTTTATATCTTCACATGAACTAAATTGAGAAATCAAAACGTAACTTTCTAAAAATTACACTATAAAGTTTTATATTTTTAATAACCAATATATTATATATATATATATATATATATATGTCCCTATATAAAATTAAAAATTGCCCGTGTACCTGCAAATAATTCCTATATATGGGAAATTATCTATATGCTTTGTATTTCGCTTTACAGGGCCTTAAAGTTAAACACACACACCAAAAATAATAAATAACCCATCTTGAGCAAAAGCATAATTAAAATTACTTATTTAGGGGACTAATGGTTAAAAATCTAATATATATATATATATATAATTATTAAAAATCTTTGGTTATATATATATACAAATAATTCCAATATAATTCAAAATTATTTGTTACCCCCAAATAATTTTAATTTTAAAAGATTTGAAATAAATCAATTAATTCATAATTTTTTCAGGGGTATTGTGTAAAACCCACAAACTTCACCACTTTCCCCATTTTCATCTACATTTATAAAACAGTAGAAAAATATATTAAAAATACAAAAACCACTGTTTTTTCCATTCTCTCTCTCTCTCTCTCTCTATCTCTATCTCTCTCAGATCCGGTGTTCTTCGTCTCCTTCACCAGATTCATTCTTTTCTCCATCCGGATCTCGCATCGAAGTGGCCTCGTCGCGATCGTGGCTTCCTTCTCCCGCCGGATCTCGCGTCTCGTGGACAGTCAACAAGCCTTGAACCATGAATCCGTTCTCCTCGGGCACTCGTTTGAGGTATGCCACCATCCCCTTTCACTTTAGGGGTTTCGATCCGGTTCTTGAAATTTTCTTGATTGTATTCCTGTTTTGGACTTCGTTTCTCTTTGTTTCTGCATTCTTTTTGAATTGATTGAGGTTGAGAGTGAATTTAGTGTAGTGTCTGTTGGGTCTTGTAAATTGTTTGTGATTTGGTTTATGCTGGCTGGCAATTTTTGGCAAGATTGATTCTTTATGTGGCGCACTTCAGGAATTCTACGGAGGTTTTCTTGATCTTAGGCATGCCCAGCTGTTTTCTTTTATTTGATGATGTTCTTGATAAGTATTTTCTATCCTAATGATCAGATAGGTGAATTGGTTCCCTCAACCCTTTATTTTGTTTGCATTGCTTTCTTGCCCTTGGTGTTGCTTTTGTTCGCAGCTTCCATTGTCTTAGAGAGTTCTTTTACATGAATAGCATCACTTGAAACCATTGGTCTATTTTCATTCTTTTATTAAATCATGTTGGATGCCCATTTGTTGTGTGGTTCCCATGCTTATAGATCCGTATATGTGACATCATATTCAGCTTGAGTTGTATGCGGTCAGTTTATTTTTTATTCTTTTATTAATCAAACTGAATGCCCATTTGTTGTGTGGTTCCATGCTTATAGCCCATATATGTGATGCCTTATTTAGCTTGAGTAGTATACTGTAAGTGTATTTTTCAATTCTTTTTATCAATCTTGCTCTATGTCCATTGTTTATGTGGTTTCCATGCCTGTAGACTCATTATATCTGATGTCTTATTTAGCTTGAGTTGTATAGCATAAGCAATCCCATGTAAGAAGCAGGTTTGTCTTTCTAGCTTGTTCTTTTTGTATGTTTACTTAGTTGTTCATGTGTGAGTGAAAAGATCTGCTTTGAACTTGGAAACCTGATGTTTTTTATCACTTAAGAAAAAGTGCCAGCTTGAGATTGAAGCGCCTCTCACAAACAAGGAACAATTTGTTTATCAACATTCAGGCTATGCAGTGTTCTTGAGTACTTCACCATAAAACCAACTAAAAGATACCTCAGTGACCTAAACAGCTATTTCTTATTAACAATTGTGGGAATTATGAAGGATTTTTGAAAATAAAACATGAGGACGGCCTGGCACATAAAAAATCAGCTGTGACTGGTGTAGGAACTAGCTAATTGATTATTTAAACAAAAAAAAGGCTTCTATTTACACATAGGTATCTGCTAGGTGTCAAACTTGTTCATGCAGAACAGTTAACCTTGCTTATGTGTTTCCCATAATATCGGAGGATGATATAGTTTTAGTAATTATGTCATTCACACCATATACAAAACTTCCCTTTTTTTCTGTTTCTGTTTTTAACAAAGTCAATTACAAAGATAAGCATTTGTCATGTGTGGTTGGGTAACATACAACTTTCTAAAATAAGGCCTTAATTCTTGTTTGTTTATATATTTGTTATGTTAGGAATTGCCTTCTACTTTTGAATACCATAAATATAAGCTGTACATCCTGTTGATTATTTAAGAAAATATCTCACACTGTTTGGTTTTTAGTCTTTTCCATAAGGGTTTTTCCCTGTAATTCTCTTGAACTGGGTTTATATGATTCAGTATGGTAATGTTCAGATCAACATTATACCCGGACGGTTGGTTTCTCAACATTTATCATTATAAACAAAAATAAATAAGACCGTTTATTCTAGGATGAAAGAAGTTTCTTGAACCGAAGAATAAAAGGAGAGCACTTGGCAAAATTTGCAAACAACTAACATAATAGTTTCAGTCTAAGGTAATTTTCCAAATCCCCTGATCCCCTAGGTTGATCCCTATCATGGTTTCTTAATTCTTCAGTTTTATCACAACCATTGTAGGTTGGAATTCCACATGTTTGTAAAAATCTGTTCATGCATTTATTATATTAGTTTCAAATGTTTTTAGCTAAACTTTATTCTTTTTTTTTTGTCAAGCATCCTTATTTGGCATATGCTAATATCTAAGTTTCAGGGATATGATCCGTGCTATACGGGCTTGTAAAACTGCGCAGGAAGAAGCTGAGCTGTTGTAAGAAAAAGAATGTGCTGCTATTAGGGCTGCTATCAGTGAAAATGACCAAGATTATAGGCATCGTAACCTTGCAAAAGCTAATGTTTATTCACATGCTTGGTTATCCCACTCACTTTGGTCAAATGGAATGCCTCAAATTGATAGCTTCTGCTGACTTTCCTGAGAAAAGGATAGGATATCTTGGTCTTATGTTGCTGCTCGATGAAAGACAAGAAGTTCTTATGCTAGTTACAAATTCTTTAAAACAGTATCCATCAGCTTCACTAAATAGCTTACTGTATTGTGCTTTGCTTTTCTGATTTGAAATTAGAATTGTTCTTTTAGATTTTCATTAATCTCTACCCTTTGCCAACCTTAACATAAGCTCAGAGATTTAAACCACTCAAATCAATATATTGTGGGTCTTGCTCTTTGTGCTCTTGGGAATATATGTTCAGCAGAAATGGCACGGGATCTTTGCTCCAGAAGTGGAAAGATTGCTACAAAGCAGAGATCAAACATTAAGAAAAAAGTACTCCCTCTCTCTCTGGTAAACTGTACTCTTAGTTTTTGGGGTGGTATCTAGAAATATGACTTCTCCCCTTTAAGATTGCAAAAATGAATCCTGTGAGAATATCTTTTTATGTTTTAGGTTTTGTACCTATATGCCCTCTCCTTGTTGCCTTTTGTGGGTAAGAATTAACTGACTAGTTTAATTTGATGGCTATGCTCTTCCTTTTGAGTTTTGACACATTTTATGAAATTGTTCCATGTGGCGCATCAGTTGTGAATACCATTTGGCCATCACCTCCTTATGGCATGTCTGAATCTATTTAAATTCTATGGTTTGGTGATCTCTCCTACACCTGATGTGTGTATGTAAACACACACACACACACATCATGGTGGAGGGAAGTCCCCTACAAATTGAATGTATGTATAAAAGGGTGTTGTTTTACCTTGTTAGTTGCCTAATGACCTGCTGAATCTATTAATTAACACAAAGAAATTAGACTTTCGAATTGATCAAGGTACCTCTGGTCTCTTAAATCTGTTTTGTGCAAAACGTTTAATCATGTCTGTTCTCACATGTGACTTAAGACTTTATAACCATGCTTGACGATTAGGTTGATGCAGCTCTTAAGACTGTTCTTATTTATTTTGTTTAGCATCTCTATTTGTTTTGGCTTAAAGCTGGTTTTTTATTTTCATTAGGCTGCTCTCTGTTCTATAAGGATTATAAGAAAAGTTCCAGACTTGGCAGAAAACTTTATGGGCCCTGCCTCTGCCTTACTTAAGGAAAAACATCATGGAGTTTTGATTGCTGGTGTGCAGCTATGCACTGATTTATGCAAAGCCAGTACGAGGCATTGCAATATTTAAGAAATGTATTCTCCTATCATGACCCATATGTTTTTCTTTCTGCACCCTCTTCTCTAATGATATGGTTGTAGTATGGACTATATTATGTCAGGTAATAGTCCTTAGGTCTTCGCACACATAGAACCTTGGGATTGTTCACTTATATAAGAAACCACAAGCATTCAGCATCTTTTAGAAAATAGTGCATGTAGATTATGATGATACTATAATGGAATTTGGTCAGGTTAGTGATTGCAAATGATTTGGATTTACTATGACTTTCCTATTAACGTTACTTAGTGATTTCTAATGCTCTATATAACTTCTTTATGAGTTATGTTCCAATTTTGAAATGGAATATTGATTGAGGGTTCTGCTTGAATATTGATCCTATTCCCTATTCACTGGCTATCATCTCTTTATGAAGATTTAGAATTTTTGACAATATGTCTGTCAACAACTTAAATTATTTCAACACTTATATTTGTCCAGACTCTGCCAAAATTCCTATTTTATATTTATTTGTTTATTGAAATGGACCTTTAACTTTATTCTATGATATTTTCTGTTCATATTCCATTTTTAGTAAGTTAAATGATTTTTTGTATTATGCATCAATTTTCAGAAGTTGTTCTTTTCAGTCTAGTATTGGATATGGCTCGTGTATTCTTATCACTACTTTGACTTTGCCCATTCACTTCACACAGATTCAGTAATCTAGAGTATTTATGGAAGTTTTAAGTGCACTAACATGATCTCCATACTTTTAGCAATTTATCAGCTGTATAGAATTCTGTCGATACTTAAAATATAAATTAAGGTAATGTAAAGTTCTTATGCTTGTGCTGATTGCATAGTATTCTCCAGCTGGAATTGGAACAACCTGTTAGGTAGTTGCATACTTGAATTATTGTTAGTCCGAATTTGTTTCAGTTTTTGTGGATGGCATCCTCAGTTTCAAATTCTGTAGCTTTTAGAAACCTAGTTGCTTTTTGCTTAATTTTTATAGAAATATGGTTGAAGTAGGCTCTTTTTGGGCAATTCCAAAACCTCTCCATTACTTGAGTATATCTTTTTATTGATACTTGAAAACCTTTCGAGATTGCTGCTTAACATTAGATGAAGTTGCATTCTTATTTTTATGATAAGTTTTGATATGTTTGTTTTATTCAATATTATGCATCTTCTTGTTTGCATGCTATTTTGACTTTTCCGTGTGAATGTGTAGCAATTAAATTTTTTTTTTTTTTTTTGGAATTTCATTACATATATTTACTTCTATCATGATTGTTCATTATAGAACTGTACAGACGGATCCATTCGGATATTAAGAGATGTGTCAAACAGCCCATATGCACCTGAGTATGACATTTCTGGGATTACAGACCCTTTCCTGCATATCCGAGTGCTTAAACTCATGCGCATGTTTGGTCAAGGAGATGCAGATGCAAGTGAATACATGAATGATATTCTTGCACAGGTCAGTGTTGTTGAATTGCACGTTATCACTTTCAACTTGATGTTCAGTTCTGTAATTGGAATGTTGTCTGTTTAACCTTGAACTTTTGCGTATATACTAATATTATGTTGGAGTAGCCATATAGCAATTGAAGATAGCCCTCGCTGTGATCTGTGAGAAACTAAACCAAATTGATAGGCAGGGATGATGACATGCTCAAGGAACCACTTACATTTCTACAGAAGGAATATAAACTATAAATGTCACACTGAAACTGAAGTAGTGATCTAAATGTTAAAGTAAAAGGCGGTCAAACTTCAGTGCAGATATCTCTAGAAGCCAAGAAACAATTTTACTGAAATTATCTTACAAAGTTCAACATAAAAGTCTTTTTTTATTGTTTCTAATGAAAAGTCTATTTTCATTATGACCTCACTCTAAAGATTTCATCAGAGGAATTTGCAATTTCTATCCATTCGATTACCCGATGTGAAGTCAGAAATTCTTTTTCCAGTTATTGTTATTAAGCTAATTGCACTATTATTCATGATTTTGTGTTTATCTACTTTTGCAGATGACTTGATTGAATTATTATTGAGAACAATTCAATTTTTATTTTCTTTTTTCCTTAAAATTGCCTTTCATCTCTAATCCTTGACGTGCTATTCATTTATATCAGGTTTGCAACAAAGGGCCGAAGTCAAACAAGAATCTTTGGGAATGCCATTCTTTATGAATGTGTTGAGACTATAATGGGTATTGAAGCTACTAGTGGTCTCATAAGTGTTCTTGCAATCAATATCTGGGGAAGATTTTTGTCAAATAGAGACCGGCAATATCAGGTTATCTTTTCTCCTTATGCTTGTGTTTGATAGGGGGATATCCCACACAGGGATATCCCCAACACATTTCCCAATAAAATTTTTTTCCTACTAAAAATTTTAATTGAAGTTTAAGAATATAATAATAACCCACCCACCAATGCATGTAAGCCACATAGCTATCTTATCGTTAATATCTTTACTTTAAAATCTCCCCCCAAAAAAATTCAAAACTTTTCAAAAGTTATTCCTAATCCGAAATGGGATATTCCCCTATCAAACACAAGCTATGTGTGCTTCACTTGTGGTAGTATCAGAACATTTAGAATGAAGTCTTTTGAAGTATACTATTGACTTTTATTTTTGTCAATCATTGGCCTTAAGGCATAATGTCTTCTTCATTGATGTGGAGTATATTTGCTATCATACCTTCTGATCAAAATATTGATTTAGAAACCAGAAACATTGCATAACTGAAAATGAACTGAAGGTTAAGATAATTTCTGTAAGTCAGCGATTTGTTGACCTTTCAATACAATAAAGAAGTCAGTCCTCATATTTGTGATTGGCCATACCAAACAGTGATCGTCCTCCAGAAAAATAAAATGCACCTGAAATTAGTCAATCATTTGTAGTACTAAATCAATCCGAAGATAGAAAACGCGATTAGTCTATAAAGTTTGCTCTCAGATGAAATTAAAACCAAAAAGGATGTTTTAGGAAGCTTCAAATTTGAAAGAGTGGAGTTTTACGGATGATCATGTGCTATGCTGTTTTTGAAAATCTTAAGCTCCTTCTATCTATGTAGTTTTCTTTTTTCTTTTTCTTTTTGACTATTTGATGATCATAAGCTGGTTGAGGTTCCCTAATTGACCATGTTCATAAATCCCAGTTAAATCATTTTGCTTTTAGTGATGGTGGGAAAACCCATTCATTCAATGAATGT